>WBNO01023660.1:33311-48812 GCA_013400575.1 Peucedramus taeniatus | reverse complement strand
GGGATGTCCTGGTTTCCCACAAGGACTCAGTGTGGTTCTGTCATAAGAGGTTGTTGTGTGCCATAGCTGATTTTCTTTGTTCTGTCCCAGGTGCAGTTCTGGTGGAAAAGCTGTCCTCTAGGTCATTTTCTCTAGCAGAGAGAATAATATGTTGATACTGGATGTTGTGAAACCATCTAAGTTCAAAGGTGCTCATTTTGACAGAAAAGATAAACGTAAATACCATCATTTACTGATAAAACAAAATGTCCTTTTGTTTAGCAGAATGCCAAGAAGAATTTTTAGATCACCTAATGAAAAATATCATGCTATTAGAACTTTTATTCTTGCTTCTCCTTTTAAAATTATGGCTTTTTAAACATTGGTAAGTAAATACAATATTTTCTTCAAAGGTATTTTTCTCTTCTTGAGACATTTTGATTGCTCAACCAGTTTCCAACTTTTGTTACATTATCTGAGAGGGTTTTTTTTTTTAATTTTTTTTTTAATTGACTTATATTTCTGCTATGGAATTAAAACTCATAGTAAATGCAACACACATGGGAGAAAATATTTTCAGCATAAAGCTGCCAAAATTTCCAGTTCATGCCATACTAAATGCTTATACAAAAACAATGCTTTTTTTCTTGAGACAGCAAATCATTGTAATGGGAATCTTAACGATGGGAATTTCAGGTGAAAAAAAAAGATTAAAAAAACTGGTTTCAAAAGAGCGTGTTTATATTTTATACTAATTATTTTTTCCCCAAAACCCTGCATTTTTTTTCCTCTTGAATCAGCAGCAATGAGACACCCAAAAAAGGGTGTGAATCAGAGTCACTTCAGTGAGTCAATCAAACTACTGCAAATCACACAGGCAGAGGATCCAGCCCGGAGTCCTCAGCTGCTGTAGCAGCTTTCCCAAGGCTGCAGACACTGGGATTATCTGCTGCTGTTTGCTGGGCTGCTGCTGGCTCAATCCCACCAGTGCCTGCAGCTCCAAGAGGAGTCAGTGCTGTTCACATGGGGGTTTTTGCCAGGATCAAACTGGCCCTGCCATGATACTCCTCATTCCCTCAGTGGGAAGAGGACAGGCCCATCTGGAAAGGACCATTCTTAGCATTTAAAATACCTCACTGATTTGCAGTGCTGAACAGTGACCCTGCAGGGAGTGGCAGAATAGTTAAAACTTGTAATGTGGAAATGTGCTGTCATGCACATACATTTACATTCTCTTATGCAGAAAAGAGATTTTCAAGGGATTTTCCTCCAAATATTGCAGAAAGATCCTGAAAGGAGGTAAAATTCTAGATATTGTTTGATATATAGTTTAAAGCTGCTGCCTGTGAGCTTTGCTGATGGTCTGCAGTGGGTAGGACAGGAAGCTGCTGGTTCCCATTTGTTTTTGTACAACACAAATAATGTTAGAGACCATCATCAGAACTCCCCTTAGACATCTCTTTTTCAGGTTGTAGACCACAGCCTATTTATTCATCCCTCATGTGGAAGTTGTCCTGTGTTTACCCTACTCTTGTTGCTCTTTTAATGAACATTTTCCAGTTCTGCTATAAAGTTCTGGAAAGAGGGGTCACAACTGCCTGAATTATTCAAAATACTGGTATTCTTTTGGTATATACCAAGAGAATTATGTTCTCTCTTTTTTTTTTTTCCCTCTGTTCTTTTTCTAGCAATATATATTGTTTGCTTTATTGATTGCCTCTCAGTAGAAGTGAAAGAAATGGGTGTGCTTACTCTAAGGCACAGCAAGAGTAAGCATAATTGATGTCTAATTTCTCCAACATCCTTGGAGAAATCTTTCCTTGACTTCAAATATGAATAATGTAGTTTTTCTTCTCTTATCAAAGGCAAATTTGGGTGGAGTTAACTTACTTGATCCTTTCAGGCTTGGGTTTTTCAGGCCTTGTAGTGATGAGTTCTTGTTGTTTCATTCATTTAATTGAAACAAACCATCAGATGGAAAACATTGCAACCAGCATAAACAAGGACTTGCTTCATGTCTCATACCTCAAAAAAATTGAACCTACAAAATTAGCCATGCCAAAGGGCCTTAGAAATGTACCAGCTTTCTCCATAAGCAGTATATCCTTCAAGCCAGTGCATTAACATGGGTTCTGTGAACAAAAATCTGTTTTTCTAAGTGTTTTGTATGTAAGACAGGAAGTGGCACAGCAGATTCTACATAGTCTGTTGTAAGAACATCTTTTAAAGTGTCTGTGCCTCTAGTTTTGTCAGATCACATTAATTAGCAGTGAAAATCACCCTCAAAAAGGTCTATGCAAATGCTTTGTTCTGACTACTTGTACTTGAGGTATTTGTGGGATTCCTCACTTTAATCTTGGGATTTATAGCCCTTCATGTTTAGGTATTTTTTGCTGACATTTTCAATGGATGCTTTCCCTAAGAAGAAGTGTCAGAAAACCATGAATGAATCTTTAGGTGATTACATTATTTTACAACAGCAGTGGGAAGAGTGATACCATTAATTCTAAGCTGAAAATAAAAACCCAGCTACATGATACTTTCCACCTTTTCATTTTTACCTTTTGCTACATGGTTGTCACACATACATGTGACAAATTGCTGGGTTCTGAAGGTTTTCACTAAACAGTTATTATTTTTTTTTCTTTTATTTTAAAAATCTATTTCAAAGTAGGTTTCATTATTTTAAATGCACGTGTTTCTGAATGGCTCATTCAGGAAAGAAATAACACCACTCAGCTTCACAGAGTACTTAGTGATTATGCACTCTGAATTTACAGTTCATAGCAAATAGATGATCTACTTACAGGAGAAACATTCTCAAGAGTCCTGTAAGTAATGAAGTGGAGGAATCGTGTGTGCTCATAAATAGAAAAATAGGTAAAAACTACTGAACAGAAATCATTAACATTTCTGTTCACAAAGATAAACTAGAAGGAAAATCAATAGATAGGATAGTAGTAGTAAAATATTGTTCTAAACTATCTATCAGGTAATAGTTTCTGTGGCAGTTTTATGAGCCTCTTCTGGAGAGCTTGAAGCTTGGGTGTGTTTTATTTTGTTTTTAAAAAAGCATAAAATCCCATCAAAAATGAAGGGACAAGACATCATGGGGATGTTTTAGTATCCATCAGAACCACTAGAAAATGAGTCATTTGCATTCAGGGGGTGTGAAGCATCTGTGTTTTATGGCTCAGAGAGAGTTGGAGGATCATGGGCTGGCAGGGGCACACAGGCTGAAGCTGAGAACCTCTCAAACAATGCAAACACTGAAGACATCAGACTGGGAAGTGGAAGGACTTGTAATGCACTCTCTTCTAACAATACTTGAGGAATGCAGGAGGTATTCCTTTCCCAGATGCAATTTCTAAATATAAAGACTCCAGGTGTCTTGATGTTGAGGTGTAATATTCTCACAGAGCTAAGGGTGGTTGAATAGGAACTGATAAATTGTGAGACTGAAGAAGTGCAGGTGTCTTGTTGGAAACCTTGTTATGTCTGATTTTATACTGCTGTACAACTGCTAATTCAAGCTCCAGAATCCCACCTATGATGCCATAATTACTGCTGGTCTTGGAGCCTGCAGCTCTTTTCCAAATGCCTCAAATATCCCTCAGCACACCTCTGCTGTAGCACCTTCTCTTCCACTGAAGCTCTGAAGAACTGAAAATCTTAAGACACTAAAAATATTAATGAGCACCCAGAAAAAAGGCTTGAAACTCAATGTAAATACTAATTCCTCCCTCCCCCACACATAGTGTCTGAGCTTTGTCACAGGGTGCTGAATAAAATACATAGCTTGGTTTTATTTGGTACTTGGAACTCTATTTTGGAGCTTGCAGTTCCACTCTCCAAGGGACTTCTTCAAGCTAACAGGAGGACTAACCTGGTTTCTGGAATTGCCCAATGTAGCTTTCACTGCAGATTGTCCAAAGGGTTTGTCAGTACTATCAGTTTATTAGGATTTTGTCTTTTTCATAAAAGCCTTTTGTCTTGAGACTGTCAGACTGACATCAGACTACTGGAAAAAACAGGTAAAATTAAAACAAGAGATAAGCTCCTGGCTACAAAGCTGAAAGGGCTGTTACAAAAGGAAGGCATAAAGTAGGGAGATGAAAAGTGTAAAATGCACCTGAAAGCAATCTTTTATCCAAACCACCACAGAGGATTATGACTGATCTTAGATTCCATAGCTGGGGGCTGATGCACAAAGCTGGTCAGGGAGCTGCCTGTGTGGAATGACTCGGGAAGGGAACAGCTCAGTCCTGCTCCCCCTGGGCACCCTCTGACTCAGCCTGTCCAGTTTTGCCTTGGTCTCACACAGGTCTCTAGGAGTCTCTTCCTGTTCAAAAAAAGAAGATGGCTTTGTTAATAAACATTTCTACTTGTATTTACCCCATTTATTTTCTCTAATCTTCTGATCTATTCATTTCCCCTGTACTAGAGAGACTTGCCCAAATGTGTGTTGCCATTTTAGTCCTCACTTAGCATGTTTCTTTGGGCCCAAAGTCTTTTTGTACTCCACATGTTTTTGCTGTTTGAATGACTTTATTTTAAATTTATTAGGTTCTTTATATCTTTCTTAGCTGACAAGATGTTATGACCCACCCCTGAAGGCAAAGGTAGCTGAGAACTATGGAGATGAATGACTGGAGTTGCCAAAGGGCTGTAAATCTCTTGGAATAACTGGCATAGGACATGCAGAGACTGTGTGAGGTGCTTTCAAAATCAAAATAGCCAGGAGAAAAATCTGGAGAAGGCATCATGAAGCAGCAAACCAGAGGGTCTTTTTTGAAATAGGTAAAGAAAAGTAATTCTAAACTTTCTGAAGAATCAATGGTTGCTCCAACAGAAAGTGAGATCGAGTCTTTTCCTCACCAGTTTTCTGTTTTAAAGGATTGAGGGAAGGTTAACTGTAAATTCCAGGCTCTACTGATATTTTTTTTCTCGCTTTACTGTGAAATTATGCTAAAGCTAATTGCCTCTCTGAGGCTAATTGCCTCTACTGCATGTGGTTAAAAAAGATTCATCTTGGTTTTAGCTCATACTTTCTATAATTCCTTTAACACCGACTTCTCATCCAATTCTTCAGTTCTCTTTCTCTGGGGAAATAGACAAAAACAAACCCAAAATATTTCAGCTACAGCCTATTTGAGTTTCTTATGGCATCAACCAGTCTTTGGAGGTGCTTCTTTGTTGCTTTGGAGAGGTTAAGAGCAGTGCTCCCATGATATGTTGTGCTGTGATCTGTTTCACAAGCCTCAGAAGACACAGGTGGAAAGTAGAGAGCTCAAAAAACTTATCTGTGAGGCAAAGATTCAGCTTTTCAGAGTGAAACTCCAGTACATCAATTCATCAAACACATATTTTGTGTGGGCCAGTGTCGTCACACGAATTTTAAATGGTTTGTTGCTGCATTTTGGATCTATTTTGCCATGACCAGTTACATTGGAACTCAGGATTAGTCACACAACCTCTCCCTGTAGGAAAAGAGTCCTACTGAAACCTTTTACCAGCACTCTTCCAGTTCACATGAGCTACCTGACTGCAGAACTGTGACCTGTGTTTCCATGAGCAATACGTTTCTGGTTTGGTTTTTTTGGGCTTTTAATTTTTTTGTTTGCAGGCAAATGTTTGAGGGACATCAATGTGACAGCTTCCAAGTAAAAGATCCTGTTGTTTTTTCCCCCTGTCCCTTATAGATGCCCTGATCTCTCTGTTTATTTGAAAGGATGAGGCAAATTTCAAAGGAACAGCCAACAGGGAAATGCTGCATTTTTCATCTGGGTGATACATATAGAAAGTGAGAGACTGCTGAGTCAGGCACAGTTGGCTGTTTGTTGCTGCCTAAAATCATTAGCAATATGAGATTATACAAAGCACCTGCTGAAAGCTCAAAAGATCTTGTGTGCAACCTTGGGAGGATGTTATCAAAGTTAGACTTGTAGTCTGTATCCTACACAGAAATATAAACAATTTCCTTTTCTGAGTGCTTTTATGGCTCAACTAACAAAGGCAGGAAGGCAGCTTGATATTCCATGGCTTGCCACGAGCCTTTCAGATTGCCCAATGTGATCTTTGAAACACATGGTGAAAAGGAGGAGGGGAATAATTCCTGTTGTTGTTACACAGAGAAGCAGAGAGCAGTCACATCCTTTATTGCTTTTAAATCCACTTTGTTCATCTTGGTGGGTGTGAGAGGCAGTGCTCAACCAACACTACAGCTTTGAAGTGCTTTGTTGCCTGGGGTACTCATATTGCTGGGCTGAGCATCAGGGTCCTCTGAGTAATGCAGGAGGGGAGCTGGGTGCATGAAGAGTCAGTGCTTGAAAAGCTTGAGTTCACCAGCAAGAAGTGCTGGACTGGGGGATATGGCTGAATCCCTGCTCCTTTCAGAAGCCAAGTTACCAAGTTTTACTGCAGGAGAGCATCTATCTCCAGGCTGATTTTCTTCTGGTATGAGAGTAGAGGAAAGCACCCAATGAAACACTGGTGCAAAAGTAAGAAATGATCATAAAACCTTTTATTCATTTTCCCCAAATTTGGAGCATTTCCTTAAATTTTCCTGTAGCTGTCTGTTGCTCTGCAGTGCCACATTCATGAGTCACACCAGCCTGAAGGTTTTTCACTCTGCTTTAACTTTAAGTAGTTAATAATTTATTGGGCTGGAGTGGAAAAAATACAACTGCAGCCTAATGACTTGGGGGTCTCTCTGGGAGAAGTATGAAGTGGGTTTCTGCCTGCACTTCACTATGTACTTAGCATTATGCATTCATTGAAACAAGCTCTTGCTGGGTCAGCTCCTCCCAAGGTGACCACTGAGATCACCAGGATGTGATTGTTCATGCTTGTGTTTATCAACTCTTTCTCTCCAAACTACACTCTCCATGGAAAGTGGAACAGTTGATAGTATAAAGTTTATCAAACTGCTACTTTTGGAATTTTACATGGCCTGGAAGTCTCAGTCTTCTCTTTGGGGGTAGGAGGTACAGGTTTGAAGCAAGAGAAAGGATGGAGATCTGCTAATTGTCATGGAAGAAAGGAAAACTGCACCAATTAGTCATAGTGGTTCATTTGGAAACACCCCATCTTAAAGCCTGATTTCTGAAGTGCTAATTGGTCTCTCAAATATTGTTACTAACTTAACCACTACTTTGTGGATAGCCAAAATAAATGGTGGTGTTTATGATACCTTTGAAATCATCACATAGTTAATGATAAAAAATAAACTCCTCTCTGTTTTCAAATCTGACTCTTTCAAGAGAAATTTAAAACTTTTGCGCAGAGAGATTGTAAAACTTTTCAA
Source organism: Peucedramus taeniatus (assembly GCA_013400575.1). Lineage (NCBI taxonomy): Eukaryota > Metazoa > Chordata > Aves > Passeriformes > Fringillidae > Peucedramus > Peucedramus taeniatus. The sequence continues at coordinate 41,527 of WBNO01023660.1, read as the reverse complement.
CTATTATGTCCAAAACGAAGAAGGAAATAAATATTTAAAATTACTTTCTTGTGTACTTTAGAAGTATTGCTTTAAGTCTTGCTTTTCTGTGAAATGGCAGCCCCGAGCAGAAGGCTGTGAATTCGCTTGCTGTTGGCATGTTTTAGCCATGTCCTTCCACCTCCCGCACTTGCCAAAAACAATCAAAATGCCATGGATGCAGTCCCAGGAGGGTTCATCAGAGGAAAGGGACTTCCTGTGGCAAAGAATCAAGGCTTTTATCCCGCTGTCTATTCTTGCTGAGGGAGGTGTTTGGGGAAGGAAAGGTCTGCAGCCAAGGCGCGTACGAGCCCTGCCAGTCCCCGCTGCTGGAACAGGCTGGTGGAGTGGTGGGCGCTCAGGTGTGAGCTGGAGCAGCTCTTCAGTGCCTCCTGCTTTGTGCCAGGACTTGGGACAGTTCCCAGCCAGCCCCAGAAGGCAAACAGGCTGAATTCCCCCGAGTTTGGCACAGTATCATGACGGCTGCGTTTGAGAGCACTTTCAGTAGTCAATAGCAATTTTCCGGTGCTGTGAACCTGATGCTGCCTTACCTTGCACATTCCATTGTCCTGGCTCCAGCTGAAGTGTCCTGTCATTCCTGGAAGAGACTCTGCATGCATTTGTAATAGCTATGTGTGTCAAACACTTTTGAAAGACTTTCAGTCTTTATGTATTCCGGTCTGAATCAGATTCTGGATGGTCAGGAGTGTAATGTAAGCAAGCATTTGTTACTAGGAATGATGGAGGTGCTAAGCAGAGAAAATGAGAAAAAAATGGCCATGCCTAGAAAAACAAGGTAAGAGTATCTTGAGACAAGCCTGGAAGAGAAAACAGCAAAGGATAAGCCCAAAGAAAACCCAAAACAACACAATACCACCACCAAGAAAACAAGCAAACAAGAATCAAACCCTGAAAACCCAAAGTCTAGGAGAAAAGGAATACATGGCAAGCTAAAGTGATTTTCTTTTTTTTTTTTTCCTTTGTACCTAAGGAGTGCTTTTTCAATGCTCCCTGAAGAGGCAGGTACAGGCTTCTTGTGCAGTCTTTGAGCTCCTTCTGGAAGACAGGGCTTCAGTTCAAGTCAGTCACTCATGTCAAATATATCACTTTAATTTGGAGGTTGGCACATTACTGCTAAAATCAGGGAATGTATTTTAAAGAGGTTTTTGGCTTAATTAGAGATTAGAAAAAGTTCCTCCTAAATGTTTCCTTTTGTAAAAACACATAGGAATCTTCTGGATTTTTGTTTTAGCACATTATTTAATCAATAGATTTTTGTCTGTGGGATTGTACAATTGAGAAGATATTCCAGGAACTGGCACAGCATATCTGATGGAAATAGCTGTATTTCAATTCCCTGACTTTGTGTCTGAGAGAATTTACTTTCTTCTGCCTTTCCTGTAGTTAAAACTCATCCTTTTCCTTCGAGATCCAATGAGGAAATGTCTGACAAAAGTCTAAAAATCCCCTTTTCAAACATTGCATCATCTCTCATTCTTGTATAAGGTATTCTCTTAAAACTTTGAAGCATCCAAGAACTATTCCTTTCTCATTTTACATATGGGCAATTGAAGCAGAAGTACAAACTAGGAGCTAATGTCTACAGAGCCAGATTCCCAGCTTGGAAGCCACTCAGTCAATCCTCCTTTTTTTCAAGAGAAGAGAGATGCTTCAAATTACCTTAGCATGTCGATGTCACCTTGCCAGTAAAAGCTTTTTTTCCTAGAAGGTAGTTTTAGAGAAAAAAAGTACTAAAATCTGAGGCAGGGGGAGGCATAGAGTAGCCAAAGTTCCTTTAAATATAATAGAATTCTAGCCAGACTAATCTTAAATTTATTGTTCACTGAAAAGAAATGTGCTTATCAGTGCTTATTAGATTGTTAAGTCAGGTTTTTTTTTGGTCATTCTCATTTATATAGAATTATCCAGGGTAGAGACAAATAGATATTAATGGGCTGTGAGGGTCACTGTTATTCCGTTCTGAGTGCCAAGTTGTGCTGGATCCTTTTCATTTCCCCAGCAGGAATACAGCTGTGAGTTATCTAGATTTCTATTTTCTACTGTCTTTTCCCATCTGATCCTTTTTAACATATGGTTGTTTGTTTCCTTTCAAGTACAGAATAAATGCAAATTTGTCTCTTGTCTGTTTTGTGACTGACCCTTGAATTTCTAGGGTGTAAAATCCAGGTAGCACTGCAGGTTATGCTCATCTGAAAATGGAGATTCTGCCATTTAGCTGTTTGACACTGGCCAGCTGAATCTAATGAAAGGGTCTGCATGAGAGCAGAGCCCAGTGAGTACAGCAGAACAGGGGGGTTTAAGCACATTTGTCACCATTACCTTTGTAGTCTCTTCCAGTAAACAGAGGATTCCTTCCAGTCACGTTCCTGCTGGTTTCCCGGTGTCCACTTTCATTCTGAGATGAAAAGAATCCAATTTGATTTTCTCTCTCAGATCTACATATTGTCACTGCTCTGCCCTTATTGTACTTTTTACCAGCTCATTCTTGCTAATATGCTCGTACAAAATTTCTCATAAATGTTTAATTCCTAACAATAGAGTACCGGAATAATTTCCATGGTACAGAAATGTTCTGCTGACCAACTTACCGGAGTAAAAATGCTAATATGACCCTTGGGTCAGTCCCACAGCTGTCTTTAATGTAAATTTAATACAGTGATTCCCCGGGAGATGGAAGATGGCGGGCTTAGCAGAGCTGCACTGAATCAAAGTATCAGTATTTAGCAGCCCCTGGTTACCAGGCTACTGCTCACCTCTGAGACCAGGGAAGATCATCACAGAAATGCATTTTCAAGCTACCCATCAAATATACAACTGGTTATGTGGTATGAAGAAAGCTTTTTGCAGATTTGATGAGAGGTTTAAAAATAATGAGGGACATGGTAGGAGGAGGCAGGGGCAAAGACAGAAGATACTGGATTCCAGTGTCCCACTCCTCCAATTGTTTCTGTGCAGAAAAACCACCAAAACCCCAACCCGTAAGCTTGATATCAAATGAAACATCATATTTTTCATAAGCTGAATAGATGCCTTGGAAAGCAGCCAAAGAGGGAATTTTCCACTTGTGCTGCCTTTGCAGCCTCTTTCAAACCTACTGTTAAGCAGCAGGGGCACATACGCACTTCACTCCCTTTTCTATTATGCAGCTATGACACATTAAGCTCCTTGGAATGGTATTCATATTTTATCAGCTCTCCTAACGTCAGTTCTTTATTTATAACTTGCTCTTTTTTCTTTTTTTTTCTTTTTTTTTTTTTTTTACTTTCCAGCCTGTATATCTAGACTTAGTAAAGAAAGAGACCAAAGCAGCTGAAGAAAAAAAACCCACCCCAAACCCCTCTGTGAATTTAATCATACCTTTGAGGTGGAGTGTGTGTTTTCACTCAGTGTTTAAGAACTCAGCTGATCGTTATTTTCTCTTTTCACACACAGCTTGCCATGGCACCCTCTACAGGTCATATCTGATTTGCTTACATTTAATATAGCACCTTTACTTTGAAGAATAGCAGATTTCATTCCCTAAAGCATCATATTGAATCTGTGCCTGCAATCTGCCAAACTGCTGAGCTTTCTGCACAGGAAAGCACTGAGGGTCTGGGCAGACTCGTGCTGATTTGTAAATGCAATGACACAGGCTTGACAAAGACTTTAGCAAACAATGCTTATATATTGGCAGTCTTGTTTTTATAAGCTTATGTTTTGTACTATTGAGAAAAAAAACCTGATTAATTTATATGTAGATTGCTTTCTCATACTGTTGAAAGTAAGCTGTAATAACAACGGGAGCTGAATTTGCTACCATGACTCCAATAACCTGACCAACTAGTCAAATTTAAAGACCCTGCAAGAACACTTTGTGTAGGTGGAGGAACTGGTAACACTTCTGGTACAATTTCAGCATGTCTATTTTTTAAATAAGCCCTGTTTCTTCAGAATACAACAGAAACACCCATCAGACATTTTTCCTATTCTGAAATACTAGGTTTGCTACTCCAGGAAGATTTGTCCTCAGTAAGCCTTTCTCTCTCTCTTTCTCTCTCTCTTTTTTTCACTCCTGCCTCCTATTTCCATCAAATATTTAGGCATTTCTTAACCTATGTTTCTACAAGCAGGAAAACTTTTCTCCCTGGCCCCACAGGCCAGCCCTGCCTTGACCTGAGCCACGGCCAGTAAGTCCCAGCCAGAGGAGGGGTTTTTGGATGCTGAGCAAGTGTTCAAATAGCTCCCAGCACAAGTGCCTTGTATGTGAATGTAGTCAAAGCATTAACAGCAAGGGGTAGATGAAATAATGTCTTCACACACCCACGGATACCAGCAGAGGACTGGGATTTTGTTGGCTGTTTGGCAAGGGTGTGTCTTGGGAAAGGCAGCGGGGGGAATTGAAAGTGTTTCTTTTGCTTTGTGAACAGGATTTTGATGTTTGCATTATTTGGAAATATTGAATGTCAAGAGAAAAGCCAGCATCTCAAAGCTGGGAAAAGACACAGAACAGAAAAAGGGATGCTAAAATCTCAATCCTTCCTATTTGGAAGACACCACCAAAGGAAAAGTTGTGGAATGTTGGTTACCTCTGAGTGGATGAAGAATGGATTGTGTTACATTTGGCAGAGCAATATCAATATCCAGGGGCCAGACAGCACACTATCTCCCCACCCCTCTTGGTGGGGCAGAGCTGCTGTTCTTGGGGAAGAAAACTGGAGTGAACTGATGGCAGCACAGCAGAACCCTTCTTATGTATTCCCTCAATTTAGCACAGACATAAACCTAAGGGCTGTGACTCACTGTCTGATACTTTCTTGAAAAAAAGAAAAAAACACAGAGATAAAATGAATGATGTGAAAAATCCTTTGCCCATTGCAAGGATGATCTAAAAAAAATAGTCTTTTAGTAAGACTTGTTTCACTTTCCTTATTTGATACATTATCATCCATCAAAGATTTCAAGAAGTTTTAAATAGAAAAAAAGGAAACATGTTTTAATCTGATGACTCTGCCATTGACTGTAGAATAACATTACAGCATGCAAGTGGAGTGTAAAAATAAACAAATTTAATGCCATAGTCAAAGAAATGATGCTTTTCCAGTACAGTCTCTCAAAAATATTTCCTTGAGATCTCTGCTCTCAATGTGATCCCTCAGGGCTGGGCATTTCTCAAAGCCTTTTGCATCTGCCAAATATACTGCTAACATTTTCTCACAAAAATGTTGGTGCAAGAAGATGGAGAATTAAGGCCTCAAGCTTAGAGAAATGAAAGGAAACCTGGCTTCACTTCAAGGCAGATTTTTGATCTCGGGCATGTATCATTAGATCTGTTGATTTAGTTAAAACTTGTATATTTCTCAACTTTCAATTTAGTATCCTTGAACTCTGAGGTTTAGGAAAGAGTTATGAGAAGGGAATTTGAAGGATCTTAACTCATTTAGGTGTAAAGGTTCATAACCTTTTACAGTAATCCTTTCTTTTTATCATTGCCAGACAGTTTCAGTTGTACACAGCTACCAAAACTGAATTTGACTTAGAAGTGTTTGAGGAGGATACCACATTCTTGGTGAGAATTCTAAAGTGCACTTGTGCCTGTGTTGTTTGTTTTTAGTAGTTTTTTTTTTTTTTTTATATTGAATTTTTATAGATTATCCACTTCTATACCTTTTGATTAATTAAAAGGTAATAGAAAAAATTAAAAATCTAACATTGTGTACAGTGTGAACCTGTCAGAACAGACAAAACCAACAGGATAAGCATGTGAAGACAAAACAAGAAACCATGGCTGCTGTGTCAGAATTCATCACAACAGAATAAGCTGGGATTCTCTTTAACTTATCAAAGTGGGGAGTCTGATGAACACTGCTATGTTTGCATATGTGTGAGAGTAATTTCATAGAGGAGCTGACCACTCAGATGGTTCTGCAGCAATTTTTCATCTTATTTCCTATGGATTATGAGAATCCGTTGGGAATAAACATTGTAGCAAGATTTCGAAGGGAGAACTCCATAGCCAATGTAAATTCATGGATATTCTTCTGAAATCTGTTGAATTTCTCCCATTTTTCCCCGGTGTAGCTGAGAACAGAACTTGGCAATTTCCTGGTTTTGCTAGGAAATATAAAATGTCAACTAGCAATGCAAAAATGTCTAAGTTTGTAGGAACTTTGGTTTTTTTGCTGATAACTTTTTTCGTTTCAGTGAATTTTGGTAAGGTTTTAGCCAAGTAGTCTGCAGAAACAGAGAAGGAAATATGGATCTGAGCTACTGGCTGCTTTAATAAAGGATCAAGCTTCTTTAAAGTCACTCTAATTTGGATGTTGAGATCACAGCACTTATTTGAAGATAATGAGTGTTGCAATTTTGGTAAAAATGCTTTAATTCGAGGATATCTTTTTGTAAAATAAAATGCTCTCTCAGACATAAGCATCTTGATCAACCATTTTGCTTCTTTATTTTAAGCCCAGAATGAGCCATAAAGAGCTTTGATTTTGGGGCCAGCTAAAGCAATCATTGTGTGTAATTGCTCCTGTTTTACATGTGCATTCTTATTAACATGTGTGAAATATCTGAGCTGAAGTAACCTGGTGTGAGCCTGGTTGTGAGTTTAAGAAAGTGATGGATAAAATTGCATGATAAACAAAAGTTAATTCTTGAATGCAAACACTTGATTTTTAAAACTATTTTGATGTGTAAGAAATACAGCCTAAACACTTTTAGCTTGAAGTCTTCTCTGAGAAGTGGAAGCAGAATCCATGAAGTAATTCTGTAAGTTTAAAACAAGATTTAAATAATTTTAAAAGGTTTACAGATTTGAAAGCCATGTTATATAGGACAATTATAGAGCTCATTAATACAGATGGAATTGGTCTCAAGCTGCAAGACTGAAGCCTGAGGCTTTGTTTCAAATTACCTTAAATGTAGGTTTAAGCTGACAGCAAAAAAATGTGCCTAACTTTCTTTGGCAAGGAGGGAGGAGGCAGGCACGTTGCAGAGAGTAACTGTGCATAAAACATAGCAGGAATTTTGTTTTGGAGCCTGAATTATACTACACTGATCTAAATGCTTCCCCCTGTAATGGAAACAGTGCCTTGTGCAAGCCTATCATTTCCCACAGGTAGTAATTATAACTGAGAGAAAAATAAGTTGGTAGAAAAAACCAAACCAGCAGTATCTTTATGATTTACATATTGTTTATTTTATTTTGCTTCTCCTCTTTACCAACTGGTTGGTGGACAGCTCGTCGAAGGGAACAAGAAATTTTTAAAAATCAGAATCCCCATGTAAGGCAAATATGTAATCCAAAAGGAGGGAGAAGGGGAAGAAAATAACCTAAGTGGAACTCTGTGCTGTTATGGGCATGACTGGGTTATGGGAATCATCCTGTTTAAATCAAGATTGGCAGTGTCTGTGCTGCACTGCAGAAATAATCATTTTGGGAACACAAAAATGATCCCTGAAAGGAGAGACCAAGAAAGGAAGCAGAGAGACAATAAGGACAGGAATCGGAAGCCTGGAAACGAAAAAAACTTTGAAGGGTGAATCTTTGAGGAGACAGAAACCAACAGGGTTGAAACCCAACAGAGAGTTCAAGAAAGGTGAACACAGAAGCAGGAAGCTGGGGAGTATTTTAATGGAAAAAGTGAACAAATTAATTTCATTTTGAATGAACAGTCACTTTAAAGAAATCTGTTGAGAAACAGCAGTCATTTTTAGCAGGTTCAGGAAGGGGTTTTGGAGGTCTAGCTGAGTCATTAAAGTGTTCCAAGTAGAAATAGTGAAAGACTGAGCACTCACCTCTCAAAAATAGTACATAAATCCTTCTTGCTTGCTAACTGGAGTAGCACAAAACAGAAAACCACTAATTAAATTTTCTCTATAACAAAGATGATCTGACATTGGCTTCAGTTATGTATGCTCAAGACCAATAAGAGCCCTTGCTTCGCTACTCTTATACCCCTTGACTTAATAAAATGCCTTATATGTGTTTACCTACCAAACTAAACCTTTAAAATGAAATCAGCTTCTTACATGAACTGAAATCATATCTAATTACTATTTGAGGTTAGTTTAGTGTCACATCAGCTTCATGTTGGGCCAAGAATGTGTCAGTATGATTCAGTACACATTCTTTTCCATTGCAAGAAAGAAAAAATGTACCTTTTCTTGTCTGGGACTTCTTTTTATATTTTTGC
>WBNO01023660.1:0-33274 GCA_013400575.1 Peucedramus taeniatus | reverse complement strand
CCTGATGGTACCATCAGGATATTGTTTGAGGTAATTATATGATGTTGTCCTGCATAATCCATGATGTTTATAAAAATGAACCAATAGTTTTGTATGGTTAAGACAAGTAGTTAAACCTTAAACAAGGTATTATTTTATAAAATATGCATCCATTTAATTTTGTTCTCTGTTCTGACCTAAAAGCATGTTGGCTTTTCCAACTGCAGACTTGCCACACTTTTGTACCTCAGTTTTAAAAATATAGTGGTTGGAATAAAGTTTTGGAAGTTAGTTATACTGTAAATTCTGGATGTTAAGTGTATATTATTGTTCTGGGACAATCTAAACCAGTTAACAAAATAAGGATATTAGGGAGTCTCTGATCATAAACCAGGAAACACATCATATGCTTTGGAGAAAAGCATTTTTCAAGCAGGTAAAAATCTCTTTGAAGATTTTTCCCATCAGATAAAATGCCACCTTTTTATTTATTAAGTTTATGATAGTCTTTACCTTGAAACCTGTGCAGATATTCTTATTGCAGATATTATTCTCATGAGGCAATGAGCAAAGCTGAATGACCTTCTCTCTACCTTCTAGAAAATAAGACCTTTTAGATCACTGCAGTAGTTGTCATGAACAGTTTAAAAGTCATGTTTTCTGAGATGTTGACTGCCTACTTTTTATGATACACTTCTCAAAGATTTTTTTTTTATTTGGAGAATTGTTTTCTCATCAGCAGAGAATTATTACAGATTCTGTACAAAGATTTAAGAACTTTTTATTAGAATGGGAGACCTTCACACCTGCAGGGTGGATGGTGCACCCTCATTGTTGGAGCATCACCACATTTTCCTCTCTGTAGTTGCCCCTAAATGATCTCCAAAGGTGCAGTGGTAATCCTATTTATTGCTTATTGTGCAGAAATTGTCTATGCATATTGAAATATCATTCATTTTCTGGTTGAATATCATTTATTCCATTTCTAGGATGGAGGGTCAAGCTCATCTCCTTTTTTTGAGATACTCAGAATCTCCATATTGATAGTGCTTTTCAATTATGGATCACCAGGAATTTAATTAGAATTCTCAAGGCTTTCTGTAGGTCACTAGAGGAAATTTGGAATAAGATATTGGAAACTGCTCTGGGTGGAGAAATCTGAACTTCCCTTAACAGCTTCAGAGTAACATTAGACTCTACTTTCTTCATTCTGACATCTAGAAAGATTCTAGGAATTCAGCCTCCAGCCCATTTTAGACTTGAAGAAGCTGCTTTGGAACTTGCATTCCAGAAATTACAGCTCTTGGTAAATATTAGCAGCACCATAATATTCAAACAAGGGCTGAGTCCCATTCATTGAAGAATGAGAAGAGCCTCTACAGCTCTCTGTAATGGCACCTTCTTTGTGACCATGAAGTTGTAGCCTTATGTTTGTACAACTCTCACTTAAGCTCATTTTAAAATAGAGAGGATTGATACATAAATCTTTCCATCTTTTATAATTTTTTTACATTATAATCTGCCTTACTTTCCAGAACAGTTTGCTGTAGCTGAATCCTAATTCTTCATCTTCTTCCAAGACCTACCATCTGCTTCAGAATGCATATCAAAGCATGGAATATCTTGGATATAAAATTATGTCATTTTGAGCACTTGCTGAGACACTCTTTCAAGTTATTTTACTCTTCCATTAAAAAAAAAAAAAAAAAAAAACCTGCATTGTGTGTTTATAGAAATGCACCCTGCCCTACTCCAGCCAGATGTGAAGGAAAGAGATCATGGCAGTTGTGATGGATTTTGAAGGGTTCATTTTTTCAAAGAAAAATTCCTGGTGCTATAAATGGGCTTCAGCAAACTTAATCTCTTTAATCATATGGCTATCAATAGTCCTCAACTGCCCAGAGACTCTGAAAACTGGTATTTATTGTTGCTGTTGGCTGTGGATGTTTTCAGCAGAGGTGTAACTACGTGCCATAGAAAGTGGCAACTTGAAAATAAAAGGAAGGCTGAAAGGAGCCTGCTGTTAATAACTACTATGTAAACTGAATTATGACTTTTAAAACCAACTATTTTCGGTGCAAGCCATCTTTCCTTGAAAATTATAGTGGAACATGTCAATTTGTTTCATGGTGATTCAGTAACAGATCTCATCAAATGATGTGTGCTGGAGACAGGGAAACGGAGAAAAGTGTTGCTGATAATGATAAAATGAGACACAGTAAAAGAAAAGCTGGCCTGTCTGCCTTCCACTGAAGTTGAGTGATCTTAAAGTAGAAACCAGGAAAAAGAAAAAAGTGAGATTCATTAAGAGCATTGATCCTAACTGTGGTATGGTACACAGAAATGCAATCCCAGGAAAAGATTCGTGGGAACAACATGAGGTCTTTGGAGAAGACACTGAGAAGGAATAAACATAAAGATTGTTTGTGATTAATGCAAGGGAGAGCAGAAATTTGCTAAGGAAAAAGCAGTATGAAACAATATCCCAAATGTTGCTTTTACAGGGTGTCTTTTTGGTGAACCTCTGTGTCTTCCAGTGGAGGGAATGATACAAATTCTGGTGCAGCTGAAGAATTTGCACTCCAAAGACAGTTTCTTCTAATACTGATGTGAAAAAGCATTTCCCACATTAAAGGAAGAGTGGAGGAAATAAAACATAAGGAGTTTACTATTTTTGTGCCTATCTATATTTATTTCATTCATATATATGCATGAAAGTGGAGTGCAAAGATGTAATGTGTGATTATTCCAGATGAAGCTTAAAACAAATATAGACTTTCCAAGATCTGTGATAATCTACATTTTGAAAGTGCATGGAAACATTTCAGGAGAATTTGATCTATTTCTCCTGTCACTGTATTTGACTGAAATATAATTGGAATGTAGTGTTCTAAGAAAAGTACTGAACATGGACAAGGGAGATGCTGCAGTAGCCAAAAATGTAGCAGAAAATCAGCATCTGAATCTGTGCAGAATAGCAGGGTTGGTGCAAATGGCTAAAGGAAGAGTCAAAGGAATCCTCTCCCTTTGGGAAAATAAAGGAAGTCCTATAAAGAGAGGTTTATTTAGGTATTACCAGCCCTTAAGAAGGATTATGAGACAGGTTTTGCTGCAGTTTTCTTGGGTTAAGGGGCAGGAGAGTGGAGAAATTACTGGGGAGCCGTGTGCATATGAAAAAAAAAGGGGTCAATTTTCTACCCAACTCTAAGGAAGGATTAGAAGCAATTTTGACTTCAGGAGAAAAAGTCATTGGTCCTGCTGGACAACACTTTTAAAAGGAAATTTCTGCTAGCATCACATATAGCCACTGGTTTTGTGTATGCAAAAGATTTGAATTATCTGCTCACAATATTCTTGAAGGTTTTTTTGTGGAGGTGTTGTGATTTGTCTTTTTATTTAAGACAAGGTCTGTGAATCCTGGTTTTATTTTCTTTCTCTCTGTCAAAATTACAAATCTTTTGCTTTTGTACCTGTGTACTATGCTTGAGATTAGTGAGGTTGTCTCCAGAGAACCACTGGATCCCAGGAGAGGTGATGTGTCCTTGACCTTCATATTTAAGAGACATTTCTGCTGAAATACAAAATGTCAGAATTTCTGATATTTTGGTGGCCTCAGAGTCAACTGTGTGTATTTCTCATGCCTGAGCAGAAATCCCCTAGATAACAAAGTATTCTGCAGGGTAAGCAGAGGCCTCAGCAGCTGCACAAAGAGTCTGAAACCCATGTTCTTATGGGGCACTGTAGAACAGTATTCAGCCAGCAGCAATATTCTGATTTAATTGCTCTTATTTACAGATCAGAGAGTACCACAGCATGCAAATTAGGACACTTTTGGCTCCCTGCTGGTGACTGTGCTCATTCCTTACAAATGCTTTCCAGAGCACACACACTCTTCATTTCTACATTTTTAGCTCTACATTTCTACATTTTAATTTACATTTTCAGGAAAGGAAATGAAATCTTAAAAACAGAAAAGAAAGTGTTACAAACACCCTGGAAAGGAGATAGTGATCAAAAAAGTGCAATTGAAAAAACCCAGAAAATTTGTAAATTTAGTGACTATAAGCAAATGGACCAGGATGAAATGAGTTGCAGTGAAAAAGACCAAATCTTGCTTAAATTAACCTTACTGAAGTTGCAAAATCAGGGAAAAAAAAAACCAAACAAGATAAGAGAAAAGACAGGAGCAGAATTGAATAAAATTACATGCAAAAGGGAAAAATAAAAAAAACTCTTTACCCAAAGGAAAACTATCAAACTATCAACTGTGCCATGAAGCACAGAGATATGGACCAAAGCTTACTGAGCTGATACTCATTAAAATTACAAGATTTCATTTCATTTCCTGAAAGGAAAGCACCTTTTTCCTTGTGGTTACTTAGTGATGCTAGTGCTCTTTTTTTTACAGTACTTGGAGATGGTTCCAGAGCTGAGTGCATTTTACCAGTAGGGCTGGTGCTTTATCTAGCAGGAGTTTTATGCATTTTTATGTGAAAGAGTACTTAGCTTTACTGAATTCCCCTGTATAAAGCAAAAAGAAATTGAGGTGCTAAACTTATTCTGTGCAAACAATATAATAATTCTCACTTCTGAGTGGTGAGAGGTAGGGGCTGGTTACTGGCACAATGCCATGCTCACTTGCCTAACCAGATCTGTGCCAGGCTGCATTTAACTCACCTTTCTCAAGGATAGCAAGCAAATACAGCAAGCCTTCCCAGTTCCTTTCTGAGCTTTTAGGACTGTGTTTTCAACTGGAAAACATAGCAGTTAAACATCTGTCATTTTGAGGGATTATTCTTGATTAACAGGATCTGGTCATTATTTTCAGGGGGCATTACTATCTGTTCTCATCAGAATGAAGAAGGTAGATTTTTGTAAGGGAAAAAGAGAAGAGAGTAAAAAATCATCTGCATGGCATCCACCAGGGTAGGTCCTTCCAGATGTTTTTGGGTTAAGATTAGTAAAATACAGCAGCTTGAGCAATGTTTTTCCAGAATGAAATTCCAAGGTGAATTCAAAAACAATTTATGATTTGGGTATGTATAGAAACTTTTAAAAATACCTGGTGTTGCTCTGACCTTTGATTGGTATCGTTCCCAATTTATGCCTTGGGGTTAAACTAAATTTGTTACAAAGATGGTGCAGGAACTGTTGCCCACATTACTGGGAATGTGCTAAGTTAATTTGTCTTGGAAACAAAATGCTTCTTTAGAAGTTGTTGTTGCCTAGAATTGCTCTTGGTCTGATCAGAATAGATTCCCAAATGCAAGGATAGTTAAAAAATCCAAACCCACATAAAATTCAAAAAACCATAGACAAAACCAGCTCTGTAATCTGTCTGACCTTATCAATGTAAACTCTGTTGACAGATCTCATCCATGGGTACATGCAGTTTTCCCAGCAGGCATCAGATCTTCTTAGGTCAGCCTCTGTCTTTGTCAACAGCAGTTTTGAGCTGCAAGGATGTCTTCCCATAATGGAGAAAGAGTTCTCAAAGCCCCAGTCTTACCTTCTTCTAATTACAGCAAATGCAATTTTAAATTTGCATATCTTTAAGAATAACAAAATAGCAAGTGTTTTGGGGGCAAAAATTATGTACTTTTATGTGAATCTTTTGGGTCTGCTTCATAATGTATTTCTCTTGCCTGCAAGATGGAAGAGAAATGCTAATGTATTCTGTGTACTGTTATTTTGAACCTGCTGTTATAAATTTATATGAATATTGATGCTGTATGAATTTGTACTGGGACATAACAGGAAACTTTCCATAAATTAAATGGATACCATAGGCAGGAACGTGGAAAATCTTTACCTGAAAAGATACACACTGCAGACAGGGCTGTTAATTCAAATGCTGAAGAGAAACACAGGCAGGCTGCCCATCCCAAATGGTCATGAATTACCACCTTCACATTAATGGCTGTGCCTCGTGTGTATTCATGCTGAAATTGATACCAGGTAGTCAGGTGACTGCACAATATTTCTCTTTGGCAGCAAGAATAAAAAAACAATTAAATTAATCCAGATGGACCCTCCTTCCTCCTCAGCATAAGCCATATCATCAGAGTAAAAGGCTCAATTAATTATTTCCATGACTTCTCAATACATCATGCTCATGTCATCATCCCACAAGCAGAGAACAGCACTTGCAGCTCTGTCAGATTACAGAGATAGTTCGTCTGACAGGAAAAACTGGGTGCCTCTATCTTTCCAGTATTCCTACTGTTATTTTTTTCTGGTGAAATGAAGCATAAAGCTACTGGAGTGACTTTCTCTGGATTAACCAGGAACCAAGCAGCATAGCAAAGACACTGCATCATCTAACTTACAGGTGATTATCTAATTGAACTGGCAAAATGGCCTTCCAAATTTTAAGAAAGGTCATTTTGACACCTACAGAATAACTTTTCAAAGACAAATAAAATGATGGCACACATACTAAGCTGTTTGACAGAAGGTGATAGCGAGTCAGCATAAGAATGATGTGTCTAACCAGAGCAGATGCCCTGCTCTGATGCTTCCCTGTCACCTCTCCACTTCCTCTGGGACTAGGCATTTCTTTTGTTTGATGGGATTTGGAGCAGTCTGAATTGCCATGTGCTACTTTCTTTGTGCAAATTCTTAGGCAAGGACCTCTTTTTGCAAACTGATGCTGTCCAGGTTTTATGTGAAGCATTTCAACCCAGTCATTACCCATAAAAGCATTCAGTCACTTTCTAGAACAAGTCTGGCATTCCAACACACCATCTATACTCAGTTTATATATTACCAGATATTTTTATTGGTGTTAATCAGTTCAAAGGTGCTTTGATCCAAGAAAGCTGCAAGTGCTACCTACAAATTAGGTGATCCCCATGCCTTACCATTCAAAAGCTGTAAAGATTTCCCTGCCTGTAAGACTCAGGAACAACAAAAGATCAGTAAGTTATAACAATCCAGAACCTCTGAAATCTCCTTTTCTGGTTACCTGAATCAAACTGAACTTTTTAAAAGCCATTGTTAGCAGTCACTTAAAAAATTAAAATTGAGTAAGGGCTGGGTGTGTGATGACAGAGAGGGAGAAAGTATAAAAGCTTTTGCTACATGCTCTTTTTTATTTTGTCTTCCTATGAACATAAACTGTAGCAAGATGCTTTCCCAAGGCTATAATAAACCAAATTAGTCTGTGATACAATAAGATTGGTCAACATTAAAAATAAGGATACTTCCTTTCTCTTTTAACATTATGCTGTTAATTTGTATTTTCTTAAGAGTTTTTTTATCTCCTCTTTCAGTGTGACATTTTTACTTGGAGCTTGAGATTTAATAAATAATTTCAATGGAAAGTTGAAGAAGAAGCCTGGTGTTATGATGGATAAATTCATAGAGGGGAAGGTTTAAAGGGTATCTTTTGGTTCCTTGGTTGGTTTTGGACTGTGTTTTTTTATGGGGACCAACCTATGAAGGATATCTCAAAAATATTCACAGTCTCTTACTAAGTCCTGTAATAATGTTTCAGATTTTGGTGTGTCAAATAAATGCATTAATGTTGGAACAGTGTCAAGAAATTGCACAAACTACTGTTCTTGTAGCATCTATAAATAGCAGGAGGTGCTATGTACTAGGGAAAGCCAATTTTTGTCTTTACTAGCCAAGCATCCACTGCCATGATGAAAAAATTATTTGTTGTGTTGCAGTACCAAGCAAAGGCAAACCTTTCAGCAGTCAGGAAAACACCATGCCTCTGTTTTGTGGAATGTCAGAGCAGACTGACGACCTCTTCTGGTTTAAATATGTGTGACTTTGATCTGTGCCTTAACCTTACAACTTTTATTTCAAAAGCCTGATTTGAGTCCAGAGATTTCTCCCTCCTAGTCCAGGCCTGTTTGACTGAGGATGTTCTGTCTCTAGATACCTTTGCTTCCCAGGGGAAGTGGGTGTTGGATGTGGATCACAGTGCTGGATATATTTCACAAAAACATGGTTTCTGGAAGATCATTCAGTAAACTGCTTGAAAATACTGAATTCTCTTGCCTGGTTGCCACAAAGACATGAGCTCAGATCTCCCACTCTTCTGCTTGTCACAGTCTGCTTACATGGGGAAATGCTGGGTTGGGTTTGGCTTTTTGATCTCTGCAGATGTGTGACTTTAAAGCAATTCTTTTCAGTTAGATCACTCTTTAGTTCTGCAGTGCTGCTGATGTTTTAGAATATTGTGATTCCTCAGAATCTGGGTTGTGGTTGTCACCAACATCTCCACAATGAAGCTGAAGTGCTGTGGCTCTACACTGCCCTTGCTACAGCCACCTCCTTATTGAGACCACAGCTGGATTTTGGCAGCCAAAGGGAGTTAAATTCCAAGAGGAATCTAAGACCCCAACAGAAGACAAAGCTGGAGTGTTGAGGAAGCAGCACCAACCATAATGAAACTCAGGGAACTTTGAAATAGAGGGAAAAATTGTAAGAAGTTGTTCTTGAAGAAAACTTTGACAGGTTCATCTACTTTGGTGGAACCCATTTAGCATTCGACATTTTCTCTGTCCTTAACAAAAGTCTATCTGAATGGTGCTTAAGAAATAAAAATTGTTGATGCTTTTGGTTTTAATATTTTAGAGAACAAAATACTTTTTAGGACCACATCATAGACAATGAAACAAAAGCAAGCTCATGTTTTCTGTGCCTCGTAGTTGGTTTTAGGCTGTGTGATTTTTACCCTACTGATTCTTTTAAGGTATTTTTAAAATAAGTGTATGGGAAGGGAAATTTATCAGCTCAGGTCATGCTTCACTCTTATTTGCTCAAATTACAGGTGCATCCATTTGGCTTCAAAGGCAAATTCCTAAATCTTGGAAGAGTTCTTGGTATCTTGTGTAGAATTTTAGGTTTTGCAAAGAGAGGTTCTCCACATCCCATCCCACCACCTTGCTGGATGAGACAGTGTTCTTGCCATTTCCACCTTGAAAATAACACCCTCCCCTTTCAGTGCAGATTGTTTTATGTCACTTTAATTCATTTAATGTAGTTTTAAATAATTTATGGTTGCTGAGCTATTAAACTAAAGTGATTACTTCAAATGACATTGCTCTGTGACACTGTTACAGAGGGAAGTAGTTCAGCGGAGGAATCCGCATGCTATTATCACTCCAATTTTATTTGAACAATGCAATAATTATTTGAATTAAATGGTTAATTAGCTACAGAATACATTTTATTAAATCACAACAAATAATCCAGGCTTGAGGACTGGAAGCTGGGTTAAATTCCCAGGAGATAAGTGTGTCTCTTGTACTATACTGCCTCAGTGTGTAGAAGAAGCCAGTGCAAAAAACAGATTTCAGTTGTATCTGAGAACAAATGCCTGACACTGTATTTCTTCTCCTTTACACTAAATTTAGAATAAGAAATGTAATAAAATTTAAGATTCTTTCCTAATTTAGGCACTGCTTTTCCATTGACTCAATATTCTATAATGGAAGGTAAGTCAGAGGAAAATTCCTTTTAATGGGTTTTAATGAAATAAATTGTATTTACTCAATAATCTTGAAATAGTTCAAGCCCTTTCTGAGACTTGGAAGAGGAGATGTCTATGAAACATTGGTCATGACCAGTCATGACAAGGACACCAGAAATTAATTTGAAGAGTCTTCCTAGCCTCAAGGGCATGAAATAAATGGAAAAAAAGTAGTGCACCTGTCGAATATTTGGTAGGCAAACTAGGCAAAGAAGCCTTCAAAATCTTGCAAGTAAAACATTTACCAGGTGGTAAATACATAGTATTTTTGTTTGTGGTGTTTGATTTTTTTTGTTTGTATGATGGTTTATTTGTTTGTTGGGGCTGGTTTGTTGGTGATTTTGTTTGTTTTTAATGATGTTAGGCCATTACAAGAAACGAGTTTCCATTTCCTTATTTGGGTAAGTGCTAATTCCATACCAGGAAAGTTCACTTAGATCAGCTGCCTGTTGAATTGAGTTTTACAACCTATTTGTCTATGGATTTGGGTATTTTCTGTTGTCAATTCATTTGTTTATACCATCTTTAATTTCAGGGTTTCTATTATTTGTGTTATTGATTTGACTTTTCCAGTGGATTGTGACAACCAATTTGAAAAGAGCAGGCTAAGAAAAGAAGAGAAAATTAATGTCACCCTTCAAAATCTGAGATACTTCTTACAAGAGGTGGGCTCTCTTTGAAGTATAATCTTGCAGGACTTCAGGTTGTTTGGACTTCTCTGGTTTTCTCAACTCAGGTGAATTTTAAGACTTTATATACAGAAAAGAATTTGGGCTGCTGTTGTGGTTGCTTACCTCCTTCTGGCAGTTGCAATGGTTTGCTGCCCTTATGATTCATAATGGTTTCCCATCTGCTGCTTGCTTCTGTTCAAGATGCTGTGCATTTTTAATCTCTGCATTGTTAGGTCTGAGTTGGTTTGGGGACACACAGCTCCTGCAGAGTGTCTCCTAAAGACAGGATTCTCCTCCTGCCATTTCTCCCAGATGGAGGTGTCCATTCTGACAAAGCAAGTGTTTGCAGTGCAGGGAAAGGGGTCCTATGGACAATGAAACTATTTTTGAGGAAGAAAATTTAGGTTTTGTTGTCAGAACTGCCTCACTGTGGCTCAATTCTGTCTTCAAGAAGTGCATTTTCAGAGTGGGCAGCATTTCTTCTGCTGGCTAGGTTACCTTTAACACTTCCTTAAAATAATAAACTGGCATCAAAACTGCATCTGCTGGAGGGAGATGCGGTACCCAGGAAAAATAAAATGCTCATGTAATTCATTTTGACCATTGTAGAAAATAGCTACAGGTCTTAAATCCTCTCTTTTTGTGGATGCTGGGTCTCAGACGTTTAAAGAATATCTAATTTACAATGAGAAGAAAATGTTCTGCCACCGTGTTTGAAATTGCATAAATTTTAAAGATCTAGATTGAAAATATTCATTTATTTGTAGTACTTCTACCAATTGATTTGACACAGAAATGCAGGTTTTCCTCTATAACTCAAGTCAGGTAACAATTTAGAAAATGAGAGGTTATTCCTGATTCTGCTTCCTCTATTCAGGAAACAGGACTTGCATTTATTTATATTTACATACATCTATACACAAACACACAAATGCACATATTGTGCTCATTCCCCAAAGACATAACTCCCAAGGAATCACAACAGCCTTTCCTGAATTTGCAGAAAATTGCCTTAAATCATGGTTACAAGGCTTCAAAGTGTTCTCATAGGTGAATGGCAATACAGAATATAATTTGGGGGAAAAAAGAAAAGCTACAAACTCAGCTCACTTCATGAAATAGTTAATCTTGGAATTGGCTAGCACAGGTAAGAAATAACCTTATTAAATATTTTTGCCTAAAGTTTGCTACTAAGTTTATGTGCTAGCTCTAGCTACAGCCCAAACACAAATTTGTTGGGCTCAGTTCTGATCTCAGTTTCATGCTAATTTTGCTGAGACCATAATTTATTTCTTCATGGAATCATTTGTGGTTGGTTGTGTGATTTAGCCCAGCCAGCACTGTGGTTTTCTTCTCCTATGAGAGCCAACAGATGACTGTCTTGGTTTGGAAAGACAGGTGTCTGTTAAGGAAGGCAGGAGCCTCCCCTGAAATGGAAAATGTGAAACCCCCTCCCTCTGAATTGTTATAATTTTGAAATTAAGGGGGGCTCTCAGGCAAAGATATGGGAGCAGGAATAACAGTTCTTTATTAGGGAAGAAAATAAAAATAAAATAAACAAGGCAGTAAATCAAAACAACACCGACAGAGTCAGAATACAACCTGACAGCCTGGGTCAGGGTGTTGGCAGCAGTCCCATTGGAATTGTGGCTGCTCCTCCTGGAGTGGCAGGTGTGGTTCTCTAGGAGCAGTGATCCTGGAGAAGGGTGTAGTCTTCCTCTGAAGATCCAGTGGAAGAGGCAGCTGTTCCTCTGGGAATCCAGTGGGCAAAGGCTGCTCTGCTGTCCCAGATCCTCAGATTATATCCAGGTAGGAATGCTTGGCTCCTCCCCCTGGGTGGAGCATCTCCCAATGGGATGATGGAATTTCATCAGCCATGCAGGGACACTCACTGGCCCATGAACAGCAGATATCTCCTGGAGGGAGGATGGGTTGTGGAAGAGATAAAGAAATCTGCCCAATGAACAGAAGATAACTGCCCCACCTCTAACAGGTGGCAAATAGAAAACACATTGCTTGGCAATCTAGGACAATAGCAAGAAAAAAGAGCCTAAATGTCTTTCTCAGATAGTTTAGCATCTCAAGGCAGGATTGAGACAGGAGAGGAGGAAAGGAAGGGACAGATTTTCTACTTCCAGTGCTGTTTTAGCTTTATCCTTGTTTATCCAATGCAAGTTCTAGCCTCCAGGGAGACTTAAGGGAGAGTCAGCAAGATTTTAGGGCTCTTGAAATTATTTAAACAATCTTTATATTATTTAATATTTATTTCTGTGGATCAAGACATGCACGCTCTGGGCAAATTCTGCCACTCTGAAAGCTTAAATTCATGCCCACATGTCAGAATATGAAAACTTTTGAACATGTGCATGTTTTTGGTGGGTTTTGTTGGTTTGGGGTTTTTATAATGTTGTCACAGAGTAAAGAATTTTCATAGTAAAGCCATGCCTAAAATCTGAATGTGTCCCTAATCAATGCCTTACTTGTATTGTAAGATGGGTGTTCAGTAAAAAACATGGAAATATACTGAGGATATTTTTCTATTAAAAAAAGGGTGTCTTAATCTATTGCTGCAACCATCTGATGTGAACACCTCCCTGCAAGTTTCTTTCTGTTTTCAAAACATTTTCATGATCTTCCTGAGAATAATAATAAATCACAGTTGACAAGCCACTTAAGAACCTACTCTAAAGTATTATTAGTTCATTAAATGGCTGCCTGTGCTTAAAAACTAACAAAGAAAAGAAAGAGTCCCTTTTGAAACTTCCAAGTTGGGTGATTTGAAACAGATCCACAGATCACTGTCAGTTGATCTCAGTGGAGCAAACATCATTCCTTCATTCATGACGTTTTGTGCCAACACTTTTCCTAACCCATAAAATTCTGCAGGTTCTAAATGATGGCTGAATCTTCTCCTGTCTGTAATTTGGACAAGATGAAGAGCCTGTTTGATCCTTGGAAGAGGCATCTTGGGCACGCTGCATAGTGATAACAAGCACCCTCTTAAAAACAGCTTCATTATGCTCCCTTCAGATATTGGCAAGGGCTGGGGGTGCCAGAGTGGCTGAGATGGATCATTGAGCTGATCAGATATGGCAATCCCTGTGTTTTCTGTGTTCTTGAAGATGACAGGATTTTAAGCAAGCATAAACATTTCACAGCTGCCTGGTAGAAATCTGTTTTATTGGTTAAGGGGTTGGGGAAGAAGGCACATTCCCAGAGGTTGTGGGGAGAAGTCTATAGCATGGATGCATAAGACAATGATGGATTTATATTTAAGTGACAGTTTGTAACAGACAGCTCACTGAGGAGCAGAGCTCAGAGACTTCTATTACTTTGCAAAAATATACAAGTGTTGCTTCTGGTTTTCACAGGGGCTGCCATTTTAGAGGGGAACAAGCTGTTTAGGATTTTTGTTTCGGATTTTATTACCTTAGGAATGTAAAAATGTTTTCTGTTTATACCTACTTTATGATGTGGAACCTGAAAATGGCAAAGGCAGGTGCAATATCTTATACAAACAGATAAATATATGACCAAAAAAATGCTCATTATTTTAGATTTTTTTAGCATATTTGAGTCAATAACATTTAATTAGAAGAATTACTGTAAGAGAATGTGTTTTTTTGGTATTCTGAAAAAATATAGCTAAAGGGGAAATTAAATTGTGGCATCTCAGAAGGAGAGAAGTGCCCAAAAACCATTGAACGTCAGGAGAAATAAGGTGCTTAACTCCATTAGACCCTTTCATAAATCTGCACAGTCACCTGTAATCATCTTAAAAGTTTAAATATTCCTTGCAAATTGGGCTTCCAGACTGCAGCTCAGAAAAACACCCCAGTTGTGGGTAGCCCCATAGCACATAATTAACTGAAACTCTTCAGGGCCCTGATTTGCTTCGTCATCATGTGTGTTCCCCTTTCCCAACCTTAAAAAGAGCCTGTGACAGTGATTTCAGTCAGAAACTCTTTTATTTCTGTGTCTGAAAGCTTTGTGAGCCTCAGTGAGCTAGTGCTAATGAAACTTGCATAAGGAAACACGGAGATGGTTTGATTCTTTTCCCTCTTATGTTGTTTTGGAACATCCTTACAAACCTCATGGCTTCAGCTGTGATCTCTTTTCCCCAGAAAGAAGCTTGCTTTGAAATGAGAGGGCCAAAACAAGAATCTTTTGATGGATTAAGCTATAAACACAAGTGATAGAAAGACTTTAAGCAAAAATCCTGTTAACTACCCTTTAAATCTAATCTTGGCACTTGTGGAGTCAGAAACTCAGAGAGAAGAGTGTTCAGAGCTGGAGGGGACACAGAAACAAAATAACTGTGACAGTGCCCTGGTGTGGGAAGCCCACTGGCACCCAGGCTGGCTGAGCCCTGGAGAGGGGAGCATCCCTCAGCCAGCTCCTGGAAAGAGCCACATGCACCACCAAGGGCTCCTCTGATGACTTCTGCTGAAAAGCTTCAATGTCGGCCAAAAATCAGATTTTTTAGATGCACTTTTATTTGAATTTCCCAATGTCTGCGTTTTCTAAGGGACTCTTAAAGAAAAGCACACAACCTCCTGGGCTTTCCAGGGATGTTCACGTCCCTCAGGGCTGTTTGAAGAGCTTGATTGGGGTCATATGATGTGCTCACGGATGTGGTATGTTCATTCAGCACTGCCCATACATTTGAAGTCAGTTTGTGTGCATGCCTGTGTGTTTAAATAAATGTAAAGGCATCTCAAATTATATAAATATATTTATAGAAAATTAAACCACTCTATTTTCTCATTTTGACATACTGCCCTGAGGTACCTCTGTTGTGACATGGTGTTAACCTTCATGTCACTATTGCTTTTCATCTTTTGCATTCTGTCTGCATTCCAGCCAAACTGGGAGGAAGCACTCAGTTTGTGGTACCATGTAGCCTAGACTTTTGTGAAATGACATTTTATATTTGCTATTTTATTTTCAAATTTCCTGAAAGTTGTTTCAACTTCTGCATTTCACTGTTGTCACCACTTCTGTCAAATGAAATGCATTGAATGTGTCTGTCTGTGGTCACATGTTAAAGTTTTGTAAAGGGTGTTTCTCTGACCCTTGAAACATTTCAGTATTTCATGTCACCTATTTTCAGCTGGCCTCTGTGGGTGTGTAATAAAAAGAAAGAAAAACTCCAAAATTAAAGTCCAATGTATCCAATGTCTCTGGCTTTGTTAATGCTTCCAAAGGAGCAATGATAAAAGGAAGGATTTCATATGGCCTGGTTTTGACAGGTGGTAATCTCTCACCTGCACACTCCTTGTGTTTCCCCTCTGGCATGAAGGGGTAATGACAGCCCATAAATAAGTGTTAATCTAGTTTTGTTCAATATGTTGCTTGTTTTCCATTTCACTAAAGGTTTCCTGAGTGCTGATGTTTGCCTGATAAGAGTTTGGGGCAGTGGTGTCGCTCTGATTTTTTCAAGTTTTACCAAGCCTTCTGATGTTTGCATTCTTGCACAGAATTTTCTCACACACTTTGTGTAAATAACTTATTGTTTGCATTCTTTTATGGGGGACGAGCAACCTGATGGACTGTTGGGTTGCCCAGTGGCATTGAGGAGGTGGCACTGTCACCCTCCAATGACACTGGCATTTCAGGAAGATATAAAATTGGAGTCAGATTTTAATAAACTGCTTTCTTTTTGCCTTGAAAAGAGCTGCTGCCGTGTCATTTGTCCGTGTCCTACAGTGACACAGTGGTGCTGATGGAGCTCTGGATACATCACATGGATGCCCACAGGCATTTCCTGTGAGGCTCAGAAAGGGGAACTGATGCTCCCCAAACTGCAGAGAGCTCCTGGGACCACAGGCTCTGCTGGCTGTGGTAGCTTGGTGGCCTTGAGCACAGATTTACATTGGCAGAAGTCCTTTGCCTTCTTCCCAGCAGCAGCCTGAGCTTTCCTGGGTCCAACACACCTTTGGCAGAAGTGACCACTTGCTGTCCTGGGGTGATTCCATGACCCATGGGGCCTTTCCTTTGCTCAGCAGCAGCTGAAAGCCTCAGACTCCATAATTTCCACTGTTTCTGCAAAACTCTGCCTGTAATGTAAGTGTTACTGTATGAACTGCATGTGAATCCTTAATGCCTAATTGAGATGTTACTTGAATGAGTTCCCACATTTCTTCATTCCATTTTAATTAAAATCAATGAAGATATTGATTAAAAGACCAAAATCTAATATTTTTTTCTTTTTTTTTTAATATAAAACTATAGATGAAGATTGTCTTTATCTCCAAAAAAGCTTTTGAAAGCATCTATTTGGCAAAAAAAAAACCCTAGTTACTTGTTAATATAATACTTGGAATTTTTTTTTTAATGTTAACACACATCTGTATTTCACTGGAATTGTAGTTTGTGTTTGCACTGCTGCAGAATCTCAAGTGCACAAAGTCTGTTAGTATGTGTTGAGTAGCTATTTTTTTATTATTTTCTAACTGGTGTTGGGAACTTCTAGTCACTGAAAAGGTAATGAATCCAGAAAAACCTTTCCAAATCCTTTTCTGGTTCATCATCACCTTCCCAAGGCAGCACAATTACACACTAGGTTAATAAAAATAAGAAAACCACATAAACAAACAGATAATGAGAAAGAGTTCTCCTTTCCTCCCACCCATCTCATAAAACTGGTGTCTCCATAGGAAATTTATATGAACATTTCTGATGTCTCTGTTTTGAAGCACCCAGAATCATCTTTGAACATTTCTTCTTTTTCCCTTCTACCTCTTCCCCTCTGCCACTGCTCTCCACAGTGTCAGAATCAGATGATCCCCTCAAATCTTACTCTGAGGGGATTTTACCTGTTCCTTCAGTTTCCTCTTCCCTCAAGCACTTTGGGAGCTCTTGCCTTTCTCTCAGCACTGCCTAAAATCATGCTCTTGTGGTATCTTCTGCTAAGAAAACTTTTCTATCTCCCACCTCAGTCTCAGGTCACTTTTTTCCTCCCTCCTTTCCTTTTATTTATCTCCCAAACCCCTCTGCTGCAGCAGCTTCTCCTGCATCTGTCTTCCCAAGCCTTTATTGTCTGCCTTGTGCCCTTTCCCTACCTCAGAAGCAGAAAGAAGCCAGGCTCCTAATGAGCCATCCCTTGATCAATTTAATGTGTGTGCCTCCAGCTTATTCTTCTTGATTTGAATGCTGCCCTTGACAAAGCTAATCCCTCTCACCTCCTCTGCTTTCTCTCTTCTCCTGCCTTGTGTGATTGTATGATATCCTCATGTCATGTTGCTGACTGGCCACCTACAAATCTGGAGCATCAAGTAGTCAAAAGGACAAATAGTTCTGACACCTGCAAGTGAAAAAACTTTTCTGTGATCTTTAGGAGAATGCTCAAAATCCTTGTTGTATTCAGCTGAAGTTCTGTGTGCAAATGCTTCTCAGCTGAAATAATTGCAAAGGAGATTCTGATATCCTTACTGTGAATAGTACAATTGCTCCAGGTTGCTCCACTGAGAATTTTCATTGAAATTAATGGAACTCTTCCTGCAGCAAACAAAAAAAGTACTGGAACAGAGTAAAAATAAAAATTCTATGAAATCTTGACTACTGTTTAATTAGAAGTTTCACTGCAGGATTTCACAATGTTTTTCCATCTTGGTGTTCAGAACAAGAGATACTGGAAGCAACAATAATAATTCTTAAATGGCTGAACTGAAATTCTTGCAGGTAATACTTTTCTTCTTTGGGTTGTAAAAAACAGATACTGTCTTTCCTATTTTAAATAGTCAACTCTTCCAAGTAGGGAATTTGTCCCACTTAATATTCATAAAGTTTCATTCAAGTGGAGAGTTTTGTATTAGTAATAGATGATTATCATCAAGAAGTTCATTATGTGCAGACAAAGTACAACTGGCTTTACCATTTCCATGAAGACCATCATAAGATATTTTTCACCATTTAAAAGCTCTCACTTCTGTGCTTGAAATAATGGGTAGCTTGCAGTGATTAAACTGATGGAAAGCAAACAGGCAGGGTAGGTAATAAGGTTATAACAATATTTTGGGGATTTACATAGTTTGAAATGAAAGCATGGCTTCAAATGCCTGTAGAGATGACACAATTACATACCTGTTAAAATTTATAGAACCAGGAGTTCTCTATGGTCTGCTGATGATTAAGCTAGGGTAGCATTTTTGTCTGCAAGATATGAAGCTCATCCCATTTGAAGCATGTGTCACAGCCCCCTGATTTAATATAATGCTCACAGAAGTTAGAGCTTGCAGCATATCTCATCTAGAGTAAACTGCAGAAAAAGCCCCAAATAGACATATTTGTACACTGCACTTATGTGAAATTCAGTCAGTCTTCCTTCAAGGTTTAACGTAGTCTGTTATTTCCCTCAAGGTTTTTCCATTCTCTTCCAGCTTTATTAGGTTTAAATATATCTCTATTGTTATATTTCTCTTTTAAGTGAATTAAATGCTATTTCAAGTAACCTTAAGGTATCAATAAAATACATTTTGCATATTTTGTTTTAAAACTTTGTTTGGACTAAACAAACATTTTCATTTGGCTCTATCCTTTTGAAGAGCATAACTAACCCCTAGCTGAGGCACATGAAATCCACAGTGTTTGTATCAATATTCTACCATATAAGAATCAAAACTGTGCAGTTGTCCCAGTGTCCAGGAAAGGGATGGTGTGTGTAGGGGTGTATTTGTGTGTGTAGGTATGGATGGAGGTTTGTGTGTTCATGCACTTTTCAAGGGACTTTTAAAGGATTAAACTCCTTCACCCTCTAAGGGTACTTGAGGAAGCTCAGCCACAAGATAATGAAGTGAAGCACTCTGCTTATTGAATGTGCTTCATCTCAGTCTTGCAGGAAAGTCTTCATGCCATACAAAACATTATTCATTGTTTGCTGAAAACGTGGCTGAAGCTCAATTAAAAGAATTTTTAGTCTTCTGTTGCTGTGAGCAGGATATTATCCCTGCTCCTTCCATTGTCTGCACATATCAAAAGTGTCTTTCTTTTTTTTTTCCTTCTATGCCATTTTTCTATGCTTGCTTCATACACAGTCACTAAAATATAGTAAATTCAATTAAAATGAAGTAGCCAGATTTAATCTGTATTACTTTCCTCCTTGCTAGGGATTTATTTCTTCATTCATTGAGAAAGATGCTCTGCAACAGAGTATATTTGACAATACATAACTCACAGTGCTCATTGTCATCTCTGAATTACTTCTTTGTTTTGATGTAAGGGAACCATGCAAAGGGAAAACAGAAGAAATATTCCCTCACTGACTAAACCAGATATACAGAGAGCCTGCCTGAGTTTGTGTGGAGGTTTACTGATACATTATTTGATTATATCCTGAACTTCTTTTTTTTGATCATCTAATAAAACTACCCCCCTCTGATGTTTTTCATTTTTATTTTGAGTGCAGAGAGTAGGTCAGATGCAACTATTCTATCATGGTTTCTTTACCCACCTTTTCACAGTTATTCTAAGCCTCTTTCAGTACTGCAATATCATAAAATGATATTTCTTTTTCTTTCTTGATTCATTCTTTCACAGAAGATTTATGTACATAATAAATTTTGGGTTACTTTTTTAATACTGAAGGAATGAATACATTCTACTCTTTCTCTAAAAGTCTGCTTTGTATTTGGGGCACTGAAGCAGAAATTAGTTAAGGCTGGGGGTCATTTTAAATTCAAGTGTGAGTTCATTGCAGTTTTGAAGATACCCCAGAGAAGATTCATGTCTTGCTTGAATGAACAACATATTTACATCAAGACCAAGAAACAGAGTTATGAACCATGGGTCCTCATTCTGGCAATTTTTTAATCATCACTTCCTTGCTCTTACCAAGATGCCATCAGTAAACTACAATTTGGAAAGCAGCATACAGCTTTGCTTTGAAATTTGAATATTCCCAGGCTTTGAGGCTGAATCCAAGAGGAGTCCACAAGACCAGCAGACTTGGAAATCTGTTCCTCTGTCACTCTGGCAGCATTTCAGAAAGCTGTTACTGAACCTTGCTCTTCTGACAGCTTAAAGCACCCTTCTGATTTTCAGCCTAAATGTATGAGCAGCCAGCTCAGACTGAGTTGTTCTTTGCCAGCATTGACCCCTGCAGTTGGTTAGCCTCAACCCATTTTATTATTTCTGCTTTCAAGGTCATTTAGGTTTTTGAATGTTATCTTCTCTTTTGATTTCATTCAGCTTCATGCCCTTAGCAGGTCTTTAGGAGTCCACACCAATGTTTCATGGCAAAGTTGTTCATGAAAATAGTGGATTGAACTGATTTGAGAGCCTCTTTGAGTGGCTCCACTGGAAATCTGCTACAGCTCTTATGAATACAAATGTTAAAGGGTTTTTTAGGTTCTTTAGCCATTTTGCAGTTCTTTCTTGCAAGAAAAATCAGTTTGCCACACTACACTCAAAGGTTTTATGAAGACTAAATACATTGAACATAGGGATTTATATTTCCTGGAAAATCTCTAATTAAAGATTGGTTTTACATAGAACCAGGACAGCACAACTGCACAGTTAGGGTTGTTTTTACACTTTATTTTCCATCAAACAATTTCTTTTTCTTTTTCTTATGGCCTCTATGAGGAACTTGATGATAAATTATTTTAAGACCCAAAGATAGTTGTCTAACGTGATTGCTGGCAGAAATTACACATTTATCTATAAATTAACCTGTGGAATAAACAACAAAAAGAATGTATTCTTACAAACAGGAAAGGAAATATTTCTGTTTTGCTAATTGGAAACTGAGGCATAAAGGTATGAAAAGCCATTTTAATTAAATACAGCAGCTGTTTCAAATCTCTTCTAAGATTATGGATTTTTCATCAGAAAAATCCTAAGTGTACAAATATAATTGGGCAATGATGCTCACTTTTCAAACATTGAATGGTGGAGATTTATAGTGTCACAAACTACAGATCTGGCATTAGGAGAGTTATTAACCAAATTCTCCTAAATACATTTTGCAAAATAACTTGTTTGTTACAAAATTCAAAAGGATCAAAAAAATTTGTAAGGCTTGATGGGTTAGTCACCACAACTTATTTGCTTGACTGACCTTGAGAACAAATCCTCCAAAAGGAGTTAGTTAAGACTCTTTCACAGCTGTTTGTTTTTTGCCATTTCTTATGAGGCTGCCAAGTTGAAGATATTTTGACTATTGCTAAGAGCTGGTATACAACCACCACTAATTTTCCAAAGATAAGAGATTTCACAAGGTAATAATTTACAGCAATTTTCAACTGGATTCTCAGAATCTTTAGTGGTTTTGATCTCATCTAAACCACTGTGTCTTTATTCTTATTCTAGTTTCTAACCCACCTCCATTTTTCACCCCCTTTCCTCCTTGAAGTCAGGAAATTAGTAAAACTTATTGAAACTTATAATTTGCAATTTGTGCATATAGTTTCCTGTGTGTCCTTTCCCAGCTGTCATTTCTTTTGCCTTTTTCATAGCACCATTCTTTATCTTAAAGTGAAATTAATTTACTCCTTCATCTCCTTTTATGAATCTTGGATTTTCCTCATCTTAGATAATTTCTTCCTCTCTGTCTCTGTTTACTCAATGAAATTTCAAGCCTCTTCACTGATGTACTTTTGTCTCTGACCTATTGAATAATCAATCCTTACATTTGTCACTCATGTGCTCCATTATAATAATCTGTCTTTTAGTATATCATTCCATGGGGTTTTATTTCTTTGTTTTTTATTTTGATTTCCCTGCTGTTTTGCTTGAAGTTTTACAGTTAGGGGTCACCAAAAGTATATAATTCCTACCAGTCTTTGGGTTTATCTTCATTGCTCTAAGCAGGCTTACAAGCTGATTAAGACACCTGAAGTAGTATCTTGAGATATGGGAAATACTCAAAACTCTTCATTAACATTTGCAGTTTTTTGTTAAATGAAAAAGTAATTATGAGTTCCATTGTGCCACACAGGTAGTCATTAGTGTTGAGTGTATCTTTGGGAAATAAGAGAGCAGATCAGAGCAAGGCTTTAAGCTGTATGCATCTATTTGCATACAATAACTGCAACGACAGTCAAGAGACCCAAATGGTTCCTGGTGCAAGTAATCTTCTATTATTTTTCCCCTTCTACTTTTTTTTGGGATGCAAGGTCATTATGAGCATATAAATGTAGCAAGACACTGTTGTTTTTCTTTCCAGTGAAGATTTTGTATTAACTGCCCTTTTCCAAATAACAGAACAATAAACCTTAATAGGGGTGACATTAATACAGTTTTTAAAAAGTGCTGGTCTTGTCCTTTCAGTTTTCCAGAAGATGATTGTTGTCATGTGAGCCACTTTTCAGACTGAGGAAGCCTTTGGAACATGACCTGGAGCTCCCATGGGCCCTGGCCTTGCTTCACATGGAAACAGAGACAGGAGGAGATGAAATGTGCTTGAGGCTCTCCCACAAGCCTTGGTTCTGTCTATAACAGCTTCAAACTGGGTCAGATTAAGAGAACCAGAGAGGATAAGGGCTGAAGCCAAAGAAGCACTTAAGACAAGATAAAGGTGGTGCTGCTGTCTGACTGTCTCAGGCCTAAGGGGAGGTAAATAAATCTGGGGGAGAAGAATGGATCACTGATAATGGACATGAAGAATGCAGAATTTATGGGCCACAAGGAAAGCCAACTCAGCAAGGCTGCTGAAATCAGCTCTGACTGGATAAAGGATAATTCCATCAGGGCAGATCCTGACCACCAGCTCAAAAGAAGAAAAGACTGCACATGGGAATAATTAGCATTAGAAATGAGGGAATCACTCATTAACCAATAGAATAGGAGAACTGTGTAGCCAATAAGCATTAATTCCCTTGTTTGCTAAATTGTATAAATAATGAAGAGTTTTTTATGACCTTGGAACCCCCACCAGGAAGCCCAGAGTGAAGAAAGACCAACAGGACTACACTGGATCCTCACCTATCTTCTACTTAATCTCTTTCTCTCTCCTCCACACCCCTCTTTTCTACTTCTTTCAATCTCTGTCCCTCACATTCATTTGCTGTTAAACAAAATCCCTGCTATTGACTTTGGCAGATGGTCTCATTTGCACCTTAATTCGGGCAGAGCCATCTCCTATAATGGGATCATAACAGGGTCTCAGAGCCACTCACTGCTTTCCCATAAAGGCTGTGCTCACAACACATCTGTTACTCCATCCCTTCCCAACCAACCATGCAAAGCTTGCTTTGCTCTCATCCTACTCGAGAACTTTGAAGCTCTGTTTTCATTCTTCTGATCTAGCTGTCTAATGCTTTGCTTTCCCCCCAGAGAATAAGCATTTCATGTGCCAGTGGGAGTGATAGGTTTAGCCACGGGGAATGCTGTGTGCAGACAGTACATTTCCTGCAGTTTTCACTGACATCTATCACATTTCTTTCCCCTGCACTCAGTATTTATTCCAGTGGGTCTTTACCACAGGATTTTGTCAGCTTGCAGAGCTGTTTTTACGGTGCTGCACATCCAAGTGTCACTTCTCACCCAGGATTGCAGTGGAAGTGAGTCTTCCATAAATATCTCAGGGCACAGTAAAAGGCTTGAACGTAGCAAAGAGAACATCTGCTAAAATTGAACGTTTGTGCCACATGCTCTATGGTCTGTTGTTTCTAGATGCATTGTATTAAATTGTGGAAGTGCCCTGCCTGTGTTAGGTGGGTTTATAACATTTAATATTTTCAGATTTCTCTAGCTTTTTGTACCTTTGTATTTCTGAACAGAAATCAGGCAGCTGTTGACTTGCATTTTGACTTCAGAAGGGTGAAAAATCACGGTAAATAAACCTTTCACCATGTATTTTGCAAAATACAAACAAGAAAAGCGAATGCACATAGTGAACACTTCACACATGCCTTGATTTTGCAGAAATTATTTATCAGGGACATTTCACATACCTAAAACATGCCACTTTCCATGAAAGCTAAAAGAAATAAACTATTTACAGGGACTTAGGTACTATCACAGGGTGGCATTTTAGCCACCCTGTTTAGTTTTGTTTACTTGCAGAAACTTGTGGGTTGCAGAGAAACACATTTATTTTATGTTACTGTAATGCATATAAACTAAGTTAAAAAATCCACTCCTACTTTTCAGCTTTTGTTACATAGTGGGGGCAAATCCCATTTGTTTGATTCATCTTTCCTGCCTGTTCCTCACAGCTTCTCCTCAAGTTCATGCTTACTGCTACTTTCCAAGCAGGTATACTTTAAATAATTTTTAGATATTTTTTTATTAACATGAACTTTGAAGAACAGAAGCTGCAATGTTTTTGGTGTGGTAGATCAGAAATCTCTTGAGTAATAAGACCAAACAGGAAAAATTCTATCCACAAAACCTCATTGGGTTCAACTATGTTGGTGTAAATGTGCATGAGCAATTATCCTCATAGCTGGGCACAGACTGCTGACAGTAGAAAAGCAAAATTGAGACTTTCCCTTGTGAAATAAGATATTTTTTTCTCCTTTTGCTTCCCTAAGTTTTCCAACTTCTTCATCTTTCAGCATTAGAATTAAGCTTGATCCAAACTTTGGGTATCAGTAAACAGTAAGCAATTTCCTTGAAGTGTTAGCAAACTAAAAAGACAGTTCTAGATGTCCTAAATTAGGAACTATGGTATTTTTCTGAAAGGATTGTTGATGAAAACAGTACTTTTCCTTTAGTATCATATATATATCTATAAAAATGTACAAAGTATTTAACTGGAGTGAAACAATCTATATTTTACTTAAAAAAAAATTCTTATGTAAAGAAATTTTTGGATGAAGGGGTTTTATGTGAGAAGCAAAGTGAAATGCCCTGTGTGGGTCTTTGAGCAATGGCTCTGTATTTGTTCCCAGGTACTTCATCGATGATATAATCTGCCCTGGAGCTACAAGTGTGTGGTGGCTGCCTGGGAAGCAAAGCAGGCCAAAGATGTGTCTCCTTCAGCAGTCTGTGGAGCCCAGCAGGTTGCTAAGTGAGGAGCTGTCAGGGACAGGGTTAGAGCCAGGGAATTCCATGCCTGAATTGAGACATCCCAGCTGCTTGGTGCCACCCCAGAGGGACCACGACCACAAGGTTTCCCCTCCTGCTCCCTGCCAGCAGTTCTGCTGGAGATGTCTCATCCCTCAGCAGCATCTCTCCCAGAGAAGGCACATCCATCAAAAAACTTCAAACCATGTCTAGTTGGAAAGTGCTTGCCAGCTTTTAAGGATATTTAGCCCAAAGCCCTGGTTTCCTCAAGGGCTTATATTGTGTCAGGTTTCAAGCAGCTACTCAGGAAAGGAAGAGCCTTAGTGAAAGTTTTCATACAGAAACCAGAGGATGATACTGTGATATTTTAGAATGAGCACAGATATCAATGATAAGAACAAAATGTCCAGCACTGAACCTTGACATTGATTGCTTTAGTCAAATCTGGAACTCCCTTAGTTAACAGAGATTTATTTTTCAATGGTCTTGCAGAAGTGTGAGACAGGAATATTTTCTTCTGTCTAAAATCCCTTACCTATAAAATGCAAATTATACATTCACACTTACCTCAGAGGAGTCTTGTCAGGATTAATTAGCTGATGTGTGTGAAATTCTTTAAGGTTGTGGAATAAAACTGCAGTGGATTACATGCTGTTACCTACAAAATGTAAAACCTAAGTGTGAAATATGTGTTGTCAGTGCAAGGCTCTGTGTGCTATCTCAGAAGATTAAGCTGGTTTTGTGTTGACATCTTGGCAAAAAACAGCCACAAAATAGTTTTGTTGGTTTGGGTTTTTCCCAATAAAGTGAATCACAGTGGTTCTTCTCTTTAGATGACTCTTCTGTGTGTGCTGATTGTGAAATGTTTGCCAGAGATTTCAGCAAAAACAGGCTGGACTGTAGCAGCCTCTCTGCTGTTTCTGTTGCCTAAACTTAGGCATCTGACTGCCTCTCATGGTAAACTTCTTACTCATTCTCCTCTGTACTAGATGAGAAACCAGTACTAGGGGTAATTTTGCTTTTGTTGATCATAAGAGCCATTTTGAATTGGAAAGAAGTAACTGTCCTCCTAATCTTCTGAAAACTCCTCTCCCGAGTCTGTACACATGGAGCCACTCCACAGAGGCCAAGCCAGGCTCAGGGCAGGCAGGATCTTTTAAGAACATCAGCAGCATCTTGTCACAAGTCTCAACTCTTGTATAATAAATTATTGTGGTTTGGGAATGGTGTTCCCCAATTTAATGTTCCCACTGAACACTAAATTCAGACCATACACTGCTCACTCACACAACCCCATTCCCCCTGTGGTGGTGTGGAGAGGAGGACTGGGGACACAAAAAGGTAAAAATCATGGGTAGAGATAAGAAAAATTTACTGGAAACAGCAATGGGATAAGAAAACAAAATGTACCTACAACGACTATTTACAAACTTCAAGTTAAATTTTACAAACTTCAAGTTAAATTTTTATTTACTTCTAAAACCCCTTGCTATCCTGCAATTAAGCCCACATTCTGGAGGTGGAGGCACTCCCATGTGCATAATGAACAGTTTCAAGAGGACTCCCCTGCCCTGTTGAAGGTTTTGAGGACAAATTTCCATTCTTTCTGGAGGTCTGCTGGTTTCATTGTTTTTCGTTTTCCTACAGTGAAAGAAGGTTGCTTTGTGGATACTCTAATTATTTTGCTTTTGAAACTTAGCAAAGTAAGGTTTTATCACAATTTATCTTACTACTAATCCATACTGCAAGGTGTTGCTAGGTCAGATTTTTTAGTGGTATTTTCACTGGCCTATGAGGGAATCAATGCAACTTGTATCGAGATGAGGTAGCTAAAAGAGTTGGCTCTTTTTCAAGTGAACATGCAAAATTCCTTATGGCCACTGCACATCCCTGCTGCTGGCAGAAATGTAGAGAGAATACATGACAACTAACGAAAAAAGAAAGATTCCTGACTGGTTTCTGGTAGCAGGAAGAGGAAAGCTAAGATCTGAGATATTAGAACAATGGCTGTAGTAGAAAATGGTCCAAGGGCCAGGCAGGGGTAACCAAGGAATAGGTGCCAGTGAGTTCATGATTGTGAATTCTCCCTCACCCACCAACAGGACATTTGTCATCCAGAAAGGTGCTACTTCAGGCAATTTCAAAGCCTTGTGGTTTTGCGTGTGTTTGAATCTGAATTACATCTGCAGCCTCTAAACTAATAAGCCCTCTGAAAAATTTTTACAAGTTTGTTCTCTGTCAGCTTGGATATCTTGATTGCAGAGTGCGTGCTGTTTGCTGAAGCTGGAAGCTCATCCTCTGAATTGAAAGGTTTTCTAGGCCTCACTGATAAAAAGTAAAGTGGTTTTTTTTCATTTTATTGTATCTTTGGTATGTCAAGTGCCAAGGAAGAACATGATCCAGCCAGCCATGTCAAGAGTTTACCTTACACTGGAAATATAGTCTCTGTCAATTGGTTTCCTCAATAGGGCTTTACATAGTTCTACCATGCAGCTTGGGCAAAGGTTGCTATTAAAAGTGTAAAAAGGCTTCTTTCCTTAGTAGTTTGATCTCTTGCAAACAACAGGGAAACATGTCTCAAACCAGGCTCTAAAGCAAATGCCAGTATCTCTAAGTGTAGTTTTCTTACAGGCTGGAATTGGAAGGGAGCCTCCTTTGTAAGTTGTCTTTGATTATATTGATCTAGAAAGTTCTTCAGTAAGCCTGCCTGAATGAAACTGAGAGTCTGCCAAGTTTTCTGGCTGCATAATTTTAAGTTGCCTGCCTTCTGGAAGCAGTGCTGGAATCAGAAGTCCTGCTGTGATGGTCACAGTCTACCAGGTCACCTGTCTGGGTTGCATGCTAATCAACTCAACCCGAAATGCTGATGGTGTTAATATAATCTATCTCACTAAGGATGCTTGTCTGAAATGCAAACACCTTATTCTTGTCATAGAAGAGATTCCCCACACAGGAAAAGTAAGAGTCAAAAGTAAGACTGAGTAATCAGTCCGACACTTTTATCTCACACCATTAGTACATCAAGCTTTTATTGTGGAGGAAAATGAGTTCAGCTTTCCCTTTACTCTGTCATGCTCTTTGTGTCCTCTTCCTAATATTTAGGTTTTCTTTCCCCAGCAACTCTCATTCCACCTACATAAGACTTGGAGTGAATCTAATAAGCAGAGTCTAACTGAAGTGACTTCCAGCCTCAAAGAGAAAAAATACTTTGTGAGCAACACTGAGAATTGAGTTTTGGTTTTGTTTTTTTTCTTCCTACAGTTTAAAAATAATCAAGCCATTTTGAACTTTTTTATTAAAGACTTTAAGGTATGGAACTTATATGCCAATCATTCTTCATCTTGGAATGAATTTTAGGACAGAGTTTTTTACTGAAAGTGCTGATGAGATGTAAGCAACCCCAAGGTGAAGAGCGTGACTCTAATCTCTGCCTGAACTAACCATGAGATTGGACATTTGGCCAAATTAGGTTATTTTATCTGCCATAAACTCCAACTGGGTAAGCTTTGAGTCTGCAAATATGAGGGAAAGACATCTAGAGTTCTAGTTCTGGAAAAAAATAAAAACCCCATACAGACTGTGTATATAGTATGAGCTCATGATAAAATCAGTTCCCCAGTAATCCAGAGGAATAAATTAGATTTATGCAGAGGATGATGTGTTTTGAACTTTTTCATCTTATTGGCACACCATAGAAGTAATGAAGGCTGTTTCTTTGCTTGTAAAACAAGGAGAAGTGAGGCTGGAATCAAGTCCTGGAACTTCAGCTGATGTTTATACAAAATGAGCAAATAACCCAGGTCAGTCTTTTACACTGGACAATGCTCAAAGGTAAGAGAGTTAAATGTAAGAGAACCTCCCTTCTGTGAACCAAAACCAAGACAATTACCAGCATGAAAAATAAGGAGAGAAGATTTGGAGGACAGTGGAAAAGTCAAAAACTCTTTCCAATGCCAAAATGCACATTCACTTTGCAATCTTATCCTGCAATATTATCAGAAAGTTTGAGTGTGTTAGGACAATAGCTATGACAGAGAGTGATTATTTGTCATAGCAGCTTGGGCACATTCTGTTATTACAACAAGGAGAAAAGGACCAGGATAATTCTGAAGAACAATGTAGCCTCTGTGGCTCAGCAGGCGAGCTGCTTCAGGAGAGCTGAGGAGCTCATTTTTTTCAGTAGTTTGGGCTGACTGACTGCATCTTGGGCACAAATAGCTTCTCAAATGGAGTGGTAAAAGTGTGGAGATTTGTGTGCTGGCTGTTTATCAACTCTACTGGCTGCAATCTAACAGAGCAGCCATAAAAAAATAGTTTGACATGAGGAATTCTCCATACATTCATTGTCTCTGTGAGATGTTAAATTTATGGAGACAGCTCCTTTGAATGTTTTGTTCCTCTGAAAGCTGCCCTTTTCAAAGACACAAACAACAGTTCAGATGATTTTCATTTTCAAATGAGTTTAATATTTTGATATTTCTCCTTAATCTGGAATAGAGAAAGGAGAATATCCAGTTTTTGAACATCTACAGTCAGAATTTGATTAAGTCTTATGGCTAATGTGCCCTTTTCATGTCAGGTAAAAGGGGAAACTGGGACCAGCTGGTTGCACTCCACTCTCCTTTTCTCCATCTTCAAGCTGATGTACAGGATTTACATATTATTTATGCAAAAAATGATTCAATGTTATTGTCACAAGTGACAAAATTTAAGAAGTTGTCTTCTTTGGTTCCTGTCATTTTTTAAAGCACATGAGTATTAGTTTCAATACAGGTTTTCACAAAAATTATTCTTGTAACAGTTCGGAAGTGGGCAGTGTCACAGAGTGAATTGAAGTGTGTCAAATCTAGGTAATTTTCCTTTTTTCCTTTGATTTTGATCCTTTGAATTCACTTTGGCAGCTCACTCTTATCTCCCTTTTCCCTCCTTTTAAGTACCAAAATGCTGCAGTGTCTGACGCCTGTCTGTGGAAGGGTGGCTGGAGAGTGGAGAAGGAAATCCACATCTTCAGTGGAATGCTTGGGAATTTGGTTTGGTATGGAGATCTGATATGGGTATTTCTGTGAGTATTTTACAGTATTTTATTTCACTGACATACTGATATGTCAGTGAAGTACTTTCATACTTCACTGACATATCAGTATCATACTACTGATATATATACTGTATATATCAGTATACTACTGATACTATAAATATCAATATATTTTACAATGCTTTTTCTTTCCCAAACTTTCCCCAATATAGGTCCCCTAAAAACAGTTCTCCCAGGATGGCAATCCCTTCACAGGAATTGAGTTATTAGGTCTAGTTTTGGAAGCACCAAATTTTCCAGAGATCTGTAAAGATATTTGCAGATTCATTTGCATTTAGAAAGCCCTCTCCTGTAGATTAAAGGTAATTTCAGAGACGTTCTCCTTTTGTTTGTCTTTATGGTTAGTGCAGAATTTGATTTTCCTTTTTTTTTGAAAGTAGAAAATGCTCATAGCTTAATGATTCTTTCCTCCTGAACTCTTAAGGCGGTAGTGGGAGAAAAGAACAGTTGTGCTAAGGTGTGGAACTACTAAAAAATAATAAAAAAAGAGATGCAGAGCTAATGATATTTTCCTGAGGTGATTATTAAGAGACCCATTCTACATGTATTGCAGAGGAATTAGCTAAAGGCCAGGTTTCTGCTGTGTTTTAGCAAATATCTGTATCTTGATTTGCAAAGTCAGACCTGTGCCTTGTACAGGAGTGGTGAACTAAGTTGGACACTCCAATCACTACAATCAAGATTAGCCATTTAAGACTAATCTTGCCCTTAACATTAATACCATTGAAACCTGACTTTCTTTCAGAATATGGGAAAGGAAAGTTAA
This sequence comes from Peucedramus taeniatus, assembly GCA_013400575.1. NCBI lineage: Eukaryota > Metazoa > Chordata > Aves > Passeriformes > Fringillidae > Peucedramus > Peucedramus taeniatus. The sequence goes on along the minus strand of WBNO01023660.1, from coordinate 2,321 downwards.
ATACTGCCTAAAGACCTTATGCAACATTTTAAGACATAATTCTTGTAAACTTAGGAGTTACATTTTTGCCTCTCAAGGCTCTGTTGACCATATTACAAGTACTTTAATAATTTTAAAATGTAATGAAATTCCACCCTTTGACAGTAATACCTTTAAAAAAATTTAAAAAGTGATACCTTTAGGATGGTATGTTGGGAATATGCTTCATATTAATTTAAACATTTGTTACCACATTTTCTGATTCACCATTTTCATTTATAAGTAATTTAGGATAATAAAAAAAATTAATGAGAGCACCTTGGTGAAAATAAGAATAAAAGATCATCAGGAATAATGACAAAGGCTATTGATAGATTTTATTTTGTCTGTGTCTAATAACGGATCCTTCATTCTTTTACTCAGGCTGAAGACACAAAATGCACTTTAACTTTACAATCTAGTTAAATTAAGATACAGATAAAATTCCTTTAGAAGAGCTTTCAGGTAAAAATCTCTATTCTCTTATCCCTCAACTGAATATCAGGACAAGTTGTATCTGAACTCCTCTGTTCAGCATCTCTCTTAGTTGATGACAGATTAATTTTCCAGTAAGAAGCTTCCATCAATACCACTGATCTGTGCTATTCAGAAGCTGGAAACCATATATCTGTGTTTCCTTTTAGAGGAAAGTCACATTGTTTCACTTTTTAAAAGTTTTGATTTTAATTGCTTTGTTTCATTTTCAAACTGTTTTATTACACAGTGTAGAAATGACTTCTTCAAACTCTGCACTTTTTTCCTAAGCCTTATGTTGCATGATGGATTTCCTGTATAGTCCCATTATTTAAAAAAAGGTGGATTTGTTAGACTGATTCTTTTCTACTTGACTTCTGTTGTCTGATTTCTATTTGACCCAAGCAGTTATTAAAGCAGATTTATTGTTCTGCCTTTCAATTATCTCCCCAAACATGCTGAGCTGGGGTTTTTTTGGGTTTTCCTTCTTTTGGGAAGGGCTTTTCATGGGCATTGACAGTGATCAATAGCCTTCATTTTATTCAGATTAATTTTCAGTATTTTTCTCTGTCATTCATAATTGAGTTCCACTATCAATATTCTTCATGTTTATTGAGTAAGAGCAAGACTGCATTGCCTACAGTGCTTCTGTAACTACTTGTGCTTATACTGAACCATGTTTCTTTCCAATCCAGACTTTGAAATACTCCTTTGGATGAACTTTTAAAAAACTTTTCAGAGATAACTTTTTTTTTTTCTTTTTTTTTTTTTTTCCTCTTCCTTCAGCTGGAAAAAAATCTTTACTTAGTGAGAAATCTGATTTTCAGGTTTGACCTGCTAAGGAGGCATTGCAGGGCAACACTGATCATCAATATCAGGGGAGCAAGTTACTTCTTTTTGCAAAATGCTTATTGGAAAACTTTTTTTTTTCTTGTGACTTTATACTCTGCATTGAAGTACAGCTTATGTAAAATTTATTTTGTGTCCTAGGTTGTTTTTTTTGAAAAAGGTGTTAATTCTGATTAATTATTTTCAAATATAGCTTCAGAACTACAGATACCTTGCTCTGTATTTGATTGCTTTTCTTTTTCCCAAAGAAAGGGGCTTATCTCTCTGGTCAGATATTGAGTTTTCATATAGCTTAATTGCTGCAACCATCACAAAAAGAAGAAAGGTTTTAAAGCACAACTACAACATTATTTATCTCTGCCATGGGCTCAGGCACTTCCTCTCAGTTCTTTGGGAGCTGTCCCATCACTCTGATTATGACTTGCAGCTCCACAGGCTTCAGGAAGATGCAAAGAGGTCAGTCCTGCATCAGGGCTTGGTTCCAGTTATCTCCTAAAACATAATAATAATAATAATAGCATAATAATTGTGTTTTGTGCTAATGAGTCACCCTTCTGGTTGTTGGTTGTTCAGCACTCAGGCAACACACAAATCCTGAGCAAAAGTAATCAGTAAGTAAATATGGGGTGAAAAGAAATGACTGTGAGTGTTTTGATTAAAAGGTCAAGTGCAAAGCAGATATGATGACACATGGAAAATATTTTTTCTAAAATAAATAAACAATTAAATTGATTCCCTAGCCTTCGTTATAATGTTGAAATAGCTTAAGGTAATTATGATAAATGAGGCTAAACGTGGTGTGCCTCCTGAGTAAAGATATTCATACAATTTTCTTGTGACAAAACCCAATGTCAAATTTGCCAAAGCCATTAATCATCTCAGAGATGTGGTGTAACCTCTTGCTATTGGGTTTAGAGTTTTACATGTGTATAAATATTACACATTACATTATATACATGTTATTTATATATATTTAAAAT
>WBNO01023657.1:164514-289038 GCA_013400575.1 Peucedramus taeniatus | reverse complement strand
CTTTATTAAACTTTTTACATTTTCATAGGAGAATGAACGTGGTTTTCACAATGTGATGTTCCTGAGATACACATCCCAAATGTGCATGCTGGGATGTGGAGCTGGCTGCTCACCAGTCCTGCCAGGGAGCAGAGAATGCAGCCTGAAATCTTCTCCCAGCCCTCACCCATCCCCGTTAGCACCAATTTCCTTTTCCAGGGGTGCAACGGTGGTAGGCAGAGAAGGGGGATTCACTTCTCAGTCTGGCAGGAATTACAGAAGAGTTGGAGTTGCAGGGTGAGGAGGGGAAAAATGCTGCTTAAAATGTTCCTTAATATTTGATTGTTGCAGTAAGATAGAAAAATTATAAGAAAAAGGCCTCATAAAATCAGGCCTGCTGTGTTATTTCAGTGGCTGGCCTTGTCAGGCTGGCCCTTTGCAAGTTCCCATGTGGAAGCAATCCTGGTGTGAGCAGATCATTAACATAACAATCTATTCCTGGGTAAAAAACAACCAGCACTTGTATAAACTGTTTTACAGTGTTAGATAGAAAAATGAAAACTGTCTCACAAACAGCTTTCCCTGCAGTACACACAGAGAGTCTGAGTGACCAATCCATACAGAATAACAACTTGTTACTGACCAGTAAAGGGATTGGCAAGAAAGCTCCTGACCAACTGGAGTCCCCCCAAGGTCTGTAAAACTGCATAAAAAGGAGTTATGTGAATGAAGAAGGGGCTTTCTCCACCATGAAGAAAATGGAGTCCATGTGATTTATTCTGATATTTGATGGCCTGTGGAATGAGGGGCCCACAGTGTTCCAAATCTCTCTGGGAAGAGGCAGGAGGTAAAACATATTTATTACTTAAAACCTTGGGACTAACCAGCTGCTTTTCATGTTTTAAGGAGGAGTTTCCCCACCCTACAAGTTGGTGTGGGAAATTATGGAAAGTAATCCACTCCCCTGTTTCTTTGTGATTTTGCTGTTGAGCTGCACTGGGACACATCCAGCCAAAAATGCTGCTCCTGTTCCTTGAGGGGACCCAGCCATGCCCTGGAGCCAAAACTCCATCTGCTCCCATCCTGTTCAAGAGGGATGAAGCTTTCCTGGAATCACTGAATATCCTGGAAGGGACTCCCAGGGATCATCAGTGCAGCCCTGGCCCTGCACAGACACCCCAACAATCCCAGCCTGGGCATCCCTGGAGCTCCTGGAGCTCTGGCAGCCTCGGGGCTGGGAACATTCCCTGGGCAGCCTGTTCCTTGGAGAAGTGGGATTAGTTAACTGTGTAACTGCATCCCTCAATGCCTGGGCCTGTGTGAGACTCTGAGCAGCACGGAAAAGGTGTGATTGTTTTCCAGAGGGTTTTATTTTCCTGGTTGTGATGTGGTGGGAGCACCCGTGGTTCTGTTGGGTTTGCTTTAATTATTGTTATTTGTGTGTAAACACACCAAGAGCTTGTTGGAACCACTGGGCTGGAAAACTGCCTGGGAAGCTCCTGCTCCTCTCGGCAGTGTTGAAAATGGTTCGTGACTGTTATTTCCCAGCCTCTCTGCCTGCCTCAGCACTGGGTGTTTATCAGGACAGACCCCGTGTGCCCCGGGCCGGGCAGGTGCTCCTGGGCTGGGAATGATGGAGCTGCAGCCCCTGAGGGGAGGGAAGGGGGTTTGAGAATGCTCCTGGAGCATGGCAGAGCTGGTCCTGCTCCAAGGAGATGCCTGTGAGCAATGTGTTTGCCTCACTTCCCATCCTGGAGCCCCTGCAGAGCGAGGGAGGAGGGTGGGTGCTTTATTCCTTGCTGGATTTGGAGTTTTCCCCTTGCCCTGCATCCCCTTGAGCCACAGGGATCTCTAAATACCTGCTGGGCTTCATATTCCCCCCTCTGCCAAACTCTCACCTGAGAGGTGCCACAGGGCGCTGCTGTCACCACAAAGTCACTCCCTGTCCCCTCTGCAGGAGGCTCCCGAGTGTCCCCATCCCTGCCCATTGTCCTGCGGGCCCCAGGGCTCTTCCTCCTCTCAGGTGGCCCCGGGCAGGTGCTGGTGCCCCTTGGCCAGGGATTCTGGTGCCAGGCAAGGCGGCCTTTCCCCATTCCCCAGGACAGTGCTGAGAGCACTCCCACACTGAGGTGCTAGCAGGTAGAAAATAAATCACTTTAAACCAATGAAACCTCCCCCAAAGCAATCGGAAACCCCAGGTGCAGGAGTGGCCTGGAAGATGATGGGTGACCTCGCTGGGGACATCACCAGGGCAGAGGAAGCAGGAGGGCAGTGGGGGTCACCCATGGTGGGGGGTGCCCCATGCCCAGTGCCCTGGGGCAGCTCAGGAGAGCAGGGAAATCGGGAAAGGTGGGAGTGTGGTGGGTTTGGTGCCCGGGGTGGCACTGGCAGGACCCACATCCCTGTCTGTGGGGTGACGCTCTCCAGAGCAGGATCTGAACCCCACGGGGCTCACAGGGTGAACCTGTGTGTGGGATTTGGGGGTTTAAGGATAGGGGGCACCGGGGGCCTGCCCAGGCTGGGCTGTACTGGCCCAGGGATGAGGGAGAGGGAAAGGGAGATAAGGGAAAGGGAAAGGAAATGAAAGGGAAAGCCGCTCCCCCACTGCCACCTTGTGCCTGAAAACCAAACAGCCTGGCAGGTCTGCAGGGCTGCCACAGGGGATGGCAAAGTCCAGGACATCCCTATGGGGCTGGCAATTCCCAAACGGGGTCAAAAATGGCTTTTGGATGAGGCTCCCCCCAGAGCAGCCCCTGCTGAGAGCGTGGCTTTAGGTGAAGTTTTACCCAGGCAAGCTGAGCCCGGCCTTCCCTAAAGGTTTAAAAATGCTTTATGTTCACCCCAGCTGGAGGGGGCACAGAGCTGGAGGTTGTGCCCAGGCACCCTCAGGGTGCAGCTCCTGCAGCCTGTGCCAGGGTCTTCCCTGCCTCACAGGAACAATTCCTTCCCAATATCTAATTTAAATCTCTCCTTTTTTAGTTTAAATCTGTTCCCCTCTGTCCTGTCAGTAACTGCCTATGTAAGTCCTTTGTAAGTCCCTTTCCCTCTTTTTTATGAACCTCTTTTAGGCCCTGGAAGGGGCCCTGAGATCTCTCTGGAGCCTTCCCCTCTCCAGGTGAGCACCCCAGCTCTCCCAGCCTGGCTCCAGAGCAGACTTGGAGCATCCTCGTGGCTTCCTCAGGATTCCAACAGCTCCATGTCCTGTCAAAGTCTGCAGTAATAGGGAAGGAGGAAAGCCTGACCTCTGAGAACTCAGTGGTGGGACACGAGGGACAGGGGAGGGCCAAGAGCCAGGGTGGAAGTGTCTGGAGAAAACAGGAATCTGGTGATTCCTCAGCCAGAGGTGACCCAGTGCTGTGTAAGCTGCAAAAGCATCAGCACTGGCAACTCCTGGGTCTTGAGAAGCTTGGATTTTTCCAGCACGGAAATCCTGTGAACTTCCAGAGCTCGGCCTGAACTACTTGGCAACTCTATTAGAGACATCTCTGCACACCACAAGAGACAGGGAGGGCTTCAAAAAGGGGGAAAAGGAACCCAGGAGGAGGAACAAGAATTATAAATCTGCCCTTTGGAAAGAGCACCTGGGGCAAAAGGCCTGGAATTCCCAAACCAGACACCTCTGGAGCACCCAGAGGGATGATCCTGTCCTATGGCTCAGGGACAAACCCCAGGAAAATGTGGGGTGCCAGATCCCTGCTCCCAGTGTAGGGGACAGGCTGAAGGAGGGGGTGTCCTGGGCTGGGCTCTGCCCTCTCCCAAGGAAAGCCCAGATTTTGGGAGCAGGATGGTCCCAAAGCCTCTGGGAGAGGCACTTCAGGCAATCCATGATGTGGTAATTATCCAAGCCTTGGGAATGGGAGAGGGGGAGATGGGAGTGGGGCTGGAGCTTCACTTTGAAAGCTTTGCCTGGCAGGGAGGAGTCTTGGAGCTGCTTCAAGGACTTGCAGGGCTGCTGCAGAGGGGCTTTGCCTTCAGCAGCACCTCCCAGTGCCAGGACCCCCTTGGGGCCAGGGTGGGCAATTCCAGGGGCATGGGAAGGGGAATCCCAAGGGGAAAAAAATCTTCAAATCACATTGGAATTTCTTCATAGTAAGAAAGTCCTTGTAGATCACAGAATCAGGGAATATCCTGAGATCCCCAGGAACCTCCAGGGACCATCCAGTCCGGCCTCAGGACACCCCAACAATCCCAGCCTGGGCATCCCTGGAGCTCCTGGAGCTCTGGCAGCCTCGGGGCTGTGCCCATTCCCTGGGGAGCCTGGGCAGTGCCAGCACCCTCTGGGGGAAGAACCTTTCCCTGGGCAGCCCCTTCCAGAGCCTGACCACCCTTTCCAGGGAGAAATTCCTCCTGATGTCCAGCCTGCCCTCCTGGTGCCTGTGGGGAGCACCTGCCTTGTCCAAGGTCTCAGGCCTGACCTCACCCACAGCACTCCAGGCTCAGGAGCTGGGAGCTGCAGGAGGAGTGGGGAAACAGCCCCCACTGACTGACAGCTCAGCTCTCTCGGATTAGCCAAAAAACAAAATATAAAAGTAACTAAAATGTTAAAATAATGCTTTATGACAAAAATTAGGTAACTAAAAAGTGTTTTAAAAACTTTAATTCTCTTTTTAGTCTCCTATAAAAAGTAAAATAACACAATAATTTACACTATCACAATCAAAAAGTATTTTTTTAAATTATAATACATTATAAGAGTTTCTTAGCCTATCAACTTTTGTTACACTATGTTGTAAATACTTTAAAACTAATTATCTAAAATTACTCTTTATAAGTCTTACTACAGCACATCTTTTATAGTTCTATTTCTCTAAAATATCTAGTCTTATTTATAAAACTATCTTTTAAAACTCATTTCTAATTCCATTTCTCTCTCAATAATATTTTATAGTATTTCTCCTATTTTATCATATTTCTAAGTCAACATTTCTTATCTCAAAGTTTACTTACGAATACGTACTATGTGAACCTTCTATCAAACTTTAAATTTCTCCACAAATCCATTTCCCACACTGGTCTTCCTCACTGAAACTTTTCCCTGCTGAAAAAAGCCACAAATGAAACATCCAGCAGAGGCAGATTTATGGGGCTGGAGGGCTGAAACACCAACAGGCAGCACAAAGAATTCCAGCTGTGCACAGCCACAGGCTCTGCTCCTCCAGGGCGCCTCCTGCAAGGAAACACCACCAGAATCCAATTCCCAGGGGTTCCGTGGTGACTTCCAAGGATGGCACAGCTGGCCTGGCAGCCCTGCAGCTCCAGGGTTGTGTATTTGTTCAGTAAAAGCAGGAGCGATCCCCTGGATCCCCTGGAGTCTGCAGGGATCTCACCTGGCACAGGTGAGTGTTGGCAGCTTTCCGAGGGCAGGGGCAGCTGATGCTCTCTGGGAAGATCTTCTCTCCTGGTTTCTGATCCCAAAGGTTCTTTAGAGGAGCCGTTCGTCTAGCCATGACCACTCCTGCCCTTCCCAAATCAACGTGGTTTTAGTTCCCACCACGAGAGGGCCCCGGAACCGAAGGAAGAAAAATCCAGTTGGAAAATGCATCCAGGAGCAGGGCTGGAAGCAGCCGGGGCTGGAGAGGAAAGGTCTCGTCCTCTCCCAGGTGAGACTTCTAACACATCCCTGGCTGCTGGGTCCTTGGAGTGAGATCCCCAACTTTCCCAGCAGCTGTGGGAAAGCTGAGGTGCTTTGGGAACTCTTCAAGGGAAGAGCCAAACTAGGGGAAAACCAAAATTTTCAGGACCAGGATGCACCAACGCAGCTGTGGTGAGGTTGTTCCTCCTCAGTGGTCAGGGTGTCTCCAGTGACTGGGATCAAATGTCCAATTTTCAGCTTTTCTCCCTTTCCCAGCCAAGAGGGGCTCATTCTGTGCCCACAACCCCCTTAGGAGGATAAAGACATTCTTGAAAAACACATTCCTGCTAACACAGAAACCTGGGATGGGTTGGAGGGACCTCAAAGCCCATCCAGTGCCACTCCTGCCATAGCAGGGACACCTTCCACTGTCCCAGGCTGCTCCAAGCCCCAATGTCCAGCCTGGCCTTGGGCACTGCCAGGGATCCAGGGGCAGCCACAGCTGCTCTGGGCACCCTGTGCCAGGGCCTGCCCACCCTCCCAGGGAACAATTCCTCATTCCCAAGATCCCATCCATCCCTGCCCTCTGGCAGTGGGAGCCATTCCCTGTGTCCTGTCCCTCCATGCCTTGTCCCTAGTCCCTCTCCAGCTCTCCTGGAGCCCCTTTAGGCCCTGCAAGGGGCTCTGAAGTTTCTCCAAAACCTTTTCATCTCTACCCTGAACAGTCCCAGCTCTCCCAGCCTGGCTCCAGAGGGGCTCCAGCTGCTGGAGCATCTCTGTGGCCTCCTCTGGATTCATTCCACATCTTTCTTGTGCTGGGGGCAGTTGTTGCTTTCTTTCCTCCAGAAACTGAAGACTGCTGAAGGAATCTTTCCTCACGTCCAGCCCCAACCTGCCCTGGTGCAAGTGGCATTTGAGAAAGTCCCTCTGTGCCAAGGGCTGTGGAGGGGTCACCTAGTCCTTCCCCTGGCATCTCCACATTCCCCTGGCTCCCAAAGATATTGGCTTGTGAGTCCAAAGCAGAAACTCGGGATTTGTGCTGATCTCTGAGTCTGGAACTCTTTGGAGAGGGTTTGTAGCAGTGCAAGTCATTCCAGACCTTTCTAATCAATACCTCAACAGTTGAAAGAATTGCTTTAAAAGGCCTCGAGGGACAGAGCTCAGTCCATGTAAACACTGCTGTTGTCCTACCCTGATCCTCATTAATCCACCTGGACACCTCAGAGCTCAGTGCTGTGCTTTGTGCTGAGGGCTGGGGCCAGCAGTGGCATTTTAACCTCATTAAGGCATTGTGAGGTGGCCAGGAGTGCACTGCAGCATTTCCCTCCCCCTTTTCCTTCCCTCTTCCTCTTCTCTGGGCTTTTCCTTGGCTTCACGGGACCCTGGTGCCCAGGGTATGGGAATCACCTGCCCTCTGCTCTCTCAGTGTCTGTCACAGTGAGAGCAGACTGGGCTGGGTGCTCCAGCTGGGAATTTAGCCCAGGTCTCCTGGGCACCCCTGGCACAGTGATTCCATGGACATGGATGCCAGTACTAGCAGGAAAACTCTGCCCTCAGCTCCTGAGGGGTAGGAGGTCCTTTGAGTTTTCATGTTCAGAGCCCACAGATCTCTGCCAATCCCTGCTGGACTCTGGGATCCAAGCAGAGCTGTGGGAAGCAGAGCTCAGCCACCAGAGGTGCTGGGTGCAGGGAGGGGTGACAGCCTGAGGACAGGGAGGGGACAGAGAGAGAGATGGATTTAAGTGGTGGTTGTTGAAGAAGAGCCCAGATCTGGACTGGATTCCTGAAGGAAAACACGAACTGTCTCCAGAGAGACCTTCCAGTGCTGAAAGGGGCTCCAGGAGAGCTGGAGAGGGACTGAGGACAAGGGATGGAGGGATAGGACACAGGGAATGGCTTCACATCTACAGAGTGTAGGTTAGATGGGATTTTGGGAATTAGGAATTGTTCCCTGGGAGGGTGGCAGGCCCTGGCACAGGGTGCCCAGAGCAGCTGTGGCTGCCCCTGGATCCCTGGCAGTGCCCAAGGCCAGGCTGGACACTGGGACTTGGAGCAGCCTGGGACAGTGGAAGGTGTCCCTGCACATGGAGGGGGTGGGATGGGATCATCCTTATGGTCCCTTCCTCCCCAAACCATTCCTCAATTCTGTGACAGCCCCTTCTGAGGGGATCTGGCAGAGGATGAGGTCCTGCTGGAGCAGAGCTTTTTCCTCTGGACAAGGCCTGTCCAGCTCCACAGGATTTCTTTCAGTCCCGGGCTCCTGCAGAGCTGAGGCAGCTCTTCCTTGAAGGGCATCACCCAGGAAAGCTGAGATTTTCCTGCATCCTGCATTGGCAGCCTGTTATGGTCACAAGGGCCCAGAAGGAATCCCAGGAATTGTCACTTTGGAGGACAAGGTGGGAATGAAGGGCACAAAATGGATATTTCTGTCCGAAGGTGCCATCTCTTTGTGCTGCAATCAGAGAAGAGCACAGCTACAGCAGGAACTGTGTGCTCTGGGATGTCCCAGAGCCCCTGGGTGTGTCCCCATCCTTTGTTCAGTGATCCTGCTCACTTCAGAGATCCTGGGGCCTTTTCTCACTGTGCCTTGGCCATTTCCCAAAGCAGCAAAGGATGCAGGCAGTGATCATTTCTGAGAGAGCAGCTCCAAGGGCTGTGATAAAAGCTGGGAGCTCTGTGCTGTTGTTGGTGTGATATCAGCCCACACAAAGGGCTGTTCTCTGTGCCCAGCCTGGAATTGGAATCATTCAGGCATTGCATGTAAAGCCCTGCCTTTGACAGAGCTGCCCAGAAAGGCTCATACTTAGCACACAGATTATTATCAGAGTGCAGTGGGAGTGCAGTGAACCTGCTCTGGAATCAGCCCTGACTGGCACAGCCAGAGCTCCATGCAGGGGGGCATCTCCTTTTACCACTAGATGTCACAAACTGTTTTTTTTCCACATTTTCAGAACCTGCTTTCTGTGCTTTCAGCTGCTCCATCACTTGATGAAGGCAGTCACGTTGATAATCCCCGAATAAACTCTTTTTTTTTGGATTTTGGGCATTTTTTTCCCTCTAAGTCATGCTTAGCTTCACGCTTTTTTTCCCACCTCGCACACACGTGCCAGCACATTCTTGCTGCCATGCTGCAAATGCCACACTGTGGCACGTCTGCTGTAAGCTCAGAGCTCTTTTGGGCTTTGATTTGCATTTTTAACTTTCAGCTGCTCCAGCATCTTCCCTGAAACTGGTGGTGACATTCTTGTTCTGAGCAGAAAAAATGGTGAGGTTTAGCTTTTCAGCTCAGAGCTTGTTGTGTGTCCTCTCTGTGCTGAGCCTGGGAAGGTAAAACTCAGCCCAGCCCTCCCAGAGGAGGCTGCATTTTGTCCAGAGGTGATGACTCCTGGCAGGGGCAGGGAGTGGCCCAACAAAGCTCCTCTGCTCTGGAGCCAGGCTGGCAGAGCTGTGGGCGCTCACCTGGAGAGGAGAAGGCTCCAGGGAGAGCTCAGAGCCTCTCCCAGTGCCTAAAGGGGCTCCAGGAGAGCTGGAGAGGGACTGGGGACAAGGCATGGAGGCACAGGACACAGGGAATGGCTCCCACTGCCAGAGGGCAGGGATGGATGGGATATTGGGAATGAGGAATTGTTCTCTGTGAGGGTGGCAGGCCCTGGCACAGGGTGCCCAGAGAAGCTGTGGCTGCCCCTGGATCCCTGGCAGTGCCCAAGGCCAGGTTGGACATTGGGGCTTGGAGCAGCCTGGGACAGTGGAAGGTGTCCCTGCCATGGCAGGGGTGGCACTGGATGGGCTTTAAGATCCCTGCAGTCCAAAGCATTCCATGATTCTCTAAGTGTCCCAGCTTTTTCAGAGCTGGAGGAGCTGTGCTGACCAAGTAGGACAAACCATCAATTCCCACACTTCACTCTGGTTTCATTTGAAGACAGGCACTTTAAAACCCCTGCTCTGAGCCTGTGCAGCCCTGCCAGGCCTAACAGATAGCCAAGGCTCCATCTGAATTGTCTCTGGGAGATCTCCAGATCCCTGATGGAAAAGCACATATTTGTATGTGAGGTCAGCTTTGCTTTGGGAGGTGTTGGCCCTGCACACCTGGGAGAGATCAGACATTCCTGAAGGTCCAATTACAGATCCAAGGCAAATGCTGAGCTAAAAAATAAGGGCTAGAAAACCTCCTGCTGCTCTTTCATCTGTGGTGCTTCCTCAGAACTGTTCTGTTTCCCTAAGGAAAAAGAACTGGGGAATATAACAAGAGGAAAAGGCAAATGAAGGTGTGCTGCTTCTTCAGAGCAAACAGACTGCAAGGATCTGAAATGCAACCTTTGTTCTTCCAGAATATCCATCTTGCAGCCCAGAGCACTGGGAAGCTTTAGGAATGTCTGACAGCCTGAACAGGTTTTTCTTCACCCCACACAGATTCAGGAAGATTCTGGGGATGTGACCTCTCCAGGCTTTCTGGTGTTCCCAGATGTTGCTTCAGGTGGGGAGAGCACAGGAAGTGCTGGATCACAGTGACAGTGCCTCATAAAATCATGGAATCAGGCTGGAAAAGACCTCAGACTCCCTCAAGTCCAGCTATGAAGCCAGCACTGCCAAAGCCATGTCTAATCCATGTCCCTGACCTCAGTGTGGCAGAGGACAGGTGGAACCAGCTGTGGCCCGAGGGATCTGTGTCCTGCAGCAGCTCCAGGGCTGGGCTATCCCTGCACTGTCCCCATTCCCAGGGCTGGTTTGAGGCAGGGCTCTGGGGACAGCCCAGCCCCACATGTGGGATTTTAGTTTTGGAGTGGCAACGAAGAAGGAAATGTCATTTTGGGGAGTCAGTTCTGGAATGGATGGGGATGAATGAATTGGCGAGCTGAAGGTTTCTATGGATGTTGCTCCAATGTTTCTGTGGATAGATGTGGAAAGGAGGGAAGGAAATGTCTCCACTAAACCCCAGAGAGACCTTCAGGAGATGTGGAGCAGGCTGCTGTGGAGACCTGGCTGCCAAGTCCATTGACAACCTCATTCTGGGAGCCAGCTGAAGGAGGCAGGACTGGTTCTCATGGATGGGATGGATTTCTTGGAGTTAATTTCCAAAGATAAATGCAATTATCAGAACTGCTCATTACCCATGAATTATCTCCATGGAGTGTCGTTCCCCAGGATGGAAGATCTGCTCTGTCAGAAGTTTCAGAAATAGCAAAATAAACCAAACAAGCCCACAAACTCAGAACAACAAGGGAAGCAAACCTGCCATAATTAGGTCCCAAGGGATGCTTATTCCCAGCTCAATGGAGAAATTAAGTCAATACAATGGAATAGTTAAATATTGACTGAGCTGTAATATTTAATCAAGAAGGCTTCATACTGCTTCTCTTTCAAAAGAGCTTGAGCTGCTTGTTTTATTGGCTTTTTAATCAATGTTTTAATTATATCGGTGCTCTAATTTCATAATAAGCTTACATTAATTAAGACAGCTCTTCTATATGCAGAGAGTAATAAGAAAACCAAACCAAATAAGAGGAATGTGATGTTCTCCTGCTCCAGAAGACACGGAGACTGTGCTGTTTACACTCATTTACTCTTGCAATGGGAAATGATACCAGGAATTTGTGGAACTTAGAGTGACCAGGAATTCTTTATTTATGCTTAGGTCAGCTCTGCCTGTGATTCAGTGAAAGACTTGTGGAAATAAGAACTTGGCTGAGCACGTAGCCAAGGTTGTGCCAGATTTGTACCAAGTTGTGCATCAGATTTCTGGGGAAAAAATGTGTTGGGTTTAATGGAAGATAAAAGGGGATCCCCCTCAAAATGGGCCTCGGAATCTTCTGCTGGATGTCAGCTCTGCCAGAGGGATGAGGGTGAGTGGAGAGGACTGAGCTGTTTGTTAAACAGGGACATTTCTCCTGGTGCTTGGGACACTCACAGGTTCACACAGACTGGGAAGAATCATAAAGTTTTCCCAGCATTTTTTCCTTTGGATGGGAAGGAGTGGATAGGTTATCCTGAATCAGCAGACTGTAGGGCACTGCCTGGACCAACAACTCATTAAACTGCTGATTACCACTGCTGATTAGCACTGCCCTGTCTCACTGCCACTGTCAAAAACCAGTGACTGCTCCAGGTAACCACGGTTAGGATAAAAACCTGGAGGAAAGATGTTTAGTGCTGTGGTTGGAATAAATCAGGGACTGTCTCGGTCCTTTGCCCTCCCCACCTCAGTGGCACTGGGAACACCTCGGGGCCTGTGGTGGCCTGTGGGTGCTCATGGCTGGACACTTCTCCTGCAGCCTAATTTCTGCTGCAAATGCCAATGGAAAAGCAATTCCTCATCTGTTTTTCCAGAGGCAGCAGGCAGGCAGATTCCTCCTGCTGAGCAGTGGCTCGGAAAGGCAATGGAGTGCTCCTGGTTTGGATCAGGACAGAGTTGGAGCAGCCAGCCCTGCTCCTGAGCCTACCTCAGCATGCCAGGGAAGGAGCAATTCCCTGGGATACAGAGAGCAGCACTGTCTCAGTCAGAGGCACTAAAACCTTGTGGTGAGATCATGTCTTGGACCAGGCCGTGTTTGGAATGCCAGGAGGATGCTGTTATCCCAGGATTTCTTCGCCATGCAACCAGATCTTTGCAAAACTGGAGCCTTTGGATACAAAGGATTAATGAGGTTACTGTGGCTGGAAGGGCTCCTCTGTCCCCAGGGTCACAATGACTTTAATAATACATTATTTCACACTTAGACATGATGCAGACAGAAGAGGATTTGTGTAGCCAGTGAGATAAGGTGTCCCAAAAGCATTAAAAAATGTCTGTGACTGTATAAATAAGTTAGTGGGAACTGGAAAGTGATGTGTTGAACTGGCAGCTTTTTGGAGCTTCCCTCAGCTGATGTTGCCACATCTGGTGATTGTCATCGTCTATCAGCATGAGGAGGCTGTGAGCTGTAAAGGGAAACTGTTTGCCTTGTGAAGATGCTTCATTGATTTTTATTAACACTGGGTTTTAGCTCTACCTGCTGCTGGAAGCTCAGCTCAGCCAGGGGCGTTCTCCAACAATTCCATCACTAATCCTCCTGGTCAAACCCAGTGAGAGGGGTAAGCATATAAAGAGCACTGAGCTCCCTTGCCAGGGTGTGAAGGATGTCTCTATCAGTTACTGTGAGGGCATCGAGATGTCAGTGTCTCCTAAGCTAAGATTAAAAAGAATTAAATGTTAATGCTCCTTTGGAAGGGTGGCAGTGGTAGAACTGCAGCAATAACAAACACAGTGAAGGGATTTCTGCTACCCCTGGTGTGGGGTTCCTGCCCCTGCATTCAGCACTGGCACAGGCTGCAGGGACAGTGGGGCCTGCTGGGGCCCTTCAGGGCTGTCCCCACTGGGACACGTGCCCAGGATGGCACAGGGGCCAGAGCACAGCCAGCCCCACTGAGCAAAACCCATCGAACCCACCCTTCAGACTGGACAGGGCCCCGAGGGGCCTCCTTGAACCCTGGTCAGAAACGAACTGAGGAGCAGGAGCCACGGACTCTGTGCTCGTGGAGATCCCCTTCTGTGAGCCTGCCCTCAGAAAGCACATCCAGATCTCTGTCCTTGTGGGGATCTCCTGCACTTCCTTCCTCCTCCTGCCCTCAGCACCCCCTGCTCCAGCCCCGCGGGAGCTCTCCCTGCTGCCACCCTGACAGCAGAGCCTGAGGAGCAGGACGGGCCTGGGGAAGGGCCCAGCCCCACCAGAGCTGGGACAAGAATTCCTCCCACTGCTGCATCCGCTCCCGGGTGCCCCATCCAGCCTTCCCCGGCTGGCTGCGGGTGCTGGAGGAGGCCTCGCACACACCACAGCTGCAGAGTCCTGAACGTGGCCTGAGGGGTGAGCAACGGGCTCCTAAGCCGGAGCCTGTTCCTGGTACTTGGAGATTTCTCTCACCATAAGCAATCCCCATTTTCAGTATTTTTCAGGCTTTTAGGTTCTCTCCAGTTCAAAGCGAGAGAAGACACTAAAATTGGCACCAGCACAGTGGGAGCTCACACAGTGTGGTAGGAAACAGCATCCCCTCTCCCTCAGATCCCAGGGCTTTGGTCACTGGGTTCTTCACGCATCTTCCTGCATCCGTCTGTTCGCAGCCCTTCCAGGCTTCTGCTTGTGCTCGAAAAGGCTCCCTTAGAAACGGTGAGAAAAAATGCTGTATCCTGGGGTCTGTGATAATGCTGTATCCTGGCATCCTGATAATGAATTGCCTTGGGGGGTGTGATTGCCATTCCTGACCACTAAATTCAGGAAACCAGTTGTCCCTCCCCAGAGCAAGGCTTGGTTTCAGCCCAAGGTCACCAGACCCATCCTGAGCGAGGCAGGAGAAGCCCACAGGTTCTCCAGACACCTCCCACGGGCAGGATGCTCTGATCTGGTCCCATCCCTCCTGCACCAGGGAGGTCCCTGCTGCTCACAGATGGTGGCAGGAACATGGTGCCAGCCCAGGGGGCTCTGGATGATAATTCAGATTAAGAAATGAGGCTCCATCCCCTCGTACAGGGTGGGAGAAGATGAAGAAATCTCTTCTTAACGAGAGCCGGGGTGCTTGGAGAATTCATCACCATGGTCTCTCTGACAACTTCATAGCAAGGGCTTGTGGAGGCCTCAGGGCATTGCCAGGAACCTGAGGAAGCATTTCTGTACCAAAAGGGTGGTCAGACACTGGGACAGGCTGATCACCTGATCTTCTCAGAGACATGGTCAATGCCCAAGCTGGTCAATGTTTAGGAACAGTTTGAAAATTGCCCTTGAAAACCTGCTTTAACTTTTGTCAGCCCTGAAGTGGTCAGAGCTGGACTGATCATAATCTTTGCAGGTCACTTCAGCTGAAATAAACTGAACTGTTCTGTTCTGGTCTGTCCTGTTCTGTTCCTTCCTGATCCGGAGAAGTGCTTGGGGAAGCTGAGTGCAGTGAAGATGAGCAGCAGGAACTGGAATGTGGCAAACAGGGAACTGTGTCCTCCCCACGAGCACCCTGAGGTTGATTAATTCCGTGTTCGTTCTCTGTCTGAGAAGTTTAATTTCAACAATCTGCAGATGCCAAAGCTGCTGGTGCCAGCCTGGAAGCTCCACAGCTCCATGTGTGGGACATGCCAGGCCAGGGTTGAGCTCCCCAAAGGCCAGTGGGAAGGATGCTCTTGCTATTCCATTCACATTTCTCACTGAACATGCAGATGAGTTTAATTTCTATTTAATCAGCTTCTGCAAACAGCAATCACTTGAGAGTTTTCCTGCCTCACATGCAATGATTACCCTTCTTCCACCAGCACTGCTCGTACCAGGCTCAGGGCTCTCGGCCCCTCCAGGTGACATCTTTCACTTCAAGGAGGTTCTGGTGCTTTGCTGTGAAACACTCTGTGAGCTGGAACTTGCTGGATCTGGAGGTGGCTCAGTGGCACCGGGCTCTCCTTGGGGCTGAGCTGCCTCTGGGATCTCTGCTCTGCCCCTAGAGCAGTGCCAGGAGTGGAGACATCAGTGGAGCCTTGTCCAGATCACCCCTCACTACACGGGGGTGACCCCAACTGCAGAGAGAGCCCAGTGCTGGGTGTTTGCAGCACCCCCAGTGCTGGGTGTTTGCAGTGTTTGTGCTCTTGTCCTGCAATGTGTGTTGGTGAAATTCAGCACTGCAGAGATCAGCTGCTGCTGTCCCAGCTGTGATGGCAGGACACAGGGAATGGCTCCCACTGCCAGAGGGCAGGGATGGATGGGATATTGGGAATTAGGAATTGTTCCCTGTGAGGGTGGGCAGGCCCTGGCACAGGGTGCCCAGAGCAGCTGTGGCTGCCCCTGGATCCCTGGCAGTGCCCAAGGCCAGGCTGGACACTGGGGCTTGGAGCAGCCTGGGACAGTGGAAGGTGTCCCTGCCATGGCAGGGGTGGCACTGGATGGTTCTTTCCAATGCAGATCACTCTGGGATTCTACAATCTTTGGTGTCTCAAACCCAACCATGTGGGGTCCATTCCTGCACCTGTGGGGGATGTGCCTGAAGTCTGCAGTGCAGAGAGACCTCCCTGGCAGGTCCAGCTCCTTGACTTCAGCACGACAGAGGCTGAGAACTGATGGGCTGCAGGCAGAGACCTGAATTTTTTGTGAAACTCATGATATAGAGAAAGAAGAGGTGGAGCTTTTGCACAAATTTAGCTCCCAGAATTTTGTCCCTTTGTGTTTATAATTTTAGCTCAGACCTAGAGGCATTTTGCCTCCCACAAAGGGATGATATTTTCCTTGCCCTATAGGTGGGGGACACTGCTCCTTCAATTAAAAACTGCTCCTTCTGTGGCCCTGAGCAGTCTGAGGATGCTGAAAAGTGGCTCTCATGGACCACCAGAATCTTGCTACAGATTGTGGGCCATGTGCTGACACTTGCATTTAATTCCTGTCACCAGTGACACCCCTGTGATCATCTCAGCTGTCTGTCATTGTGTGGGCAGTTATTTCTGACAGCTTATTGCAAAGCAGGTCATTATGGGCAAGGGGAAATTTAGGCAGTAATTAGGGTTAAAAGAGATTCATTGCAGTGTGCCAGGCATGGCACTTGGCACCCTCAGCCTGATACTGCCACTTCCAGTGGATTTATCATCTTCCCTTTTGGGGAGGTGATGGTGGAGCAGGGCCTTTCTGCCCAGGAATGGTGTTGGAGTAAAATAAAACATCTGCCAGCCATCCCTTACTGCTCTGTGCCCAAATCCCTGTATCCCTGGCAGTTCCTTAATTCTATCTCCTCTTTTCTTCCCCCTTCTCCTCTCCAAATTTCCTGGAGCCTTAGCAGCTGGCTTTGAGCAGAAATGAAATCATCCCAGCTCCTACACAGACAGCTTCGTTTCTGAGGGAGGACCAAGGATGGAAATTTCTGCTTCACAAAGCTGCAAAAAAGTAGAAGTCAGAGGACTGATGTGCAGCATTCGGCAAGCCTGGTGCTACAGCAGAGATCAACATCTGCTGTAATTACTTTCTTTAGAACTTCACAATTGTCCTGATAATTTTGGTAGGAAGAAGAACAAATGGGAAAAGATCCGGAAGATACTCTTGGTGAATTTTTTAATTAAAATGTTTTTGATTTGTTGAGGAACACTGAAAGAAGCAATTAAAACAAGATGATATTGGTCTATACTTACAAGGGAGAGCCTTGCCAGGATTAACTGGCTTGGCCCAAATAAATTACTGCCTCTGGATTTGCATTAGCAAACACTTCCTAGAGATGTTAATGAGGAAAGAGCAGAATGGAGTGCGTGAGATCATAGCAACCAAGGCAGCCTGCAGGGCCACAGAGTCCCAGAACGGTTTGGGGTGGAAGTGACCTCAAAGCCCATCCAGTGTCACCCCTCCATGGGCAGGGACACCTTCCACTGTCCCAGGCTGCTCCAAGTCCAAATGTCCCACCTGGCCTTGGGCACTGCCAGGGATCCAGGGGCAGCCACAGCTGCTCTGGGCACCCTGTGCCAGGGCCTGCCCACCCTCCCAGGGAACAATTCCTTCCCAATATCCAATCTAAACTCATTCCCTGTCAGTTTGATCCCATTTCCTGTGCCCTGTCCCTCCATCCCTTGTCCAAAGTCTCTCTCCATCTTTCCTGCAGCTCCTTCAGTCCTGGAAGGCCACAGTGAGCTCACCCCAAAGCTTCTCCTCTCCAGGTGAACATTCCCAGCTCTCCCAGCCTTTCCTCCAGCAGAGCTGCTCCATCCCTTTGCTCATCCTGGAGCCTCCTCTGGGCTCCTCCAGCAGCTCCAGCTTCTGCCTGTGCTGGGCCCAGGGCAGCTCTGCAGGTGGGGTCTCACCTGAGCACAGGGGCAGAATCCCAATCCCTGCCCTGCTGCCCACGCTGGGATCAGCCCAGAGCTGGGGGGGGGTCTCTGGGTCAGCCTGGACCTGCCTGGGGAAAGTGTGGGGTCAAACCAAGACACTGCTGCAGGTTTGAGCTTGGGGAGCCCAGCCATGGCCAGAGGGGCCATGCCTGAATTTCACTCAGGGTAAGGAAATGTTTATTTATTTTCTTCAGGACTTGTATTTCAGTCATTAAATTTCAGGCCTGGGCCAGGCTCCATTTAAACAAAGCAAGGATCCAAGGTGTGAAGGGCTTTGTTGTGTGGTGACCTAATCCAAATTCCACAAAGTCTGGGAATGTTTCCACTGCCTCCCTGGGAGCTGGATTAGACCTGCACCATTGCTCCTGCCTAGTGCCAGTGCTGGTTCCGCAGCAGCAGCAGCCCCCAAAAACCCTGATGGGGCACGGCTGAAGGATGGAGCTTTTGGGTGGTGTTTTCACCTTCATTTCTCCATTAATGGAGGGAATTAAATCGACCATTCAAGTCTCCATTAATGGAGAGCCTTAAAATGACAAGGGAGATAAACGGGCTTTGGTGGAGCTGGGACAATGGTTGTGCTTGTGGGATGGTTCTGGAGAGATAAAGCAGTTTGCTCTCAGGCCAGTTGTGGGGTTATTCTCTTTTAAAGTTGCTTTTCTCCTGCAGTCAGGGGTGATTTCCTGGTGATGTCACACTGAGCTGTGCTCACCTGTCCAAGGGCTGGTGGGCAAAGGATCTGTAGGAGCAGCAAATTTCAATTTCTGGACAGCTCTGGTGGCTGAAACTCAAGGTACAAGCTTGGCTTTTACTGAGGCCACTAAACACACTGACCTGCAGGAGAACAGCTCTCAGTGTGGAATGCAGGTTCCTCCTTCCCTTTTCAACCTGAATTCAGGCACCAGTGCCAAGAATTGTGGTGTCACTCATTAACCTCACTGTCACCTTCTCCAGCAGGGCATGCTGGGCTGACTCCCGGGCAGGAAGGGCTCCAGGGAAATTAAGGGCTCTGGATTTTTTAAGGGACAAAGGGCTCTCCAGGACACCTGAGTGCAGTTAATCCTCACAGAGCAGCTCTCAGGCCCTGGCAGTACCAGAGTCAGGATTAAAGTTGTGCTCAACATCCTCCTCCCAGCAGTAGTAACAGTGCCCCAAGCCCACCCGAGCTCAGGGATAAGCCTCTGGCTCTCTGGGAAGGATAAAAAAGGGCTTTTTAAGCAAGTGCTGACCTTTCTCTTCAAGATCTGACCAGTTGTGGCTTTGCCTTCCAGAGGAGAAGTTCAATCCCTCCCTTTGGCCTCCTGTGCATCTGGAATTGCTGATCCCATTTCTCCAGCCAGGAGCTCCTTCTGTAGTAACAGGCTTTTAAATATGTAAATCTATTTTCAAAGCAAAATAACCCCCCCAAATGTTCATGTATCTCTCAGAAGGAATAAAGGGTCTCTGTCCTAATATTTTATGCAAATCTTGCTTTTGCTCTTGTACTCGGGCATGAATAAATATCAGTGCTTCAAAAGAGGAAAAAAAATGCTTCATCAAAAGAAAAAAAAACTTTATTTCTATTGCATAAATAATGGTAAAATTAAAATACTTTTATACAGATTATATATTTACAGTAGAGTTTGGTTAGAGGGAACAGCTGATACATATGGCATTCAGTTTTCCTTTATACACTCCTTTATACACTCAGATAACTTGTAATAACATAGGATTTATTTCAGTTGCATGCCCAGTTAATTTATATTAATATTTACAGTATTTTGTACAAAGGTTTTTTGTTAGATTTTTTTTTTTTTTTACTATTATGCTGCTGATTTTGTGAAGTTTTGTCTTTAATTAAAAAGCCATGTCTTTCATTAACGAGCCAAAAAAAACCCGGTGAGTTTACAAATGAACAGTAAATGGCTGGAAAACACGAGCTGGTGACAAAAGGGAAACAGAGGGATTAGTGGAGACTTTCCTAGAGATGAATCAGGAGGCATTGATTCCTTAGATCCTGCTATGGATTAAATGGCAACAGTCTGGGTCCTGGGCTTATTCCAGTTAACTCTAATGAGTTATTTCTGACTGACCCTGGGGCCCACGAGTAACCTGCTCTCCCTTCCTCCCCCAGCCCAGATAAATCTGAGGGAACAGCAGCTGGAAGAGCTTTGGCTGCTCTGGAAGGGATGCTCAGGAATGTGACCCCATCCTCAGGCTGCTGCAGTGGGAATAGAGGCAAGAATTTGGGGACTGATGTCAACAACATCACCTGCACCCTTTGGAATGGCCCCCAGGAGGGACAGAAGGTGCCCAAGTGCTGGTGGCACCAGACAGGGGCTCCTGGAGCCACCTCAGAGCTTCCCAAGGTGTCCTGGTTGGCTGATGGAGACACAGGACCAGCTGGGAAAGGAAAGCTGGAACATGGATCTCACCTAAAGCAGGGCAAATCCAGCTGCTGGTTTGGGGTGCTGGCAAAGACAGGCCAGGAACAGCTGGGGAAATAACTGGGTGGAAAATGGCAAATTCATCTAGCAATGGTTTTCAAGGCTACAAAGTATTTTGGTCTGTCTTGACAGAAAATTTTAAAAAACCCTGTAGTACTTTCATCATCAAATTGTCAAGAACTGAGCTCTAGATCCAGAGGATTTCTTTTTTCTCCTTTCTCCCTCTTCTGGGGCTGCAATGATTTCATAGTGAAGATGCCAAATTACAGAAGTTTTCCAGACCTTTGCCACTGGAAAGGTGCAAGTGGAGCACACTTCCAATTAATATGGTGTTAGGTTTTCTGCCCACCTTGCTCTTGGTGAAGCTTCTTCACTTCCTAGAGCTGCCTAAAATGTCCTTCTTGAACTGGAGAAATACAGACCCTGTCCTGATAACAGCCAACAACATAAAGATATGGAAATGTGGAGAAACTTTTCTTTTTCTGCATTAAATTCCTGGGAAAGGAACAGGTTTTAAGTGATGCCAGGGAAATGTAATTGCACTGTCAGAGCACAGGAGGGTAAAATAATAGATTGAAACCCAGCAAGTTCTGTACATCTTCATCAGTGGAATGGAAGCGTGATTCAGAGCCAAGAAAAAAAGACACTTCATCAGATTCTCATTTTAGAAGAGTTGCTTTTTCTTCTTTCAAACGCTCATCCATAAAGCAGGAACTAAATCATGGATTACAGGGGTGGGTAAAATAAGGGACTTCACTCTTAGATATTTTAATGTCATTCCTCCCACTGCTTCTCCCCTCGCTGATCCAGGCCTGATGGGGGCTGTGCTCCTGTCACCTCGGGGTGGTGACAGCTCTGGCAGCTCCCAGCACGTGCAGGGGCTGAGTCTTCCGTGGGAAAAGCTGAGAGTCCCCACCTTGTCTTGGGCCTTCAGCGAGAATGGAGCCCCTCCCAGTCACCTGGAGCCCCTCTCAGTACCAGGGGTGGCCCAGGAGATGTTTGGCTCTTCTGTAGCAGGCAGGAGGATGCAGTTGGTTTTTGGGACAAAATATTCCTAAGCTTCAATGGAAGAGAGGACCAGGGGGTGCTTGGCTCATCCAAACAGATTTCAGCCATCCAGAGTGGCAGCCTTGAGAATGTTTTCTAGCTTTGCTTGCTTTGTTTGCTTCCTACTCTTGTTCTGGATTTAAAACCCCTCTTTACTCAGCCCAGCTTAAAAGGAAGGGTATCCAAGATGCTGGAGTTAAAGCAATCAACATCCAGCCCTGCCAGTGCACATGTCCAACAGGTGAAACCTCTGGATAACCGGGATGGAATCTCTCAAATAAACTGGATTACACCCAGAAATTCAGCTCTGGCTCACCAGGGAGCAAGGACAGGAGCTAGGGGTCCTCCTCCCTCCCACCCTCCTGCTCACCCTGGACCTGGGGTCTGTGATCACCAGCCCAGGTTCTGACAGTGGCTGGGAGATAGGGGGGTGCCCACTAAGCAGGAAGGAGAATTATTTTGTGAACTCTCTTTAATTCCCTATCACCTCCCACAGCATGAGGACTACAGTCCTAACAAAGCCAAGCCTTCCTAATTTAAATCTTTCAATTATGTTGACATTGCTTGTGATCAGAAATTCCTCTTTGGTGGGGCCAGGCTCTCGTGGTGGCACTGGAGGTGACACCACCCAGGTGTCACTGGCTGTGAGCAGGATCTGGCTCTCCAGGGTCACCAGCACCACCGTCATGGAATATCCTGAGTTGGAAGGGACCCACAAGGACCTCAAGTCCAGCTCCTGGCTGTGCACAGGAGGAAGCCACTGCACCTGACCTGCCTGGAACTCCCTAGCTGTGGTTTGCTCATGGCTGCCCTGAAGGAATGGCTTTGGCTCTGACAGGTGAGCAGGGTTCCTTCAGCAGGTTTTGCTGGAATTCACTTCCCTACGGCCTCCAAATTATTTCAGCTTTGGTGAGGCTGCTGTTCCTTCTGCTGGCTTCTCCAGGAGCACGGGATCAGGATCACTGCTAAAGCCAGTGGTTGAAGCCAACGTCAGTGGTGATCAGGGGTGCAGGAGCAGAAACCCAAATGCTTCCCACCAGAGCTTGATCCCCACATGGAGAACCTTCCCAAAGAGTCCTCAGCAAGCCCAGGACAGGCAGTGCTCAGGCTGAGTGGATTTACTCCCTCCTGAATTAAACCAAAGCCTCTCTCGGGCTGAAATCGTCACGTCCCTCTCGAAGCCTTCTCTGCACGTCAATCCCCTTAATTGCACACACTTCTTTGTGGCCAAGCCAACAGAGTTGCTCACGAATTCCTAATAATTTCCTAATCCATGAAAAGCCCCTGTCCCACTGCTGGGAGCTGTTTGCCCACCCCTGGAAGTCTGGGATCGTGTGTGCTCTGCCACAGTGGCACCCATGTCACGAACAGCCAGGGTTGCCATGGCAATCTCCTGTTCCTCCAGAACTGCAGGGCTGAAAAGACACTTCAATCCTCCTGGAACTGGCAAGAGCAGAAGTTTAGAGCTTTTTCTGACAGCTCTGCTGCAGTCTGGGTATTTTTTAAAGTATGTTAATTAGCACTTAAATAGGGTTTTTTTTCCTTAAAGTATGGGATGTGGGGTTTTTATTTTTATGTCTTTGATTCTTCTGCTTTCTCCCCCCTCAGCTTTTGCCATCAGGTTCCAATCAGAATTTTACTGCTCTATTTTTACCTCCTGTCTGTAAAAGCAGCAAAAAGCCCTATTTTTCCTCTCTTGTGTAGAAAAAAAAAAAAAAAAGATAAATGGATGTTACATAAATGGAGCCAGAGAGGGAGGCAGGAGACATTCAGTGCTGCTGGATGGGAAGGTTGTGGGGAAGGAAAGGATGGAATAACTTGGCCTGATCCATCCTGCATTGCCAGGAGCCACTTAATAAAGAAGGGATCTCTTCACAACACCTGGGGATGGAGGAAGGCTGCTCTAGGAAGGGAAAGGAGACCTCTGGCAAGACATGACCCTGATTCATAATGGAAAAGTGAGGTTCCCTACAGAAAAATCACATCCTAAAGCCCCAGAAATCCTGTACCCAGTAAAATCAGTGGGGAGTTGTGCAATGAACTCTACTGACACCAGGCTATGGCTTTTACCAATATATTCATTATAGGTTTGGCTTTACAAATGGAGCTGTGAGGGGAAGGGTTGGGCTGGAGAATGGCTGTATTTACAAGGGTTTATGGGACATGCAGGAGGCAATTCTGGAGCCTTCCAGAAAGCTTCAAGGAATGCAGACAATCATTATCCATGAGGTGCTGCTGGGCCTGGAGTCTGCTGGGGGTTTGTGGCACATGGATGAGGAAATGTGGGGAAATGCCTGGTTTGGGGTTGTGGGTATGGGGTCATGGGTTTGGGCTCAGTGGAGGCACTGCTCTTCCCTGTGCTTCCCCCATCCCTCCCCTCCACCTCCATCTGCCCACGCTCACTCCAGCACAATCCCAGGGACAAAATGAGTATTCCTCAGTGGCAAGGAACATATAGACTTTTTTTTTCCCACAGCTGCCACCTTTCCACAGACCCCTGAGACCTAAAAGTGGGAATGAGTTTCCTCAAAATGATCTCCAAGATCATTATCTGCAATGCTCAGCACAGAAAACATGTCTGGGCTCCTCAGCACTGAGAATCCCATACCAGAATATCCCACAGATATTCTACCGCTGCCCTGTAGCAAATGGAAATCTATCCATCTTCTGGGAGACAGAATCTTTTTTTTTTTTTATGGAATATGCTGCAGTTCACCCCTATTGGTCACAGCAGAACAGAAATGCAGGAATTATGTGTTTGGGAAAGGCAGAAAAAAACAACTCAGCTGCTCTGGAAAAGGTGTTGTCTTTGGAATGGAGGGGACACCAGGAAAATGGCAGGAAAAGGTGGAGGTGGGAGACTGAGACACCTAAAAGTGACTTGAGTTTAAAAGGGTGGTGGGAGACAGGACAATGAGCAGCAGATTTTCAAATTAGGCTGCTAAAAATACAGATAAATGTTGTCACTCAGACTGGTGGAAAAAGAAAGAGCTGGAATGAGTGTTGGGGATAGATCCAGTGTAAGTCAATGGCTGCAGGGTGGGATGAGGGAGGTTGGGGCTGTGCAACCCCTGGGGGAGCCATCCTGCCCCTCCTGTGGCACAGGGAACAGTCACCTCCACTTCCAGGAGCAACATCTCAGGGTTCCTGGGTGTGCCTGGAGCTCTCCCAGCACAGCCACCCTGCTCCAGCACCCAAGTGCCTCCATGGAACTCCCTTGGAGCACTCCATGATCACCAGCTGGGAAACCCCTCCCAGGAGGGCAGGAGATCACCTCTGTCCTGGTGTGGCACCCAGGGGCACAGTTCATCCAAAGGGAAATGCACGTATTTGTGTCAAGTTTCAAAGAAAAAACACCTTCCCAAGTAATACTGGCTCCTTGCACTTCCCATGTGGTGTCCCTGCTCTGCACAATTCCATCTTCTCCTTGCTGCTCCTTAAAATATATTCCAGGAAAACCACCCAATGCTCCACAGATCTGGAAGTCTGACACACTTCAAAAACACGGGAGTGGGCTCAGGTTTGGTTCCTTCTTCACCTGTTGAGCTCGGCTTTTCCAATGGCCCCTGCTGGAGCCTGCCATGGGATGGGGGTGGTGGGATGGATCCCAGGAGGGAATGGAGAAGTTGGCTGGTCAAATCAACACTTTACCATGTGGGTGAAAATAAAACCTCCCCCACAGGATGATGTCTGCCATGGAGGTTTCACTGCAGATCATAACCAGGCCACATGAAATGGAATAAATTAAAATTGTGCAGGCAAGGAGAGGGGAGGAAAGCTCAGGAAGAGCTTCCCTCAGGATTTTCACTGGGGAAAAAAATCTTGAAGACCAATAAAGAGGAAGGGTAAAACTGCTGGAGAGGAAATGTTGAATATGCAGAGAGGCCTGAGGAGAGGGAGGTTTCACTGGCACTGGTGGTGGCAGAGTCCCTTGGAAGACTTTGCACAAGTTCAGCAATGCCCAGGTGGGAAAACAAGGGGTGCTCCTCAAGCCCTAATTCACAGTCGGAAAAAAGTGGCCAACAGACTCCTGCTACCCCACAGTCTCATGTCAAAGGTGGAGTTGATGAAGCAAAAAATAGACATTTTGTATGGTGCTGGCAAATTCTCCCCTTTTTTCCTCAGAAAATACTGTACAAGGATGCTCTAGCTCCCCTCTAATGCCGTAAACTCCATGGCATGGTCATAAGGGAAAAGGAAAGTGAAGCTGGAACATGTGGAACAAAAGGAACAGGACTTGCTTGTGGCAATGCTACGATCAACTTCCTGGGAATGTGGGCCCGGTAGGAGTGCCATGGGATAGTCAGTGGGCCCTGGGGTAAGGACAAGTCACGAGGCTGGGCCTCCTCCAAACCGCAGAGCACCGGATCCAAGTGTCCTCTGCGTTGCCATTGCTGTTTCGAAGCAATAATTCGGGACTCCTGGATGTGGGATTATTGCATTAGGAAACAAAACCTTTAAAGCATTAGAACAGCCCTTTGATGTCCCTGCCAAAAGGATGTGGTTGGTTCACAGGACACGCTGCTGGCTCCAGCTCCTGCTGCAGGCGCCGGCTGTGCCCGCGTGTCGGTGCCGTGGGATCGGGGCGGGAGCTCTCCCGGGGTGCGCATGCATGGCCGCCATCCCGTGCCAGGACCACTCCAAGCCGTGCCTGCACTACTCCATGCCGCTGCGCAGGATCTGGTTGGCCGCGATCAGCATCACGCTGATGATGAAGGCCATGGCGAAGGCGCAGATGAGGCTCTTGCGCACGCATGTCTGGCGGTTCTGCTTCTGGGCATGCACTGCGGGGACAAGAGGGGCGGTCAGACAGGGCAGGGCGTGTGTTCCCTCCTGGAGCAGCAGGAACCCTCCTGTTCTCACTGCTGCCTGTCCCTGCTGGGACATTCTCAACCCACCCAACCTTCCAGGACTTCCAAACTAGCCCATCCCAGTCCTTTCTAACCCTTCAGGAACTCCTCTCCCTCATCATGGCTTTTAATCCCTTTAAATGCTCACAAGGATATTTGGGGTTAGCTGTGTATTTCTTTTAAGCTCTTTGTGAAGTTGGAATCATAGAATGGGTTGGGTTGGGTAGGTTTGGAAGTGACCTCAAAGCTCATCTTTGTCCCATGGGCAGGGACACCTTCCCACACTGCTCCAAGCTCCAGTGTCCAGCCTGGCCTTGGATGCTGCCAGGGATCATGGGGCAGCCACAGTTGCTCTGGACACCCTGTGCCAGGGCCTGCCCACCCTCCTTCCCATTCTCTGATGTAAACCTCCCCTCTTTCAGTTTGAACTAAGTTGTTTCTAAAGTTCCTTAATAGCAGTTATCAACCTTGTGTGATTCCCTCCGACTCATCCAGGTCAACTGGGAATGAGTGGAAAATCAAGAAATGCTCCCTGATGGCACTCAGGCCCCCAATGTGACAATTCCCAGGAGTATACATGGCACATGAGTCACTTTTCCAAACTTTTTAGGTTTTAGGCTTTCTGTGCTTAAGCCAAATCAGATTTATTAAGAACTTTTCCAAGTGAATGCTTGCAGAATAATTGTCAAAAGAGATGAGAGCAGCAATTAAAAAGCAAATAGAGTTGGGACTTCTAGCACTAGTTTTATTTAATTTTACTTTTTGCTAAGCTCGTCAGTGAGAATTCGTGCTGTGACTTAATTAAGCCAGTTCATGACTCTGTCTTGGCCTCTCCACATCTGAATGTCAGAACCACGTGTGGTGTTGGGGCACTGAGGAGATTTCTTTGCAAAGGCCTTGAAGGTTCCCCCAGGCAATCCCAGAGTGGTGATGGCTGGAACAGCCCAATTATCACCCCAGCACCACCACCATGGTCACCATTAAACCATGTCCTAAGTGCCACATCCACACTTCTTGGACACTTTCAGGGATGGGGATTCCACCACTTGGATAACTCTTTCAGTGGAGACATTTTTTCCTGTTTTCTAATCTAAGCCTGCCCTGGCCCAGCCTGAGGCCGTTCCCTCTCCTCCTGTCCCTGTTCCCTGGGAGCAGAGCCCGACCCCCCCGGCTGTCCCCTCCTGGCAGGGAGCTGTGCAGAGCCACAAGGGCCCCCCTGAGCCTCCTTTTCTCCAGGCTGAGCCCCTTCCCAGCTCCCTCAGCTGCTCCTGGGGCTCCAGCCCCTTCCCAGCTCTGTTCCCCTTCCCTGGACACGCTCCAGCCCCTCAGGGTCTGCTTTGTCCTGAGGGGCCCAGGACTGACCCCAGGACTGGAGGTGTGACCTCAGCAGTGCCAGCACAGGGGACAATCCCCACCCTAGTCCTGGTGTAGCCCAGGTGCCACTGGCCTTTTTGGCCACCTGGGCACACCTGGGTTCATGTCCAGCCCCTGGCACCAGCACCCCCAAGGGTCTTTTCCAGCTGTCTGGCTCTTGTGTCCCAGCCTGGAGTGTTCCATGGGACACTGTTGCTGCTGTGCCCCATGGAACAAGTGCAGGACCTGGCACTTGGCCTTGTTGACCCTCATCCAATTGGCCTGTCCAGGTCAGTCAGGAAATATGAGGAAATGATCCCACACAGGATGGACAGCTCTCCCTGGCTGCTCTGGGTCTTGCTTTGCTCTTTGGGCTTGGTTTGCCCTGGGAAGGGATGTCCCTGTCACCTTCTCCTCATGGATGGTCCTGAGATGACGGGAAACTTTCAGATGGTTGACAACAACCTCAAAACAAACCTAAAATGCAGCTGGAGCCAAGGTCAGGCTCCAGGTGCCCATGTTTGGAAAGCTGGAAAGGAGAATATTTTTAGGATATGTGGAAAAACCCCTTGTTCTGATCCAGCCTTGAACCTTACTGCAATGAGAGTCCTGGATGCTGGGTATGTGAATCCAAGTTTTCTCCCCCATCACCTCCTCTGGCTGGTGTTCAGCAGTGCCTGTGCCCCAGTCCCAGCTCCCAGTGGCCCCAGCTCAGTGCCAGGGGCACAGAACCCTCCTTAGGGAGGGTTGGAGCCATCCTGCCCCAGGCAGGGAATGTGAGTGGGGCTTCCCTGTGTTCCAGGCAGGGAATGAAATCCCCCCTGCCAGCAGCTCTCCCAAATTCCTCTCTCTCTGCTTGCACTGCTCTGCTCCTGAATTCCTTCTCTGGCTTTTACAAACTACACGGGATCAACCTGCCTTTGTGCACAGTGCCCTGGTCCTTAAAAAAGCTCATTCCTGCCCAGCTGTAATTATTTTTTATGTATTTTTCTATTATTTCTGTACTTTGAAATCACTCCCAGGCAGCAGAGAAATCACTGACACCACCTGCATTGCTGTCAGGGTGTAGCTGGTGATGGGAACAGCAGCCCAAGGCTGGGCAAGGGTTTGTTGGGATAATAAACTCACCTCTTCAGAGGAAAAGAGTAAAACACGCTCGGTGTTTTTGCAGAAATGTTCCTGAATTGAACAACTTCTTGAGGGTTCTGTTAGATAACAGAGCCTGAAGGCAGCAGGATGCAGGGAAGTGCCATTTACTGCTCTTTACCCACTAAAGGGACACCAAACATCCAAATTACCTACAAATAACCCCAGGGGAAAGGGGAATGTCTGTGGAGGGGCTGAAGGCCCAGACAGACCCTCTTGCTGTTGGCTAGGAATGACTCCAGGAAGGAGATGGGTGTCAGCATTGCCCTGCTCCCTTGAAATCCACAGGGAGACAGAACAGTTGGAATTCCTGATGTCCTGATTCCTGGAATTCTTCCCTACATGCTGCCCTCTTGAACATGAAGTTCCATTTAACCAGCCCTGCTTACTGGGGAGGGTATGCCCTCAGTTCTCTCCTTTTTCTAAATCCACAATCTCTGAGCATAGAATCTGATTTTCCTGCTGGTTCCAATAGCTGGCATTGTCCCAGGGCTGGATGCCAACATTTGGGTGCCACTGGGAGCTTTTGCCACCCATGGGACACGCCAGGGGTTGGATATGGTTCATTGGACATGGGCAGAGCCTGAGGCTCCTCTGGAAAAATCCTTAACCCTTTTAGGGGGAAGAGAAACCCCGAGGTTTCCAACATCCATCAGACCTCACAAGGCAAAGGCAAATCAAGGCTGGGTCATTGTTCATTTTCTCAACAGTCTCAGGACAGGCTGGCAAGGAGAACTCCCCCACTGGCACAGACCACTGCCCCCAGAACTCCTCCAGCAGGAACTGAGGCTAATGCAGCCAGGCTGTTTCCAGGTCACTATGCCCACGGTGGGTTTGGGATGTGCTCCCAGCACTGGGAGCCTTCTCTCCTGCAGGAGAACAGTTCCTCACAAGGACAACAGCAGTGTATTTATAGTGGCCTGTCCCAGCCCTGCCACAGGTGAGTGATGGTGGCTTGCTCTGGCTGCCTGGAGTTATTTTTGGTTTAACAGGTCAGTTTGTCATTCCCAAGCTGAGCTGAGCGGGACAGGGGGAGCAGGGAGGAGCTGATGGCTGCATCCCATGGATCTGAGGGTCATGGCTGAGGGTGGGACCCCCCTGGTAGTCCTGTAACCACTGACACTGCTGTGCCACCAGCTCTGTGTCCTGAGTGTTTGATCAAGGGAACTGCCAGAAAAAGGCTGCTGGGCTGTAAATCTTTGGGAGCACAGTGTTGCTGCAAATTGTCCTTTCCCTGTGTCCCAGGAAATCACACAGCCTTCACTGTCCTGCCCTGAGTGCTGATAAAAACAGAGATAAAGCTGAGGACAGAACTGTGCCTCTGCCCTGGGCATGTCCTTCCTCTGGATGTGACATCCTGCAAATGACTTCAGTGTTCAGACGGAGCTGAGGAAATCCTGGACTTGGCCCTGACTATAATACAAATATTATATTTGGGGTAAACTGTGTGGTGAGAAGTGCAAGGTCTGTCATCCACATTGATTCTGAAGATTTCATGGTCATAAAGACCTTATTATCACATAATGGCATAATTGTATGACAGAAATTTCATGGCTTTGTACTGACACTCAAGTGCAGGACCTGGCACTCTTCAGCACCTGAGCCAGCTCACCCAGGTGTGGAGAAGGGGAATGTCCAGGTGTGGAAAATGGGGATGTCCAGGTGTAGAAAACAGGGATGTCCAGGTGTGGAGAAGGGGAATGTCCAGGTGTGGAGAAGGAGAATGTTCAAGTGTGGAGAAGGGGGATGTCTCTGCCCACAGGAGGAGAAGGGTTTGTGACTGGTCTGGGATCCAAGAACACGCCCAGAGGTGACACTGAGTGGAGGTCCCCCTTTCACCAAGCTGCCCCTGGGAAGTCTCTGCTGTGTCTTCTCCCTTAGGAGACCCCCAAATCTCAGTGAGAACCACTGGGGCTCATCTTGGCTTCATTCCTCCCCAGAATTAAAGGCCCTTCAGTGGGATGGGTGATGCATTAAATTGTGGCACTACATTTAATACAGATGGGAGTTGAGAGAAATATTTGAATTGCTATTTGAGGAGTTGAACAAAGAAATTCTTTTAGGGTGCAATTCATCTCATCCCAAGGTAGTACCTAAATTAAACTTAAGGAGTTCTACCCAAAAAGCATCTCCTTCAGTGCAGTAATTAGAAGTGAGTGACCCCCAGGGACACACCCCAGGACAGCTGTCCCTTAGTACCACAAATCCATGACATGTAATTTCTGCTGTTGAGTATGGTAGGGATCCTGGTATTTGAGAACTGGGAACCCTGAGGGTCATTCCTGGCCAGCCTGGAGAGCTGCATGGACACAACCTGTCCTTTCCTGGCAGAAATGCTCCTGTCAGAGCTGCCACAGACCAGAACTGTCCCCTTCCACTGGGACCTGGAGCAAAACTTTGCCTCGTTGTTGATGGTTCAGCTGATCTTTATTCCCTGCTGGATTTGTGTGTGTTCCCAACATCTAAAAAAGGGTCTGTTTTGCTTCTAGGTTCTGCCTGGCACCAGCAATGCCAAAACATCCCACGAGAAAAGCTGTTCCTGCTGCACTTTTGGAAACTGGAGCTTCCAAAATGAGATGCTGAGCATTTTGAGACCCAGTTTTTTTTCTGGGATGGTTCAGCCAAGCTCCCAAAACTGCAGCAGTGACAGCTGGCTTCTGTCCCCAGGGATCAGCAGGTCAGTGGGCACCAACAGCTCCAGGTAAGGAAGGAACATCTCTTCCTCTGCACTGTTCTCCAGGAGGAACGCAAAAATTGTTGCTTGGCCTGATTTAGAGAGTGCTGCTGGTGCCTCCCTCCTGCAGGTTTTTTAAAATTCAGCTGTGCTCCTCTATCTTCTTTGCCCTCTTTAACAGAGGTGAGGCTGAGAATGGAGCTGCTACATCCCATTCATTAGCCAGGCCAAGGACTGGGCTATATTTTCATCCTCTGCTCTTTGTCTCTGCCTGGTGCCCTTTCAGAGCTGTTTGACCCCACAGAACATCAGAATTCTCCCCCAAATGGACTGCATAAAGTGGGGGTGCTGGGTGGGAAACACAGTTTGGCTCTACCAGGGCATAAACTCTGAGCTTCTCTGTTCTACTTCCCTGGGCTCTTCTGCACTTGAGATGATTTCATGGAATCATAGAACAGTTTGGGTTGGAAGGGAACTTAAAAACCATCTCGTTCCATGGGCAGGGACACCTTCCACTTTCCAGGATGCTCCAAGCCCATCCAACCTGGCCTTGGGCACTGCCAGGGATCCAGGGGCAGCCACAGTCTGAACAACCAGGACCTGTTTGGTTGCTCTAAGCAGCAACACTTCAGAGCAGCACGAGCTCCTCTGGCCAAGGAAATGAAAATGCTTCTTCTGAGGTGGCTTAAAATAGGGAATGTCCTTGCCAGTGTCATCTCCGTCCAAGTGCAAAATGTACTGTAGATCCCAGTTCTGATCCCATTTCCTGATCTGCTGAAGGAAGGAAGTGTTTCCCCTTCTCTGGGTGCCTCCAAGCACTGCTCAGCCCTTGACTTTGCAGAGCTCCTCCTGTGCTGAGAGGAGCTGTCATGGCTGAGGCAGGTCCTGGCAGCTCAGAGGAAAAGGTCCCCAGGGCAGCAGGGCATGGACACACCCCCAATGCTCACTGCTCACTTGCTGGTGCTCCAGTGCAGGAGAGGACTCGTCCCTGCTGTTCCTGGGAGCCTTTTTGGGATTTGAACAGAAAACTGGAGAAGCCCAACACAGCTTGGTAGGGCCTGCCAGTGCCAAGAAAGTCTTTCCATGGTGGGATGAGGGAAATCAAGGTGTTTCTGTAGGGAAGTTCAGCCTGGCTTAGACACTCACCTCAGCACATCCCTCTGCCTGCATCACTCTGGAAACCCCCAGTGCTTCATCCCTGGAAAAGGATCAGCTTTGATGAGGGGTAGAAGAAGTCTGAGGGCAGCTGTTGAGCTCTCTGTGTGTCCTTGCTTCTCACTCCAAAATAACTCCCTGCCAACCCCAGGCACCCATGTCCCGGATCAGAGTGAGTTTGACAGACACAGGAAGACTGAACAGGAACCCAGGGACTCTCTCTCACCTTCAAATTCCGTCTGGCAGTTGCCAGAGTTCTCATTCAAGCTCTCCTCCTCGTTGATGATGATGTTCTCGATGTCCTTCATGGTGAGGTGGTCACGGAAGGCGTGGTACAGGATGTGCTTCAGCTCCTCCAGCGTTATCCTCTGCATGTCAAACTGTGGAGACAGCCCAGTTACACCCAGGCACGGGGCTCCCAGGAAAGCAGGCCTGAGGGCAAGGCCACGATCCCCAACTTGTGTTTTATCAGCCTCATTTCAACAGCTCGGTGTGGGTTTGTGCTCTTTGGGGTCAGTGTCACTCTAACAGTCAATGCTGTAAATGGTGAATGCTGCCCCTGCCAGCTCCCTTGGCACTGGTGGAGCAGCAGAGAAACCCAGTCCTGTGACTGGGATGGCCTTCCAGGCTGGAGGGCAGCAATCCAGTCCATCCCAACAAAGAGAAAACCTTCAGGGATTCCCCTGGTAGCTCTCACACGTCCCATGAACCACAACCCTGTTTCTGCTCCCTTTTTTATGTTCCTAACCCCCCAGTTGTGCCTGGATGGGAGGAACAAGCAGAGGACACTTCCCTCTAAGCCGACTTCTGTTGTGGATCCAGTAGGAAGTGCTGTTCTTATACCAGCCAAGTGTCAAACCCACAGTTCCTACTGAATGAGAACATTTTGCCCCAAAAGGATGTTGGACACATGCAGTTTGTGGTGTTAATTAATCCCTGCTAATGGTGCAGCAGAGAGGAGACACACCCTGGATGCTGTGCAGTGCCAGGGGAGCAGAGGAGTCTCTCTGAGTTTAGGAAAGAAGGATAGAACTGTCTCAAGCCATGATGAGTTTTTCTGAGTGCTGCAGAAGCTCCTCCTCTGTCCACCTCCTCGAACTGAGGCCTTGCAGCCCCAGCAGAGTTCATGCACAGCAACCTGGGCCCTCCAGGGCTCCTCCACCCCATCTGAACCACCCTCAGGACACCCAGAAAGGCCAAACCCCTCTGGCTGAATGCCCCAGTGGAGGGAGGGCAATGCCAACTCACAGCTACCCCTGCCCTGGGAGAGTGGGGAGGCAGCAGGAAATTCCCATTCCTTCCCCAGCCTGGGGAGAACAGGACAAACCAGGCAGGACAGGACACAGGGAATGGCTCCCACTGCCAGAGGGCAGGGATGGATGGGATATTGGGAATGAGGAATTGTTCCCTGGGAGGGTGGGCAGGCCCTGGCACAGGGTGCCCAGAGCAGCTGTGGCTGCCCCTGAGTCCCTGGCAGTGTCCAAGGCCAGGCTGGACATTGGGGCTTGGAGCAGCCTGGGACAGTGGAAGGTGTCCCTGCCATGGCAGGGGTGGCACTGGATGGGCTTTGAGGTCCCTCCCACCCCAAGCCTTTCCATGATTCTGATTCCCTGAAGGCAGAAAAGCCAAACCCACGAACTACATCAAAGCCCAGATTTGTATTGGCCTCGAGAATTGCCCCTGAGGCAGGAACTGGGAGAGAATTCCTGCAGAGGTTGAACATCAGCCCTGAGGAGGTGGAATGGAGTCACCACAGGTTGAGGGACTGCTCCTGGCAGGCAGGAAGTGACAGTGGGGATGGAATTATGGGTTTGCCATTACTGGGGCTCAGTTTCAGGTTGGAGTTTCCCAGGATGAAGACTCCAAAGGAATGCAGGATGGGGTGTTGGGTGAGAAATCCTTAGATTTACCCCCATGCAATCAGCACTGCAGGAAGCCACCCAGGAGGGCTGGGAACCCTGGGCAGCTTCACTGCCCCCTGCAAACCTCCAGCAACACCCCCAGCACTGCTGCAAGGCAACCATAGGAATCATCCCAAATTTCCACACCTTCAGTTGCCAGGAGAAACGCTTTTTGTCATGGAACAGGATGTGAAGAGCACAGCTGCTCCCTTTTCAACATTAAAGACAGCAGAGCAGGGCTGGTGAGATTTGCTCATGCACAACAAAGCAGGATGGAAATTGGTGATTAAATCCCAGGGGGATTTGCAGCCCAGCTTTGAACTGGGCACCAAAGAGCCACTGGTGACAATGGGGCTCTCACTATTTTTAGCTAAATCCCTGAGGAACAAGACAGCAGAAAAAGCAAACCCATCAGCCCTGCTGTTCACAGAAGTGCTTTTCATCTGGACAGAGCCAGAACTTTGTCGCTGGTCCCTGCTGCCCACTTCCCTGCACATTTCCTGCAGCAGGGTTGGGATGGTGCAGGAAATGAGTGAAGGGAATTGGAGAAATTGGTGTTTCTGGGGATGCTGGATAAAAACAGAGGGATGTGTGCAAATCTGCCAGCACACACAGGGATAGATGGGAATATTGAAGGGCCCAGATTAAGCGAAGTACAGTCTTTTTCCTTCATTAACACCTTGGAGGATGAATGATTTTGCATCTGTGCAATGAGCAGTGGCCAGGGAAGAAAACCTCAGGCTGAGCAGCTCAGGAGTGATAAGAATCCCAGGATGGGTAGGGTTAAAAGGACCTTAAAGCCCATCCAGTGCCACCCCTGCCATGGCAGGGACACCTTCCACTGTCCCAGGCTGCTCCAAGCCCCAATGTCCAGCCTGGCCTTGGGCACTGCCAGGGATCCAGGGGCAGCCACAGCTGCTCTGGGCACCCTGTGCCAGGGCCTGCCCATCCTCCCAGGGAACAATTCCTAATTTTCAATATCCCATCCATCCCTGCCCTCTGGCAGTGGAAGCCATTCCCTGTGTCCTGTGCCTCCAGTTCCTGATGCAGGGTCCCTCTCTGCCTTCCCTGTGTCCCCTCCAGATCCTGGCAGGTGCTGGGAGGACTCCAACAACCTCCTCTTCCCCAGGCTGCACAGCCCCAGCTCCCTCAGCCTCTCAGTCTCTGTTGCTCTCTCCCTCGCAGCATTGCCACTGAAAAGCCTCTGCAGAGGCTTCTGTCCTCCTGCCTGTGCTCCAGGCTGGAGCACAAACACAACAGTGGGGATCAGCTCATCCTCAAATTGTGCCAGCAGTAATGACTTGAGGAGTTTGGGGTCTTCCTGTTCCAGTTAAAGTCTGTCTGGAGGGAAGGAGTTGTTCTCTTGACAAATGCTTAGCTGCTGCTGCATCTCA
Source organism: Peucedramus taeniatus (assembly GCA_013400575.1). Taxonomy (NCBI): domain Eukaryota; kingdom Metazoa; phylum Chordata; class Aves; order Passeriformes; family Fringillidae; genus Peucedramus; species Peucedramus taeniatus. Next base: position 253,744 of record WBNO01023657.1, on the reverse strand, counting down.
AATGTTATGCTAATAGAGAGAGAAATTATCTTTTTAACTTGTTTTGTTGTCATTTGTATGCTTTAGGAAGTGGAACAACCTCAAATGGGATTCAAAACCGCCCTCGTTGGCTCACAGGAGTTGGACTCGATCTTTGGGGGTCCCTTCCAACTCAGACCATTCTGTCAATCTGACAATTTATGCAGTGATTTTTGGTCTCTGCTTTGCTCCTTGCAGGACAGCCACCCTCTCTGAGCTCTGTGTCACCCTGGCAGAGTGTCCAGGGTGGCTCCAGCTCGGGGCAGGCAGGGACAAGCTCTGCTTGGGCTCCCAAGTAATTCCAATTATCCCTGCTCTCCAACCCAGCAATTTCCCTGATTCACTTTTCAATTACTCCGGGTTTTATTGCGGTAATGACAGGAACCAGGGAGCAACTCTTAACTTTTATTGACTCCGTGGGGAGGAAAATGGGGACTGTGGCAAGCTGGAAACTTTCTATAGGATTTATAATTAGGAGAAATCAATAGAGCTGCTTGTGAGCCTTGGAATAATTCGCTGTGAGCAGTGAAACACAAACTGTGCTGAGGCCCAAACTCCAGGTGCTGCTGTGAGTGGGAGCTGTGGAGAGCACCAGGAGCTGGGCAGTCAGCTCCTGAGGGACCCCTGAAGCTGGAGGATGTTGTCCCATGAGATATCTGGAAGGTGAAAGTGGACCTGCTCCAATCTAGTCTGTAGCTTCCTTCTTAACTTAAAATTACTGCAGGAAATGAATCCCTACCACAGTTCCTTGAGTCTCCTCAATCAAAATTTCCCAAATTTGTGTCTGCCTTGCCTGCAGAGCTGCATTCCCAGGGAGTTCTGTGTCCTCCCTGGCCCAGGCTCCTCTGCTCTGTGCAGGAATGGCCCAAAGGGCCATTGAGGGGGTTAAATGCTGAAATGCTTGTTCCTTGAAGGGGTTAAATGCTGAAATAGCATTTCTGATCATTTCACATCAGCTCAGCTTTAAAACAAAAGAGTGGGAGGCTCCTCTCTGGAGCCCAGGGTGGCCTTGCTGTCCTGCAGGTGGGTGAGACCAGGGGGTCCCTGCAGTGATGGGAGCAGGGCCACTCTGGGGACCTGCAGGGTCTTTTAAAGCCATTTTGCTCAACAAGAGGTGGGACTGGATGCTCTGGAAGGGAGGGTTTAGCTGGGAGAGCACTTAGACCCAGGTTTCCCACATAAACCACCAGGAAAGGTCAGCTGGGGCTGTTGAGGGCTCCAGGTGGAGCAGGATTTTGCCTCATGTTCTGAAAATTAATTCTGCAACCCCAAAAGCTCCAAAGAATCAGAGAATCACTTAGGCTGGATGTTGAATTAGGCATTTTTCTGACCCAGAGATGGGGCAAGTGAGAGGCGTTTTAAGAGCTTTTATTCCATTTTCAGCCTCATGAGAAGGGTGAGACAATACAGATGTTATAATTCACGCCATCACAATCAGAAGTTGACTATTTCCTAATTACAATACACTGTAAGCGTTTCTTGGCCTCTCAGCTTTTGCCACACCATGCTGTAAATGCCTAAAAGCCAATCATCTAAAACATCCCCTCGTGGGTCCTACTACAGTGCATCTTTCATAGCTCTATTTCTCCAAAGTATCCAATCTTTTTTGCAAAGCTACCTTTTGAAACTTTTTTCTAGCTCCATTTCTCTCTCAACAACGTCTGTCCTATTCCACGGCATTTCTAAGTGAGCATTCCTTATCTCAAAGTTTACATACAAATGCACACTGTGTGAGTCTTCTGTCAAGCTTCAAAAAATATTCTATAAATTCATTTCTCACAGCTGGAAAATATCCTTGAGTCCAGCCATGGGCCTGATCCCAATTCCAGCACTACACCAGGCACAAAGCACCACATCTGCAGTGACCCCTAAGCATGGCCAAAGCCCCGTGTCTGTGTTTCACTGATCTCTCGTTTGGGGCAGCTCTGGACAATCTCTGAGTAACAAACAAGGCCCTTGTTTTGCCCTCAGACCTTCTGCATGGCTTGAATAATCCCCAGGCAGATGCAGAGGGGCTCTGCCCACGCTGCCACAATAGGGATGGGACCCCAAAAACACCTGGAGTCTGCAGAGCAGCTTTGGGCTTTTTTCACATGTATAGATATATTTCTGTGGAGAAATATATTGTTTTATTATATATTATTATTTTTGTCGTTTTTATTACTACTATTATGGTTACTGTTGTTGGTGTTATTACACAATATTGTTGTTGTTGTTGTTGTTGTTGTTACTTAGAGGGATGAAGTACCTCTCCTGTGAGGAGAGGCTGGGAGAATTGGGATTGTTCAGCCTGGAGAAGAGAAGGTTTGGGGTGACCTCACTGTGGCCTTCCAGGACCTGAAGAAGCCAACAAGGAAGATGGAGAGAGACTTTGGACGAGGGATGGAGGGACAAGACACAGGGAATGGCTTCCACTGCCAGAGGGCAGGGATGGATGGGATACTGGGAAGAAACTCTTCCCTGTGAGGGTGGGCAGGCCCTGGCACAGGGTGCCCAGAGCAGCTGTGGCTGCCCCTGGATCCCTGGCAGTGCCCAAGGCCAGGCTGGATGGGGCTTGGAGCACTCTGGGCTACTGGAAGGTGTCCCTGCCATGGCAGTTTAAAACTTTATGGTCTTAAGGTTTCTTCCAACCCAAACCATGGGACATGATGATAATAAATTTTAAAGTATAAAATGTGTATGAACACACAACACAAATACCTATATATCTATATAAATGGGAACATATGAAATATTTCCCAAATGGCCCTGGGTACCTCCTGTGTGTCCCTGCACACACCCCACAGCCCATAGGGGATCATCAGAGAATGCCCCTGGGATTCCCCAGGGATCTCTGGTGTCTGTGGGTCACAATCTGCTCTGGCCTGGGCTCCAAACACCCTCCTTTGCTCCCAGGGATGGGGGATTTTGCGGCTGTCCTGTGCAGGGCCAGCAGCTGAACTCAATGGTCCTTGGGGGTTCCTTCCCATTTAGGATATTCCCCAGTGCCCAGTGTGGATTTGGAGCATCCCTCAAAGCTGCTGGCTCTGTGACTCCTGGGACAGGGGCTGGTGTAGCCCTCACGTGTCTGCCAGGAGCCCCCAGGGACACATTTGGCTCTGGAGATGGGAAATGCTGCTAGGGCTGGGCTGCACACAAACGCTTTTCCATCCAAGAAGAAACCCAGAGCTGTAATTCCCTCCCGGAGATGTCTGCTGGTCTCACCCCCTGCTGAGGCTGGTCCCAGCCCTTCCTAGACCCAGACTAATTTTGGGGCAATGATTTAAGCAGGGGAGTGGGTCCGTGGCTGTGCCTCCACTTCCCAGCTGGGATCTAATGGTTCTTAAACGGGGCTGAGAGGAATAGGCCTCCTGACAGGCACCACCTCCACAGCAAACACAGCAGGAATATTAATGCTGGCCCCATTCAATTAACTTGAAATAGTTTAGTAAACCACGGAGAAGTGGTGGTTTGGTGGGTTTTTAATTAGAGAATGCTCGGAGCCTGCAGCACAAATTAACAGGCCCCAATTTCTGTGGTGTGGGTTTAGGGCTGCCAGGCCTCTCCCCCAGTCTGATCCTAACCAAAGGGAATCCCTAAACGAGGGCTTCGCCTTCCTGACCTTCCATGCTAGGCCTGGGGGAGCCTCTGGGGAAGCAAACTCCTCACAGCTAATGAGGGCTAAAGCTGGGAATTCCCATCTGGCACCGACCATCTTCTGCCTCCCCCACAGATCTGGACTTCTCATGGGTTCCTGTCCTGGGGTAAATCCAGCAGTGGGCTGAGGTAAAACTGCACTGATGATGCTGTCTGTTCTGACATGGAAATGGCAGGCAGCAGCCTCAAAATGAGCAAAATAATTCACACAGCAGAAAAGAAAAAAGGACAGGATTTCTCAGTGTAGAGCATAAAAGTTGCTAAATATTTACACAAAAATATCCCGAGATATCCTGTAATATGAAATCCCGTGACCCTCTGCAGGCATGGGATTCCATCCTGGACTGTTCCCCGCTGGCTCAGTCACTGAGAGCACAACAAGGGGGATTGAGGCAGATCACTCTGAGGGATGTGCCAAAACTCCAGATATTCCAAAGGAGGAAAAAAACCTTCCATCTTTGCCCCACAAAACGCTCCCCCATCAGGGGAGAGCAGGGGCTCTACACCCCAGGGGGACCCTCAGACTGCTGTGTCTGGGAATGCTGGAATTCCTGATCCAGCAGCAGCACACCTCTGCTGTGTGCCAGCTGAGGCTGGTGCCACGCCAGGTGCCCGGCCCAGCTGCAGAGACACTGCCTGTGACAGCAGTGACAAACCCCACAGCGCAGGGGGCTGTGCAGTGAGGGGAAGCCAAGGCCCTGCAGAAATAACCTCCCCTGGCAGTTTCACCGAGCAGGCTGAGTCCAACCCTTGGGCCTTCTCCCCGTTTCTCACAGGCTGCTGCGGAGCCCTGCCTGCAGAGAGGATCTTTAATCTGCCCCTGGATGGGGTGAGGCAGCACAAACCCGAGTGAGGGGAGTGACTGGGCCCTGCTGCTGCTGCTGCTGCTGTCTCCTGGAAGCCCTCAGCCAAAGGAAACCAATTTTTTACTTAACAGCTACAAATGTTCTGAGAACGCTGGGAGAAGTGGATTAGAAGGTGAGACCTGTTCCTGAACTGCACAAAGGACACAATCATTAATAATGGCTTTACAAGGCAGACCCAGAGCTGCTGTGGGGACTTTGAGGCATCCTTGGCACTGCTGACAGTGGTAAATGAAAAATAATAACAATGAGGCAGCAAAGAGAGCTTCTAATCCTCCTGTGCAGCACCAGCCAGAGCCAAGACAGAATCCAGAATAGGCTGGGCTGGGAGGGACCTCAAAGTTCATCCCTGCCATGGGACAGCTTCCATCATCCCAGGTGGCTCTAACCCACTGCAGCCTGGCCTGGGGCACTGCCAGGGATCCAGGGGCAGCCACAGCTGCTCTGAGCACCCTGTGCCAGGGCCTGCCCACCCTCTAGAGCAAAAGGGAAAAGAGAAAAAATCCCAAAGTTTTTATTCTCTACTTCCATTAGCAGGTGATGTTCAGCCACTTCCCATTAAGGACTCCAGGCCCTGGAGCTTCCCCAAAGGCAAACATGGTAAATAACAAATTCCCCCTTCCTCCTACTTTTCTTAGGTTTTCTATCTGAGCTGACATGGTCTGGAATATCCCAGGACCTCAGGACTGGCACCCTCTCATTTGCAAGACATGAAATATTTAAAAGACAATTTTTTTTTTCTCAGTGAGAAATTCACCTAAAGCAGGAGAAATTCATCTGTGCAGGGAAAAGTCATGATTTGTCAAACTGACGCTTTCTAAGGAGAAGGAAGAAGTAACAAATTTGAAATGCCAGCCATTCCTGACGTTGCTAATGGGGCCCAGGAGCTGGCAGAGAGAAGATGGAAGTGCCACCAGCAGTGTGTCCCAGTGCCCCAGCCCCAGTAGCTGCACAGCCAGGGCACACAAACACCACTTTTGGGGCTAAAAAAAAGTTGGCTCTTCCAACTTTCCCCCAAGCTGTAGAGGAACCAGGGTGTCTCCAAAGCCCATCCCGTGAGCCCCAAAGCCCCTGGCTCCCAGGATCACACATTTGCTGAGGTGGCACTGCAGCTTCCCTGGTGCCTGCCATGGATCTCTCCTGGCAAGTCAAGAGCCCTGAGGGAAGTCAGTGAATCTCAAATTCAGCCAGAGACAGAAACACAGCGCAAAACCCTCCCCTGCTGCAGCTCAGTTCAGCAATTTCAGAGCACAGGATGTGGAAAAATTGGTGCTGGTGCACCAAGGCTCAGAGGATAGGAAGGAAGGATAGAAATTATTTGAATATTTTGAATTTGTTTCTCTCTGTCACCTTGTGCTGGGATGTGGATTTCTCTTTCCTTATATTTGCATGTTGTAATTATTTTTATGCCACCTTTTGCTCTCCACATAGCAACCATTGTTTGAAACCAAGATTAATTCAGCTGAAAACCACGACATCAAAACTAAAGCCTGGAGTATCTGCTCAGTTACTGCAGTGCTGGGAGTCCAGGATTTTTTCTTTGCCATGCTACAAACAAGGTGATCACTTCTGAGGTCCCCTCCAGCAATTCACTTGGCATTTGTGAGCTCCTGGCAGCTACCAATAACAGAGAGAGAGAGAGCAGAAAATACAGACCAGCTGTCAGTGCTGAAAAATAAACTTCAGCAAAGTGATTTTAATGCCTGACTCAGTCTGCACCAAGCAGGGAACACTGGCATCTCCACACTGGGATAAATGAGCAGCTTTTCCTGCAGGAAGGCTCAGGAGTCACAGGGAAAGCAGGAGCAGAGCTGGGCCCCCAGCACGGGTGATCCCACAGCAGAGTGCAGGGGAAATGTGGGAAGAGCTCACCTGGGGAGCTCCTCCTGGGGACAGCAGGGATAGTGCAGATTGGGAACACGTTCAGGAGCTCCACGTGCTTGTTTGGAGCCCACTGGGAATGCAGTGGGGCCCTCCCAGCAGCAGCTCTCCATCCCATCATCTACACCAGGAACATGGGACAGGTGGACTCAAGGGGTTCCTCAGAACTGAGGACACAGCAGATGGAGCAGGTCCAGTGAATTTTCCTTCCCTGCCTTGTCTGAACTGCCCTATCATCAGATTTTGCTGTGCTATATCACAATAACTAAATGCCTTTGGATTATCTTTTATCTTTTATTAGAGGGTTTGGATTATCTCTTATCTTGGGGTATCCTTTATGGCAGAACTGACCATGAGTCTCTGGAGAGCTGAATGTAGAATCACAGAATATCCTGACTGGATGGGACCCCCAAGGATCATCCAGTCCAGCTCCTGACACCCCAACAATCCCAGCCTGGGCATCCCTGGCAGCTCCTGGAGCTCTGGCAGCCTCGGGGCTGTGCCCATTCCCTGGGGAGCCTGGGCAGTGCCAGCACCCTCTGGGGGAAGAACCTTTCCTTGATCTCCAGCCTGAGCCTGCCCTGCCAGCTGGAGACTGTCCCCAAGGCAGGAGAGCCCTGCCCCATCCCAGTCCTGAGCTCCCACCTTGGAGCAGCCACATCACAGGACAGAGCTCTGACCCAGGCCTGTGACATCAGGCTGCTAATTGCACTTCAGTTCTGCATGAATCAGAGAAATATTTAGCTCAGTGACACTTAAGAGCTCTTATCCCACTAAAATAAACAGAATAAATTGTCACATGGCAGCTCTGCTCCCCCACCCTGTGCCTGGCGGGAGCGGGGCTTGGAGAGCCCAGGGGCAGCACCTGGGGGCAAATCAAAGCTGGGCTTCCAAATAGAGCAAACAGCACTGGGGATGGAGCAGCTCTGCTGGGAGGAGAGGCTGACAGAGCTGGGATTGTTCACCTGGAGAGAAGAAGCTCCAGGGTGACCTCACTGTGCCCTTGCAGGGCCTGAAGGTGCTGACAGGAAAGGTGGGAAGAGACTTTGGACAGGGGATGGAGGGACAGGACACAGGGAATGGCTTCCCACTGCCAGAGGGCAGGGATAGATGGGATATTGGGAATTAGGAATTGTTCCCTGTGAGGGTGGGCAGGCCCTGGCACAGGGTGCCCAGAGAAGCTGTGGCTGCCCCTGAATCCCTGGCAGTGTCCAAGGCCAGGCTGGACATTGGGGCTTGGAGCAGCCTGGGACAGTGGAAGGTGTCCCTGCCATGGCAGGGGGGGCACTGGATGGGCTTAAGGTCCCTCCCAACCCCAACCATCCTGGCACTCTGTGATGCTGGATATGGAAAACAAGCTTTATGCCACACTGAGATCTTCCTCCCTCACTGATTCCTCCTGACATCAGAGCATTCCCCTGACAATAATTCCCTATTTCTCTTTATCCCACTGGGTCCAAGACCTCATCCTGGAGCCTTGCTGAAGCCTCCTCTGCTCTGCAGGTACCAATCTAATTTTCTCACCGAATTATGAAATGTGTTAATAAAATCCAGCTCATTCCAACCCTGGAGTCCTCAGCTTCTGCCCCAGCTCTGGAGAAGGACATGAACCTTCCACAGCTTGAGCAGGGATATTTCTCTAATAGGAAATGTCACTGATCCTTGAAAACTCTGAGCCCTGAGTTCATTAAAACCTCATTAATTGGAGGCCTAACAGTGAGAGGAAAGGACCTGGTAGCCTGACTCGAGCTGACTGCAGACACTCACCCTGGCAGGACCAGGAGAAATGGCATTTAGTGATGAGACCAATTCCATCCCTGGAAGAAGAATCTGTTGTGATGGACACCAGCACCAGCTTTGGGGTGGCCTTTTGCCTGGAAAGGATTTCCATTTCATCAGTCCTTGAGTCCAGTTTTGGTTTCATCAGTCCCTGGGTGCAGTTCCTTCGCAAATGTTACTTAATGTTTGTTATTTGCCCAAGAGCCTTGGCTCAATGGCAGCATTTTCATCCCGTTCCATCTGCTGGAAAAACTCCTTCTTTTGCAAACTAAAAATTCACAGATTTTGCAGAAGAAAAAGCTGAGGACAGAGGCTGGAATCAATCAGAAGCTGATTGATTCAGAGGCTGAAATCAATCTGTGGCAGTGGAAGAAGGACCAGGCTGCAAAGCCAGGCTGTCCTTTGCCTTCCCTTCAGCCCTGACCCAGGAGCATCTTCAGAGCTCCATTTGCAGAGGACAAAGTGTCTGCTCAGGTCCAGATGGGATTGTGATCCCTGGGTATTTGGGATCTTAACACATCCATCCTGCTGAGTGAGGAGAGGGGCTGAGCTTGCCAAGGATTTATCTTGAACTTTGCTTGTTTGTCTGAACAAATGCAAATCTTGCTGCGTTCCTGCCCTGTACAGTGACCCTGTGGGTTTGGGGTCAGGCCTTGTGGATCTCCCCAGCTCTCAGGGGTGACATGCCCTCAATGCCTGCCTGCAGAAGAGCCCTTTGGAAAGGTCGTGCTCCTGTCCCTGCCCAGGCTCAGGCTCCAGAAAGTCCTTTTCCCTTTTCCTTGGTGACACATGCCAAGTTTTCTGTTTTCCCTGCTCACAACAAGCTGCCTTTCCCTGCAGGAAAGCTGTGCTCCCTGGCCAGCTGTTCCAGCTCATCAGCTCCTGTCATCTCTGACACTTTTCCTGGCGTGCTTCATCCCGGTTTGAAATCCCTCAGGAGAGAGAAATCCACATCTGGTGAGGGTTTGGAGTGGCTCCTTTTCTGCCCCTTTTCTGCCCTGTTTGGCACAGTCACGCTGAGGGGAAGTTGTGTTTGCTGCTCTCGGTGTATCCCCCCCACCTGCTTTATCCTTTCTTGGGCTCCCCCAGTCTTTGCTGCCCTAAGAATAATTTCACAACAGCTGATTTCACCAAGGGTTGGGCAAAGGAAAGCAAAAAGAAAGGAACAATCTAAAATGCACCAAGAGCTGCTGCTCTTTGGTAATTCAGAATCACTGAATTCCAGAATGGTTTGGGTTAGAAGGGACTTTAAAATCATCTCCTGCCCTGGGCAGGGACACCTTCAATAGACCAGACTGCTTCAAGCCTGGTGTTTCATCATCTCTGTGGTCCCTCTGTGACCTGCCCATTTACTGTGGATTAATTTTGCTGTCAGTGCTGGAGCCAGGCTGAAATATCTGCTCTCTACCTGAGTGTGTCAAGTGCACCTGGATTTTATCAGAGAGATAAGGTGAGCAGACTTTGTCATATCTGCCTGGGGCTTAGGCATCAAAACAGGTCCATTTTTCACAGATTTTTTTTTTTTCACAGTAAAGGGAAATGTGGGTTCTTCAGGATTTTGTGGGTTTTTTGGGTTTTTTGTTTGTTTGTTTGTTTGTTTAATTCCATTTGTGTTTTTTTTCTATTTTGGCATCATGGTCAATTGAATAAAACTGACATTTAGGCAACAAAAGTTTACAACAGACTCTGCCACCTTCCATATTAAACCCTTCCTTTCCCTCTGCACGCTCTGGTTGGAGAAGTTTGTTGTTGATTGTCCAAGGGAAAAGCTGGGAAGAGCTGCAGGGAAGGGAGTCCCTGAGCCCCCAGAACTGCTCTGGGTGTGTGTGTGAACATCCATATCCATCAGAACTGATGTAAATAAAAGGAAGACATTGCAAAATATAATTTGAAACAGTTTGCAGCATTCATGCATAATTTTCAAATTATTTGGGAAGAGAGAAGTTATCAGAGTTGACAAGGCAATGTTATATGCAGTGAGAAGGAATAAAACTTAGTCGTCAATTTATATATTCTGTCAATTAATAAAGGAATGGATATAAATGAGGTGCTCAGCATCTGGGACAACAAAGGGGAATCTGCTTCTCTCAGGGCTTAAAGAGCCAAAGCAACACATGCTGGAGAAGATGGAGAAAGACACCCTGGGAACAGGTGTCACTGTTAGCTGCTCTTTAGAGGTGCTAATGAAAACTCCCTAAAATGAGCAGGATCACAGGGAATCCTGAGGATTTGATAAATTTCCGGGATTTGGCTGTGTAAATTTGACATGCCTCCATCAAGGAGATGTTATCACTCCTTGACTCAGCCCTGCAAACAGCTCTGGTAAATTTCCCTGAGCTAATTGCTTTTTAATAGTTTGTTGTGTGAGCACTTGCTAATTACAAGTCAGGCAGCTTTGTAAAAACACATCTGAAATATTCCTACAGGTGAGTAGTGGGTTTGGGGAAGAAAGGAATTTTTGATAGTGTGGTTTGTGAGTCTTGGGTGATCTGAAGTCCTGCTTCAAACACCAGCACGGAGGCAGAGTGTTGTCATTAGACATAAATAATTCATCAGGTGAGGAGATCCACGTAGCTCTGGCCTTTTTCTGGGTGCTGCATTTTAAATTAAAAATAACCCAACTCTTTATGCTGTTCTTTGTTTCTTAATTCTTCCAGGTTTCTCTCAGACTGCCATTTGGGCCCAGTACAGGACAAAGAGGTTGACCCCAGACTGGAGCATTCCCACAAAATGGGGAACAAGAGGAGCTGCAGAATGGGGCTGGGAGGGTGACCCAGGGATGTGTGGCCCTGCTGAGACCCCTCAGACCCTGGGATCAGTCCTGGGCCCCTCAGGACAAAGCAGACCCTGAGGGGCTGGAGCGTGTCCAGGGAAGGGGAACAGAGCTGGGAAGGGGCTGGAGCCCCAGGAGCAGCTGAGGGAGCTGGGAAGGGGCTCAGCCTGGAGAAAAGGAGGCTCAGGGGGGCCCTTGTGGCTCTGCACAGCTCCCTGCCAGGAGGGGACAGCCGGGGGGGGTCGGGCTCTGCTGCCAGGGAACAGGGACAGGAGGAGAGGGAACGGCCTCAGGCTGGGCCAGGGCAGACTTAGATTAGAAAACAGGAAAAAATGTCTTCACTGAAAGAGTTATCCAAGTGGTGGAATCCCCATCCCTGAAAGTGTCCAAGAAGTGTGGATGTGGCACTTAGGACATGGTTTAATGGTGACCATGGTGGTGGTGCTGGGGTGATAATTGGGCTGTTCCAGCCATCACCACTCTGGGATTGCCTGGGGGAACCTTCAAGGCCTTTGCAAAGAAATCTCCTCAGTGCCCCAACACCACACGTGGTTCTGACATTCAGATGTGGAGAGGCCAAGACAGAGTCATGAACTGGCTTAATTAAGTCACAGCACGAATTCTCACTGACGAGCTTAGCAAAAAGTAAAATTAAATAAAACTAGTGCTAAAAATCTCAACTCTGCTTTTTTTATGGAACAGCCTCAGGCTGTTCCAGGGCAAGCTCAGGGTGGATTTTCAGCAGGAGTTTCCTCATGGAAAGGGTGGTCAGGCCTTGGCAGGGTCTGCCCAGGTAGTTTTGGAGTCCCCATCCCTGGAGGTGCCCAGGGAAGGGCTGGAGGTGGCACTCAGAGCTCTGGGCTGGGGACAAGGTGGGGATGGGGCACAGGGTGGATTCAATGATCTTGGAGGGATTTTCCAGCCCCAGTGATCCTGGGATTCTGTGTGGTCCATGTGCAGCAGCGCCAGGGGTGGTGCTGAGGTTCCTTAGGAGACACAACAGCAATCCCAGCAAACCCAAAGGGCAGCAAGTCCCTCCCACCCTTATATTGCATTTCTTCATCTAACTTCAGCTTTGACAGAGACTTCCAGATCCGTGGAATGGGATAAATTCCCGGGAAGATGCAGACTTTGCTAACTACAGAACAAAAGGAAAGGCAGAAGGAATCCCCAGGCATCATTAGTCCTGATTGTAATTTATGCAATAAAAATAAAAAGTGATGGCTTAAATTGGAATTTTCAGTTGCCTCTGGGAGGATCAATTAGAGTTTTTATCCCACATTTAGATGCTAATGGTGAAATCCATCACTCCAGGGCTATTCTGGGGCAGTGGTGGGGTTTAGAGATCGATGGGAAGCAAATTCCTGATGAAGTAGTGAATGTTGGAAAAGGAAATATTGACTATTGGAAGAGGAAATACTGAATGCTGGAAGATGAAGGAAATACAGTGCTGGCTTTCAGAGAACATCAGAGCTCATTTTCTCCACTGGTGGTTGGGCAGCTGTGGGGTCTGGACTGCTGAGGTTCAAGATAAGGATCTAGCACAGCTGCTATTTGCTTATCTCATGGAAAGGAAAAAGAGCATATTGTTCACTTTCGGTATTCCCTAAACTCCATCTCTGTCTTTGGGAAGAAGTTTTTCTCCTGGTGGATGTAATAACCCGTGGACGGACACATGCATGGGCAGGTTCAGAGCAGATGCCAGGGGGAGAATCCCACCTTCACTGCAGAAGGGAAGAAGAGAGACCTCAAGGGAATAATTTGCCAAGTTATTTTGGGAAGTTCTGTGAACTTCCAGCACATCCAACTTGTGCTGTCAGGAAATTTCACACCTTGCAAGAGAAATCCTCTCCTTGGGCTTGCTCTGAAACTGTCTCCTGTTTCACTTGTACCTTCCCCAGCTCCAGTCATCACCTTCCCAAATTCTGACAGAGAAAAGATAACCCAGTTATCTTTATCTCCACCTAAGTTTCTTCTTTTTACCCACTTAAGTTTCTTCTTTTTAGCCAAAGTTTCCTCTTGAGGAAGCCCCCCGTGGAATTCATGAAGGTTTCCTCCTCATTAACTTCTCCCATCCCACCATCTCCCTTCCACGACACAGTGGAGCAGATCTCAATGACATCCAAGAAGTGAACACGCACCACGAGCTGTTTTTTCCCTATTCCTTTCTCAACCTTTCCCAGTTTTCCACGTGCTGAGGGCTGAGCCAACATTCTCATAGATCTGCTAAAAAGAACTTCAGGGTCTCATTCCCCAGTGGTGCCAGCCCTCTCTGAGCTCAGGGATGCACAGCATGGAAAAGGTTTGGTGTCACTCTGTGTTTATTTTGCCACGGAAGGAGGGCACCAGGGATGAGCATCAAGAACAGCATCTTTCCTCTACAGCCTGTGGAGTATTCCAGGTGTTTTCCACATCCTTCTGCCTGTGTCTGTCTCCCAGAAGTGAGGGGAACACAGACCTGGAACCAGCCTGGCCACCATCCAGATGGAGAAATCAGCCACCTTCACCCTAGAGACAGCTGTCCACTGGCTCACAGCTCCCACTGGAGAGCAAACCGGCAGGAGAAGCCCCTGGGATGGCAGGAAAAGGAGCATAATCCCCATTCTGGTGCAGCTGTCCAGCAGCTGGGTGAAACTGGAACCCCACTGGAAATGCCCCTGCTGGTGTCCTGCTCCCTTTCTCAATCCAGTGGTTCCCTTCCCTCAGTGCTCGCTCCTACAGCTGGAATTTTAATTCTCCAGGGGTTTTAAGCTGGAAAAGCACCAGTGTCCTCCCTCTTCTCCCGTCTAACCCAGGCTGGTGTTTGTTAATACTCAACAGAGATTCACCTCCTCAGGAAGAGCTGCTATACCAGTGTATCCAAGGAGTCTGTCCAGCAGTCAGATGGGAACAGCTACAGCACAAGGAATCAATTTTAACTATGATCCAGGAGTCAGGATTCCCACCTCCTCCATGCACCAGTGCCTATGGATGTGTCCATAAAATCCCACTGTGAAGAGAAGGCTCTGCCCTGGGATTGCCTCTGGCTTTGGGAGGAGCTGGGATGGCTCCAGCCTCGCTTCCTTACCCGACTGATCCCTCAGATGGTCCCTGCTGCTCCTGGGGTGCCAAATCTGCTTTTGGGTCTCAGCCTGCCTGCTGGGATATCAAGGAGAAACTCCAGACACTCCCATGCTGGGCCTGGAGAAGGAAAGGCTGCTTCTCAAGGAGCCCTTCTCGATTTGAAGCTGTTTCACATTGTGGGGCACAGGCTGGAACAAGGGGAGTTTTAAAGTCCCTTCCTGCCCAAACCATTCAAGGATTTCATGATTCCGGGATTCCATGATTCTATGAGTTCATAATATTGTGATTCCACAATTCCATGATTCTAAGATGTAATGATTCCCTGATTCTATTATTTCATGATTCCATAATTCTATCACTCCATTATTCCATGATTCTGTGGTTCCATGAGTCTGTGGTTGCATGGTTCCACAATTCTAGGATTTCATCATTCCATGAGTCTGTGATTCCACGATTCCATGAATTCATGATTCCATGACTTAATGAGCTACATTTTACATTTCTCCTGAATCCAGGGACTGTTGGGCCCAGTGGGTTTTGACATTTTGGAGAATCATGCCATTTTCCTGCATTTTAAGGGCTGGTGGGAATTACACTGGCAACAACCAGGAAAACCTGACACCACCTGAGTTTTTTTGTCTCCTTACCCATGGAAATTTGGCTCATTTGAATGGATAACACAGCTCATTGATGTGAACTCATCCCCTTGTCACATTGTGTTATTTTATACAAACCCCTGAACCCAAAAGCCTCAAAGTTCCCCGGCTTCCAGGACAATCCCACTTTCCAAATGTGCTTTAATACTTTGGAGTGCACATCCAATTTCCCACTGGAAATAAAAGGGAAAACCAACTTGTTTATCAAAGTTTCATTTTGGCAGAGCGTTATGTTCAACTGCTCCACACGAGCTTCAGTTGCTGCCTCAAATTCAGCGTGGGAGGGCTGAGACTCCCCAAAATCCCACAGCAGGCTGGGAGCACAGCTGCAGCTGAGCTCCAGATGTGCTCCTGCTAAGTCAGACTGGCTGCAAACAGAGGAGAACAAAGAGGGCGGGATTGGGAAGGGATTTTTTTTTGTTGGGTGTTATGAACGTGGAAAATGGATATTATGGATATAAAAGGCAAACATAAAATCATGGAATCAGAAGTGAATGGTGAGTTAATAAGTTGAGTTTGCATTTTCAGTGTGTGAGCAAGGAAATAATGGATTGGGTTTAGGAGGGGAGGTTGTTTTTATGCCTTTTCTTACTGAGGCTGCTTCCCTGCCTGGCAATCCTTCTGAGAACTCCTGACTTCATCCCCAGCTCCACAGGCACACGAAAACAAAGGAAAGATGGAGGAAATGTGAGCCAAGCAGTAGGAAAAAGCACCCAAACAGAAAAACAAAGCAGCTGAGTGCTTTCCAGGGAGAATGGAGCAGGTCTTCCCATGTGGGAGCCCATGGCCAAGGCTCAGGTAGGAATTAAACACAAATCCAGGAGTCTGCATTGTCTGGATTATCTGGAATTGTTGAACACACATCCCAGCAATTCATTGGACTCCAAAGCCTGGCTCTAAGCAGAATACAAGGGACAATGGTCACCCCCAAGAGCAAAAGGAGAGGGGGACAAAATCAAATCTGAAACCAGAAAACATTTCTTTTACTCCAGCAACCAACATTTCCTGGTAAAATGACAGACTGGGAAAAGGAATAAAAAACTGGAAAAAGGAATTAATGCTCCCTGGGTGCTCCACAGGGAGCAAGGCAAGGTGGCAAATCTATGCTCTGGCTTCTTAGGGTGGATCTCAGGGAAAGGTCCTTCCACCAGAGGGTGCTGGCACTGCCCAGGCTCCCAAAGGAATGGTCCCAGCCCCGAGGCTGCCAGAGCTCCAGGAGCTCCAGGACTGTTTGGACAGGGAGGGATTGTTGGGCTGTTGGTGCAAGGCCAGGGGCTGGATGATCCCTGTGGTCTGCTCCATCTCAGGATATTCCATGATATTTTCTCCTGGGAGATGGAGAGTGCTGGGTTTGTGCCTCTGGTCAGGCAGAGCTTGGCCCAGGAACCAGCAGAGCAGGGAAGCAGCAGAAGCTCCTGGGACTGGAGTGTGCAAAGTCAGCCCAGCAGCTGCTCCTTTGTGTTATCCCCCCTGATGGCTTCCAAACCAGGGTTTTCAGCATCCCCTCCTGCTCCCAGCCCTGCTGGAATGCACAGCCAGAAGGTTTTTAGACAAACTCACTTTTCAATAAGATCCAACCTCTATTCCCAGTGTAAGGAAGCTCTGAAGCTCTGCTGGATGAAGTTATTTATAAAATAAATGTAAACACACACAATATTTGCAATAATCTTCCATTACCCACTCCACAGGCAGCTTGGAACAATGCTCGTGGAGCAGGTGCCCTGTTGCTCTCTGTTCTATCAGCACTGATTTTATGAGGATGAGATTTTGCCCTGAAATGTTTCAGAAGCAACTGAGGAACAGATGGGGAAGGAAGCTGCACATGGGCAGCACTGAATCCACCCTGCCTGTGCTATAAGCTCTTGGTGCAAGGAAAAGTGATAAGCATGGGGACATTTTGGGGCAGCAGCAGCTCAAAGGAAGGAATGCAGCAGGCTGGCAAATCTGGCAGGGCTGAGGAGCTGGGAAAAAAAAACAGGTTTTCCTGGGATTGAGTAAACTCAGAGGCCCAGAACTTTGGGAAATGTCTTCCTCTGCAGGGAGAAGCTTGCTTGTGACGCTGCCACATGGGGACAACGTGGGTTCTGTGCCAGAGAATTCCAGTTCCATGGCTGGGGTGTCTGGGATTAAACCTGCCTGACCTTCCCATGCTGGGGATGAGGAACTGGGGCAAAAAGAGGGAATTTTCCCTCTGGCACATCCAATTGGCTCAGCTGTTCAGTGCTCCTGAGGGTGACAAACAGAGGCCTTTTGAGTCATTGGCAGGTGGCACCTCAGGTGGGCTGGGACAGGAGGTTCTGAGCCAGGGTGGCTCTGTGGTTCTGATGATTCTGTGACAGGAGGTTCTGAGCCATCTCAGAGCAGGGGACCTCACTCCCGAGCCATCTGCATCCCAAGGCCATCCCTCCCATTCCACGCTCTGCCATCCTTCCTGCCCCAGGGGGGTGCAGCAATAACTCCACATCCCTCAGCATCACAAAGCTCAGCTCTTGTGGGGTTTGTTTCCGAGGAACACCAAAAACTGGAGCAACCATTAAACCTGGGGATCATTGTAATTTAATTGAAATTTCATCTTGTTGATCCGATCATATCCTAAAAGCAACCACAAGCTCTGCCTGTGATCAGATCAGTTCCTGGGATTTCAGGAGTCCTGCTCCCCTGGTAGCTCATCACACCCTGAGACTGAGGGGTTGTGAAATTCCTGTTCCTGCATAAAAATGGAACATGCAGCACTTGGATTAATTCCCCAAGGAGCCAGAGGAGAAAGGGAGTGAGGGAAACAGAGAAACCAGAGCAGTGGCAGTGGATGTGCCCAAGTACAGGCTCTGCCATGGGCAGGAGAGGCTGCTTCAAATGGAGCCCCAAGTCTGTTCTGCTTGGAAAAAAGGGGGATTTCTATTCATTGTGTGGCACATCCAAGAGAGAGTTTGATTCACTGGGGCTGCAAACCCCAGCGTGGGCAAATCTGTGCTGAGGGGAAGACATGAAAAGACTGCAAATTAAAGCCATTAACTGATTGACTTCTCCCCTGAGCTGAGTGGAAATAACTTCCCAAAGCCCAGGCTCCAGCTCCCTCTGTATTCCAGCAGGGAAGGAGGTGATCAGCAGATCCCTCTCCTCTGACAGCTGAGTTCATTCCTCAGGCAGAGCTGCCCCTGGGGTTCTGTTCCATGCCTGGTGTCTGGCAGGGAATGCTGGTGGAGGGATTCACTCTCTGATCCAGCCTTTTGTCACCTTCCAAGTGCCCCTGGGGTGCTCTGCCTGCACAGCTGTGGCCCTGTCACCTCTTCAGGTGGGGCCTGCCCTCAAGCAGGGGTTGGTCTCCATCCCCACAGACTGAAAATCTGATTTTCTGGGAAATATTTCTATCTTAGGTACCTTTCCTTGCTCTAAAGAGAACAGAGACTTATGAATCACTGGGTTCATCACGTTGAAAGAATGTGACTTTTTATTGTCAGTGATATTTGAAGTATTTAAAGTTTGAACATGTCTTGTTCATGCTAAAAGGGAATGGGGCTTCATCATCTCCCACCCACGGTGACCTGCACACTGAGAGGGAATACTGCTGCCTCCTCAAAGTCACTGCAATTGTCATTGCCCAAAAGATTCTCCAATTTGGCAAAACTGGCTAAAAACAATTGGCTAAAAGCACCCTGACACTGCCCCACCTCATACTGACTGGGGAGTGTTTTCAATCAATGCTAAATCAAGGTGTCATTCAGTGTTATGATCCAGCAATTCAGCAGCTCCTGAATTCCCATTCCACATCTCCAGTATCCAGGCTCTCCTCCTCAGATTCCCATTTCAGTGATAGGTTCAGATGGATGGATCTATTTGCATTTGATGTTCTCCCCTATTTCCTGTATCTCCTTCTTGCCTATTACTTTGGCTTTATGTTGGACTTGATGATCTCAAAGGTCTTTTCCAACCTTAATGATTCTCTAATTATGAATAAGAAATGTTTCCATCCCTGCAGTGAGCTAAGAGTTTGACCTCTGCAGCTTTTCAGATGCAACACCAGTGATCCAAGTCCTCATAATCAGGGATTTTATTTATTCCCAGCTACAGAAAAGCCTTCTCAATGGAATTCCAGATCTCATTTTCTGTGCAATTCATTAGTTGGTATGTGGTAGCTGCACCTGCTTGGGGTTTGTGTTTAAAGAGAGGGGCAGGTTGTTTGAAATGAGCTCTCTGCACATCCAGTGTGACCACAGCAGGAGCTGCTGATGCTCCAGAGCTGCGTCCTGCTCCCCAGAGTCAGGGAATCACGGACTCACAGAATCACAGAATCAGGACATTTGTACATCTCAGCGTAGCTGGGGCTGCCCCTGGATCCCTGGCAGTGCCCAAGGCCAGGCTGGACAGGGCTGGGAGCACCCTGGGATAGAGGAAGAGGCTGGAACAAGGTGGGCTTTAAGCTTCTTCCCACTCCAAACCATTCCATAATTCCTGGGAATCTTCTCCTGCCCCCCTTTTAGTGAAGGAATTAAGATAAGGAAGCCCACAAGACTTCCTTGTGATGAAGCTGGGGGTGACACGGTGGTGCAGCAGTGTCTGGTCCAGAGCCATCAGCAGCACCACTGTGTCACCAGCAGTGACGACAACCACCAGGGGCTCCTGGGGACAGGTGTCCCACCCCCTGTGTGACCAGAGGAGCCCTGGGCATGGCAGAGAGGGCACAGAGGGTGAGGGGACACAGAGGGTGAGGGGGCACTGCAGCCCCCCAAAGCGCTGCCACCCCACAAACAGTGACCCGGCAGTGACAAAAGGCCACTTAAAGGCTTAACTGGGACTTCACTCAGCCTCCCCCCAACCCCTCGGGCTCTGGCAGCAGCTGAGAGCTGGGGGAGCATTGCTGCCTGCCAAGGGAGC
Source organism: Peucedramus taeniatus (assembly GCA_013400575.1). NCBI lineage: Eukaryota > Metazoa > Chordata > Aves > Passeriformes > Fringillidae > Peucedramus > Peucedramus taeniatus. The sequence goes on along the minus strand of WBNO01023657.1, from coordinate 234,203 downwards.
TCCTGCCTGGACTGCCCAGGTGTGACCCCGAGCCACAGAACGGCTCCAGGGCCCGCATTTCATTGTGCAGATGCTGAGTGAACTGACTGCAGCTTTAATTGCAGGAGCAATTTCCATGTCTGTCAAAAGGCACAGGCTGGGAGGCTCTGAAAGCAGCCAGAGCCAGGCAGGGGTAATGTAAATTATCCTGGGCAGGTTTAAGGTCTCTTAACGAGTTCTGTGATGACCTTGGTGAGTAAGGACTGGGATGTTTCTGATGTTGTGGAAAAGACACTCTCAGGGAAGGAAAGTTCAGAGCTTTTCCAGTTTCCCATTCAGAAAACAAGAATAAATATGATAAAGTTACTATAATAAATATAATAAAGTTACCACATTCCCCACAAATTTCTGAGATGCAACAAACTCCCCGCCACAGAAGTCGTCAACTCGTTGCAATTAAATTTTTAATATCACCCATATGTCTCCTGTGTCCCTGGGTGCAGGAATGTGACAGAACACTTCCAGGGTGTTTCCTTCTGCAGATTCGAGGCCTTGTTTTCTATAAATCTGATTATTCTTGCCTTGTTTTCCCATCTGCTGAGAGATGGGGCAGCAGCTCTGTGCCTGAACAGGGGCACTGTGTCAGGGCTGATAACTAAAGTCAGCACTGATTATCCAACACCCAGAAAAGAGCTGGGCTGGAAGTGGAGAGAGGATTAGAATCATTCCTGGTGCATTTTAATGGCCTTTAATCAGCCACTCCACGCTGATTAACAAAGTCAGGAGCCTGTTTCCTCCGAGTGTGCATGGCTGGGGTGGATTGGGGTTTAACTGCCCTAATTTAATTCCTGATCAGCAATCAGCGCTCAGCTGGCTCCAGAACCATGCAGGTGTGGAAAGGAGAGGATTCCTCAGGGTTGGGGGCTCTCCCAACCCTCTGTATGCTCCTTCTCCCATTGCCCTGCCCCTGCCCTGGCAGAGCCCTGCTGGCCCCTGGCTGTGGGAAGGGAACAAAATTCCTCCCTGTGAGGGTGGGCAGGCCCTGGCACAGGGTGCCCAGAGCAGCTGTGGCTGCCCCTGGATCCCTGGCAGTGCCCAAGGCCAGGCTGGACATTGGGGCTTGGAGCAGCCTGGGACAGTGGAAGGTGTCCCTGCCATGGCAGGGGTAGCACTGGATGGGCTTCAAGGTGCCTCCAACCCAAACCCATCCTGGGATTCTGTGAATAATGAGCACTCTCACAGAGGGAGGGGTGGTTGGCAAAGCAGATCCAGGCTGCCAGAGGAGTGATCATTCTTCAGGACATGGATCAGGATCACCTTTAACCCAGGGAGATATGGGAGAATTTTGGAGGGAGGATAAGTCATCACTGCCAGAGAAGAAAGGCACTCAGAAAGCTCTGAGTGAGCCCCAGGATCACGGGATGGTTTGGGTGGGAAGGACCTCAGAGTTCATCCAGTGCCACCCCTGCCATGACAGGGACACCTTCCACTGTCCCAGGCTGCTCCAAGCCCTGTCCAGCCTGACTTGGACACTGCCAGGGATCCAGGGGCAGCCACAGCTGCTCTGGGCACCCTGTGCCAGGGCCTGCCCACCCTCTGAGTAAAGAATTCCTTCCCAATCTCTCACCTCTCTTCCTCCCCAGCAGTCAATTTGAGAAGGTTCTTTTAAATGCTGACACAGCAGCTCCTGAAATCCAGGAATCAAGATTTTTGCAGCAGAGCAGCTCAGCACCAGAAAAAATTCTGCTGCAAGATGTAAAATGTCCCATCCTGTGGTTTTACAACATGCTGCACTGCCTCAGGAGGAGGAGGAGAGGGACGAAGGGCTGAGCCCAGAGGGGCACCTGGATCTGTTCCCACATCAAATTGGACACAGACACAAACAATTCCTCTGCAGCAAGGCTCATTTGCCATCATCAGATTAACTCCTCTGCAGAGACAGGAGGAGAAACACACAGGAAGCAATTGCAGCAGGTTTATCTCTGAACTCCATAAAGAAAAATCCCTCTCCAGGCAAAACTGTCTTTGGAGACAGCCCCAACACAATCCCTCACTCCCTCTCCCTCACCCCCTGCTCCCTCCCAGCCCTGCCCTGTGCCACGGCCATTCCCACACATTTTCCCCTTCATTTCACTCTATTAAGGCACTAATTGATTGACCAGATCAGCAGAGCCCAGACCTGTCCCCTGGGACTCTCCTGCATTCCCAGCTGCACACGGGATTAGGGACAAGGAGAGCAGGAAACCTCAGTGCTGGGATGGGAGGGGATCCCCCGTGTCCCACCCCAGCTGTGTCCCTCTGCTGTCCCATGTCCCCAGCCAGCACTGATCCCCTTTCCTCTCACTGAAGTTCCTCCCTAGCCAGCCCCAAATACATCCCCACAGCTGGATGTGGGCCCTGTTCCATTTTCCAGGGAAAAAAAGTCCTTTGGGGCCTGTGCTGGGGCTGAGCTCAGAGTCAGGGGTCCCTGCTGTCCCTGCTATCCCTGCAATGCCTCCCTCCTTGCACAGGGATGCTGTCCTGGATTGCAAGATAAGTGTGTATTCTTTTGCCATCTATCAGAGGTGGGGCAGTTCTCTTCTGTTCATTGGGCAGTTTTCTTTATCTCTCCCACAACCAATCCTCCCTCCAGGAGATCTCTTCTGTCCATGGCCACTGAGTGTCCCTGCATGGCTGAGAAAATTCCATCATCCCATGGGGAGATGCTCTGCCCAGGGGCAGGAGCCAAGCATTCCTACCTGGATCCAATCTGAGGATTGGGACACCACAGCAGCCTTTGCCCACTGCATTCCCAGAGGAGCAGCTTTCTTCTGCACTGCATTGCCAGAGGAAGCCCAGGCCCATCTCCAGCACCCCTGGAGCTTCAGAGGAAAACTCCAGCCTTCTCCAGGATCCCTGCTCCACCAGAGCCACCCCTGGCACTGCAGGAGGAGCAGCCACCATGGAATGGGACTGTGCAACACCCTGACCCACAGGGGGTCAGCTCCTGTTCTGACTCTGGCAGTGGTTTGTTTTGTATTACTGCATTGGGGTTTTTTGGTTGTTTTGTGTTTTTTTTTTAATATTTTCTTCCCTAGTAAAGAACTGTTATTTCTATTCCCATATATTTGCCTGAGAGCCTCTTAATTTCAGAATTATAATAAGTCAGAGGGAGGGGGTTTACATTTTCTATTTCAGAGGAGGCTCCTGCCTTCCTTAATAGACACCTGGCTTTTCAAACCAAGACAGGTGCTGTTGGATTTTTGGCCATTCCTACTCATCCATCAAGGATCATAAACCCCAGGATATCCCTCCACCTAGCAAAAGTGTGTGAGAGCCTGGAGAAAGAAGAAGGTTCCCCCAAACCCAGAGAACACAAACAGCTGCTGAGCTGTTCCTTGTGCAGGACTGGTGGAATCCAAAATGCAGGGAAATCACAGAATTTTGGGCCCGTAAGCCAAAGCTTCAAATTAAACAGGATTTGATCTGAGACCTTGGAAAAGGCTCCCAAACTTAGGTGGTAGAAGTGAGAATGGGGATTTATAGTTTAAAGCAGAGACACGATAAGCTAAGTAAAGGAAAGTTTAGAGTTTTAGTGTTTAAGATATAGAAAAAATAAAAGCAGTTACAAAGCTAAACAAGGAGTTTAGAATGCAGCACTGTAGGTTTGTGTGCCATAACATGATTGAATACAAAAGCTCACACTGTAGCATGGGTCCATAAGACAAAATATTTAAGGATTGGGGCAAAAACATAAATATCCTTGTTAGCAGTGTTTTACTGGTCAATAAATCTGTAAACAGTTTTGCAACTAGGGGTCTTGGGACCTTCTGAACCATGCTGTGAAGATGTGAGCTGAACTCACCCTTCCTGCCTATGTAGGAGATAAGAGAATAAACCCCATTATCAAAAAGAACTCAGAGGTCCTGTCTCAAATTCCTTCCAAAATTCCCCACAAGTGAATTATCACACAGGACCTGCTTCCCCAAACCTGCAGAGACACGCCAACAGTGAGAAATGAGAGCCCTGGGCACTAGCTCCCCATTGGAATTCTGCTCCTCCTGCTTTGTTTATCCCCAAATGCCCAGGCTGCTCCTGAGCCCCAGGGACTGGCGCTGGCTGATCTCTGATGGGGTGCACAGGCAGAGTGCCTGAAATTCCCTGCAACCTCTGTGTGCACACAGGAAAGGGAAAAGGGGGCAAGTCCATCAGGCAGCGCTGTGGCTCTCAGCTGGTCAGGTACAAAGTGTTGGCTTTTCCAAATCACCTCATCAGTGCTGCGGGCACAGAATTTCTCCTGCACCCGATGCAGATGCAGCCCTGTTGTTTAACAATCCCACTTGTCCTGACTTCCCAATGCATTTCAGCCACCCAGAGAGGTTCATTCCATTAAAAACCTCTCACCTAGGGCTGTTATTCCCTCTGAGCCCCAGGGCCTGGAGCTCCCCCACATTCCATCCCAGAGGAAGTGTTTAACCCTGGAGCCTGGAGGTTTTTGCCCTTAGAAATGAGTTTGGCAAAGACATCCCAGCATGGGGAGGGCTGGAGGGCAGCTGCTTGGATGGGGAGGAGAAGGTATTTTAGGGATGCCCACATAGTTCTCCTCTCCCGTGGAACTGATTGAAGAAGCTTTGGGGTGAGGTTTCGTGGTGGCACTGCCCAGCCAGATGTCCCTTCTGTCCCATCCTTCCCTCCCAGCACTGGGCACGGACACAGCCTCATGGGCATCATTCCCTCCTTAAAATCCTTCCTTGGGAATGGCTGCAGGGCTGAAGAACTCTGCCAGCAACCTGGGCTTAGCCCCTGCCATTCGCTCCAGAAAATGTGGAAATTGTACATCAGGGGTAAATGGGAAACATGGCCAAGCTCTGATTCCTACAAAGGCTTGGTTTCCCATCAGGAATCCCACTGGAGATGATGCAGAGGCAGAAATGCTCAGGGATGAGGTAACTAGTGGCCCTGCAGATGGATTGGGTAATGCCAGGGAGCAATGGGCAAAGAGAACCTGTTCCCTGAATGACACTTCAGGGATTTTTTTTTCCTTGCTTTTTCTTTGGGAAAAAGCTGCAAAGATTTTGTACTCTGACCCCAGAGGAAAAGCAACCAGAGCTCTTCAAGGGCTCAGAAATCCAGGGAAGTGCTGAGTAAAGAGGTGGTAAAGGCCATAACTGCTGTTTTCCAAGGCCATGGAGCACTTGTGGAACTCAGTCAGAGCTTTGCTGCCTTAAGGAGCCCCGGGGCTGTCCCTACCCACCCAGCACTCCCACCTGGAACCTCTGCTCCCTTTTCCCTGTCCCACCACAGCCAGGGAGGCACCAGGGCCATGTCCCTGTGGAAGCTGATCCCAGGAACCCTGCTGCCCTAAATCCAGGCACAATCCTGCCTCCATGACTCATTCCAGGCATTTGCAGAGGTGGGCGGGTCACTAAAAGCAGTGGGTTAAACTGTGAGTGGATTTTTCAGGAAGGCTCCAGACTTCTCTGCTCCCCATCCAAGAGCTCAGCTCACAAACTTGATTTTCCCACCAGGATTTTAGCTTCTTGAGCAGCTCCTGAGGGGTTGGAATTCTGGAAGGCGCCAATGGCTCAGTGGGATGGGATGAGGCTCCCTCCTCTCCCTCCCAGGTTGGGATGGGGCTCCCAAGGAGCAGTGGAGGCATTAAAACATCCCTGGCTCCCCATCCTGCCCCTCCTGGTGCCATTTACTCCCCCCAGGTACATCACAAACCATGGGGGCTTCACCAGCACCAAACTCCTCCTTTGACAACCAAATCCTGGAATCCAGAGCAGGATTTTCAGGGTTATTCCTGTCCCATGCCAGGAGGCCAGGAACAAGTTTTTAAAAGCCTTTTAAAATACTCTTCCAAAGCTCCACCCAATTCAGTCTGGACAGGGCTGGAGGGTTGTAAAAGAAGGCAGAAAATCTCATTTCCAGGTTTGGCTCTTTTGCTTCATTAAACTTGGGAACAGCCAAAGTTTCTTAGCAGGCAAGGGTTGTGGGATGGTCAGTGAAAGGAGCTGGAATCCCACAGGAAGCCACACATTTGATCCATTGGCAGAAAACGTGCAGCTCTGTGTTTTGGGGGATTTTTGATCCTGCCATAACAGCCTGGACTGCTTTTCCTGGAAGCCCCAATGCTGTTTAAAGTCTCACTGCAGGGCAGACAAAAAGCAGCTCTCAGTGCTGGATTTGTCTCCTTCCAGTGCCTGGGACCAGCAGGACCAAACCACCCCAGGGCAGCACCTGGGGCAAAACTTTCTCTGGCACAATACAGAGGGCTCATCCCTAAATTCAGCAGAAATCCCAGTGGGACCTGACCTGCCCAGCACATTCCCTCTGTGTGGAACAGCCCCTGCCACAGCCAAGGACAGGGACACACTTCTGGGAGCAGCCGGGCGGCTTCAAGGTTCCCTTCTCAAAAGATTCCTGGAGAAAAATGCTTTCTCTTTCAAAAGTGAATCCCAGACTCCCAAAGGTGCTGCACGAGTCTCAGGGTGCTTTGCTGTGTCCAGCTCCATCCATCCACAGGGCTTGGCTGGATACAATTGCCTCCACCAACTTGGGGTTGGTGGAGGGAATTCCACAGCCCCCAGCATGATGGACCTCAACACCCTTTCCACAATCATTCCCAATCAGTAAAACATCCTGTGCTCCTCAACAAATCCACTCTGGAAGCTGCTGAGAGATGGCTGAAATTGCAATTCAAGCAGTGCTGACTTACCTGCCAGAATATGCTGTCTATTGTGTTCCCCAGGAAGCCGTCCCTGCCCTCCGATGACACCAGCTTAGGTCCCAGAATGGTCATAAATTCATCAAAATCCACCTGGCCATCCCCTGGTATGAGAGGAAAAGATCAGAGACTCAGAAATCTAACAGACAGAAGGTTGGGTTGGAAGGGACTTTTCTCTTAAAGTGCAACACCCTGATGTGAACAGGGACACCTTCCACTGTCCCAGGCTGCTCCAAGCCCCTCCAGCCTGGCCTTGGACACTGCCAGGGATCCAGGGGCAGCCACAGCTGCTCTGGAAATCTGTGCCAGGGCCTGCCCACCCTCATTATTATCAATTAATTGCCCCTTAGAGCCCAACATGCCCCTCTGGACCTGCTGCACATCAGGGACCCCCCCCATGCTCTGGGAAACTGCCACAGCAACTTCCCAGTGCCCATGGACCCAAATCCTTTGCTGTGCCAGGGAATGGCCCCTATTATGTCCAAGATGCCTCCAAGGACAGAATCAGGCCATGCACTGAGGGGAACAGGTCATTCCCTAGTCCCAGAGAGTCCAGAGGCAGTTCCCAAAAAGCCATTTTGGCAGGGGGACAGGAGCCAGGGTTCTGCACAAGTTTTACAGGGCCAGCCCCAGGCTCCAGAGGGAGGGAGGGCAGGCAGAGCAGGGGCCAGGCCATTGCAGATCCAGCAGACAGAGCAGGACCCAGGCCATTGCAGATCCAGCAGACAGAGCAGGACCCAGGCCATTGCAGATCCAGCAGGTATTTCAGCCCAGCTTCCCAGCAGCATGCGTGTGTGCCTGGCATGCAGAGCAGGCAGTGCAGCCACAGCCTCAGTGCCACCAGCAGGGACAGGTGACAGGTCCTGCCATTAATGAGCCGAACTGGTGCAGTGCTGAGTGTGGCTCCTGCTCTGAACAAAGCTCAGGGCTGTTTGGAGGGAGTTTTGTACCAAATGTCACTTTTCCCTCCACAAAAAAAAAGGGATATTCATGCCTGCTGAAGGATCTTTAAAATCCCTGTCTGTCTGAGCAGTTCAGTGCCCAGATCTCCTGAGAATGCTTAACCTAATCTTGTGGAAAATCTCCTTCATTGATCAGGCCATGGACATCTCCTCCTCCCTGTTATTGAACTGATGGGGTGGATAAATCAGACCTGCTTCCAGCATGGGATCAGAATCAGCACCTGCAGGCTTTGGGGTTGTGTTTTGCTCCCATTCAGCAGGAAGTGACCGCACCCAGCCCTCCCTGGGACTGCTGATGTTCAGTCACCAGGTGTGAGAAGTGTCTCAGACCATGAGACTCCAGCAGATCAATGCCAGGGCCATGATTGGAATGCCAGCAGTGCCTGCAGCAGCGCTGTGTGCCAGCCATGCCACCGCGCTACCTGCGCTTCTTATCACATCTGAGCTTCTTATCAATCACACCTGAGCTTCTTATCAATCACACCTGAGCTTCTTATCACATCTGTGCTTCTTATCAATCACACCTGAGCTTCTTATCACATCTGTGCTTCTTATCAATCACACCTGAGCTTCTTATCAATCACACCTGAGCTTCTTAGCACACCTGTGCTTCTTATCAATCACATCTGTGCTTCTTATCAATCACACCTGTGCTTCTAATCACACCTGTGCTTCTCATCAATCACACCTGCACTTCCTATCAATCACATCTGTGCCTCTTATCACACCCCGTGTGCACGATCTTAACAGGGAAACCTTGGGAATGGGGGTGAGGGGTCTGTTGGGACATGGAAACCCTGGGAATGGGGGTGAGGGGTCTATTGGGACATGGAAACCCTGGGAAGGGGGGTGAGGGGCTGCTGGGCCAGGGCAGCCTGGCAGGTGGCAAAGGGGGTGAGGACTGAGAGGTTCCAGGCGGGGTTCCACCCCATCCCTGAGTTCCACTCACCAGCCAAGGGATGGGTCACTGCCTGTGTGGGTGATCTTAGCAGAACACCAGAGCTGAGCTTAAGCACTGGTTTAAGCCCACCTAAAGCACTCCTTGATTCCCTCCCAGCAGTGTCCTCACATTTTCCTCCCCCGTAAAGCTCTGTGTTAATCCTGGCATTAATGTCACAGAGTCACCCGGGGGCACCAATGCTGTGGCTGAGCCTCATGACTCAAGCAATGACTCAGAACATCTCTGGCCACCCCAGCAGAGCCAAATTAGATCAGCTTATCATCCCCAGGCCCTCAGCTGGGTGAGAACAGCTCCAGGTGCCCACAGACCTTTGCTCCCTGCAGGACTCCCAGCCCTGGCAGGAGCCAGGGAAGTATGAGAATAACAAGGAATGGCAGTGGTGGGAGCCTGGCTCGTTGTCCCTTCATGGGAAGAGGATGCTGAAGGCACCAAGCAACACCTCTGGGGTCTCTGTGAACCCTTCCAGTGCCACAGACCTCATGTGGCCAGCAGGGACTTGCCAAAGCTCCCCCCCCACTGCTCCTTTGTGGGGTGCAGAGAGACCTTGGGGATAATTCCAGCTTGAGGAGCCCCAAAATGAGCATTCGCCATGTGTGAGCTCAGTTTGGCCACTCCCAGAGCTCCAGAGAGCTCCAGCAGGGAATCCTGGGATCCCATGGCACATCCAACACCCTTGTGCCAAGTGTGGGGATGGCAGGGTTGGAGCTGGATCATCTCTAAGGTCCCTTCCACCTCAAACCACTGTGGTTCTTTGATTCCAAGGGCACCAAGTATGATGGAGCAGCAGCAAAAAGCAGCGTGGAGCTAGGAATCCAAGAGTTTTTCCAGACCTTGCAGCCCAGGGAAATTTGCTTTGGACTTGACTGACTCAAGGAAAGGGAGTCTGCACCTCTGCAAAATGTCCATTGGGCCTCCTAAATAAACCTGTGGGATCATAAAATCATGGAATCATTGAGGTTGGAACTGACCTCCAGGATCATCAAGTCCAACCTTCCCCCAGCACTGCTAAGGCCACCACTGACCCCTGTCTCCAGTAGCCACATCCACACAGTTTTTGAGCACTTCCAGGGATGCCTGACCACCCTTCCAGTGAAGAAATGTTCCCAGTGTCCACCCTGAGCCTCCCCTGGCCCAGCCTGAGGCCGTTCCCTCTCCTCCTGTCCCTGTTCCGTGGGAGAGAGCCCGACCCCCCCGGCTGTCCCCTCCTGGCAGGGAGTTGTGCAGAGGAGATGGGACACAGGAAAAAGAAAATCATTAATGACAGAACACCTGGAGGGGACTGAAAAAGCACCACTGCCCTCCAGGGAGCAGACTTTGGGTTGGACACCATCTCAGGGGAGATGAAAGAGCCTCCAGCCCTTTGGAAAGAGGATTTACTCCCTCAGCTACTTCCCTTCAACACCAATTCTCCTCCAGGTTCTGATCCCACATCCCCAGCACTGAGAGGTTCCAGGTGCTGCCAGCTGCTCCTGCTGGTTCTTCACTGGTTTGTAAGAGCTGAGCACAGAGAATTCTCACCCTCTCCCTAAGCCCTGAGCTCAGACAAAGGATTTCATCTTCCGTCAGCCCTTCACCACCGGGAGCAGGGAAAGCTAGATCTGCTGGAGGATGTGCAGCAGGAACCAGAGCCAGAGCAGTGCAGTCACCTCGTCAGGGCACCAGCAGCCCCAAACACCCCCAGCTGCACCCAAACCACCCCCTGAGCCCATCCCACCTTCCCCTGGTCCTAATCCCACAGGATCCACCCTCAGAAACCTGCCCAGGTTGGAAATGCCAGGCAGGGAGAGCAGGACTCCAAATCCCCTCATCCCAGGCAGCGGCAGCAGTTCCTGGGAACTCCTGCCCAAGCTTTGAGGAAACAAGGGAATGCTCGGAGGAGCAGGGGGTGACCCCATCCCACCCCCATTCCCATGGGACAGCCCTCCCCCTCAGCCCTCAGGAGAGACCCCTGTCTCTCCAAAAGTCTCCTGTCAGAGCCGCCCCCTTGGAGGGTGGAATTAAATCTTCATTGGGCTGGAGAAAAGCAGAGCTGGAGAGGGGAAGTGAAGGGGGAAAACATGCCTGGAAATGAGAGGGGGGAAAGGGAAATGAGAGGGGGAGAAGGGAAATGAGAGGAGAAAACATTCCTGGAAATGAGAGGGGGAGAAGGGAAATGAGAGGGGGAAAACATTCCTGGATTGCATCAGCTCCACGTTCTGCTAAATCCAGGCAGAACGGACTTAGTTCGGGTTTTCAGAGCCTTGTGCATCGAATTGGCTGGATAATACGCCCTGATTGCTCCCTAAATGAGCCTTTTCCCTGGCCATTCTCAGGATAATCAGGTCCCTGGAAGTTCCCTGCGTGGCCCCGAGCCCAGGCCGGGATGAGGATGAGGATGGGGATGTGCGCTGGGAGCTGATGAGCGCCGCACTGCTCCTGCCGAGCGTGACCTCCAGCGAGCAGCGAGGTGAGATATTTAAAGTTAATGAGCTGGGTTTGCAGCTCGGGGCCCAGAGCACACAACTGCTGTTTATTTTTATTCTCCAGCAGCTCCCCGCGGTGCCCGGCCGGCCCGGGCTGTGTCATTGCCGTGCCCGGCTCTGCGCGGTCTGGGCGAGGCTGAGCCCTGGATGAGGCGCAGGATGAGCAGGAACAGCTCCAGCCTCAGGAGATTTCCCAGACAAGGCTTTCGGTTTCAAAGACTGGGAGGTCGGAGCCTCCTCAGCAGCCTGACCCCTTGCCCAGCACGGGGCAGAGAATTTCTCCCTAATTACAGCTCAATGCATAACTACGACGGGAACAGGGAAAGTCTGGCACAAAACTTTGGCCTTGGAAAACAGTTTTAATTATAAACGGCTCCAGTGACTTCTGGGAGGAGAGAAACAACTGCCCCCAATGCCAGGAAGGACGTGGATCTGTAGAATGAATCCAGAGGAGAGCACGGAGCTGCTCCCAGGGCTGGAACACCTCTGGAGCCAGGCTGGCAGAGCTGGGGGTGCTCACCTGGAGAGGAGAAGGCTCCAGGGAGAGCTCAGAGCCCCTTGCAGGGCCTGAAGGGGCTCCAGGAGAGCTGGAGAGGGACTGGGGACAAGGGATGGAGGGCCAGGACACAGGGAATGGCTCCCACTGCCAGAGGGCAGGGCTGGATGGGATATTGGGAATTAGGAATTGTTCCCTGTGAGGGTGGGCAGGCCCTGGCACAGGGTGCCCAGAGCAGCTGTGGCTGCCCCTGAGTCCCTGGCAGTGCCCAAGGCCAGGCTGGACACTGGGGCTTGGAGCAGCCTGGGACAGAGGAAGGTGTCCCTGCCATGGAATGAGAGGAGCTCTAAGATCCCTTCCCACCCAAACCATTCTGGGATTCCATGAAAACTTCACTAGATCTGAGGAAAGGATCAAACATCTCCACTGGAGCCCCTCTGTCCCTTAAGTCCCTCCACTCCTGCAGTTTCCAGAGCAGTTGTGTGGATCTAGTTCCATGACAAGCCCGCAGAAAGATCCATGGATTGTGGAGACACATCCTTGGAGGAGGGGGTTCCATGGGGCTGGGAGGCTCCAGCAGAGCCCAGACGGGGGGAGCAGGGGGGTTTGTCCATCCCACACCGAGCAGAGGAGCTGGAGAGTTCCTCACTCTGGCACAGTCTGGCTTGTCCTGCAGGGGGAGGGAACAGCTTCCCTGGTTTGCTGCCCATTAAAAATAAATCTGCAAACTCCCCATGTGCCCAGGAGACAGGGACTGAGGGGGACAGGGAACCTGCTGGGACCTGCTCCTGCTCCTGCACAAGCACTCTAACAAGGAGCAAAAGTCCAAGGAAAACAGGAACTGCAGTAAGAAATAAATGCCCATCAGACACCTGCCAGCTGCACAGCAGCCCCAGGGAGCTGCAGGATGCCCAGGGACCAGCCCTGTCACCACATGTACCCAGGGGAGGGCCCTGCAGGGGCTGCTGAGGGGGAGGCAAGTCCCCAGAGCCCCCAGCCCTCTCTGAAATCTCCTCCCTGGGCACCCAAACCCATTTGGCAGGTCTGTGCAGACTCTGGGCAGTCCCCAGCAGTAAGCAGCTAATCCTCCTGTCCCGTGGATCAAGAACAGCAGGATCACCCCCAGACTCCCCAGATTCCATCATCCCCTGCCCTGCGAGGGGCAGAGAGCTCTGGGTGCACTCTGGGCAGCACCAGCAGCTCATTAGAGCAGGACTCTGGGTGTTCCCTGGGGCACACACACCCTGGGAAGCCAAAATGACCCCGGGGCGCTGCATTTCAGCAAGAAATAAAATTCCACAAGGATGCAAACAGAGCACAGGGCACGAGGTGTATCCCAGCCCAAGCACGGGGGGCTTCCAGAGGGGGGCTGCACTTCAGGGCTTCCTTTTGTGCTGGGCTGCACTTCAGCAAAGGCAGGGTGGGAAATTATTTGGTATAATTTGATATAATTCAGTGTGATTTGATGAACCTCTTGCTGCTCCTGAGCTGCAGATCTGACAGGCTGCAGCAGCAGCTGTAATTACTCCTCATTTCTGCAGTGAGAACACAGAATGGGATAAAATGTGATAATCCTCATTGTCCAAATGAGAGCAGACATGGAGAGACTGGCCCCTATAAATCCAGACAAGTCTCATCAAATCCATCCTGCTGCCCAAAATTCCCAGCTCAGCAACACGTTTTAAAGGACACCCAGGCTGAAATGTGGCTGGATCATTTCTCACACTGAAAAATCACTTTGAGATCAAAGGACAAACCCCAAATCCATCATAACCCATCTGCTCCTGAATCCCTGGCAGTGCCCAAGGCCAGTGCTTGGAACAACCTGGGACAGTGGAAGGTGCCCCTGCCCATGGCAGGGATGGAGTTAGATGATTTTTAAGATTATTTCCAACCCCAACCTGGGATTCTGGGATTCTCTGACTCCTAAGAACTCTGATTTGGTTCCTGGTCCCGCTCCAGCAGCCTGGGCTGTTTTATACTGAAACACATTTTATATTGAGATATAAAATGAAATATTTTGTCTAGCTCTTTTCATGCTGGAACAGGAGGAAACATCCATGACAGTAAAAAACCTCAGGAAAACCCAAAGAAGAAAAGTGGGAGAGACAAAAGGAGAGAAAATGTTTCCAGCTTGGGAATGTCACCATTGTCCCACAAAGAGCAGCTCAAGCTGAGCTTGTGGACAGAAGCCAACACTTCATTGATCAAAGGCTGGACAGGATGATCTTGGAAGTCTTTTCCAACCTTAATGATCCTGGGATTTGTCCAACCTTAAAGATCCTGCAATCCGGGGATTTGCCTAAGAACAAAGAATTTGCCTTCTGTCTGCCCCAGGGGAAAGCTGAACAGTTCATTTCTGAAGGAGGGATTTGCTCTGTCTCCAGGTGTCCCAGCCCATGTCCGTTGACCATTCCCATCCCTGTCCCCAGCTCTGGTGTCCCTTCCCTCACCAGGAGCCAGGGCCAGCAAACCAAAGCAATGTCCCTGGAGAGAGCAGGACAGCAGCCTGGAGGGACACGGAGAACTTGACACCACACAGCCATAGCACTGTCACTTTGTCCCTTTCCAAAGAGAACCTGGGACATTCTGGGACCTGTAGTGGCAGGATTGGAGAGGTGACATCCTCAGGAGCAATGAAGAACTGGAATCTCAGTTTGAAGTTCTGGAAGAGTCCTGGAATCACTGAGGTTGGAAAAGACCTCCAAGGTCATCAGGTCCAACCTTGGACCGAGTGGCCCCATGGCCACCAAACCACAGCACCAAGTGCCACTTCTGCCTGGGTTTGAACATCCAGAACAGCCTCAGGTTGTTCTTGAAACAACCAGGAACAGTTTAGGTTGGATATTGGGAAAATTCCTCCATGGAAAGGCTGGTCAGGCATTGACAGGGCAGGGGTGGAGTCCCCACCCCTGGAAGAGTTTGACAACCCTGCAGATGTGGCACTTGGGGACATGGGGCAGTGGTGGCCTTGGCAGTGCTGGGGATGGTTGGACTCAATGACCTCAGAGATCTTTTCCAACCTCAACGATTCCATGACTCTTCCAGAATTTGAAGTTGAGATTCCCCCAGTATTCATTGCTCCCAAGGATGTCACCATCCCAGAATATCTCAGAGATTCCAGACAGGTCCCTGGTGAAACCAGCTTGACTTTTGCTCCATCATAACTCTCCCTATTCTCATACCAATAAACAATTTGACATCCAGGGGTGGATTTTTCTCTCCTCTTGTGGTAGCCTGGAGTTATTTTTCCAGCTGCTCCTCTAATTAGTGCACCAAGTGCTCATTTTATTCCTCAGATAAAAATCCCAATGAAACAATTTGTGACACTTAAGTCACACATTCATCTCTTTTATGGCAAATCCTGCTTAAAGATGAGGAGTCCTAGATAAGGCCACACATTCCATGTGCCATTTCCCAGTGTTTTTATCAGCGTCTCTGTCAGTTGGAAGAATTTACAAATAATTCCTTTTTCCAGCACAGAAATGTACAATTTTTTTCCCTTTCCCTGTGCTGGAGAACATTCCAGGTCATTCCCCAGATTGCAGAGAGGAGCACGGGACCCTCTCACAGTTTGTGTCCATGAAATGCAGACTTATGGCTGAAAATTAGGGGAATCCATGGAATAAAGATTTGACCTCTGGAAACATTTCCAGACCAAAATATTGGCTCCCTACAAGGCACAGCCCCCAGCGGGGTGCCCAGGTCCACCACCAACCTCTGTGGGAACAGTCTCACGCTTCCAAACAAAGCTTTGGGATACTGAGAATCTCGGAACCCCCAGCCCACACCTCCCTTCCTAAAGAGAAACATTTTTGCCCAGCAAATCCCTTTTCTTCCTGTCCTCTCCTGGCACTTCCCATCCCAGCAGTGACACAACGTCTCCTGGAGTTCACAAAAGGAGGGTTCTGAGGATTTATTAGGATTTTTCTGGAGACCTGAAAACATTCCAAGGAGATTCCCATTTTTCTCCATAACTGAGGGAGTTTTATGCCAATTGCATAATTTTCTCTGTGGCAGCTGTGTTTCTCCACCTGGGTGAAGCACACTGCCCAGGGTTGTAAGATGTGGCTGGGTGTGCATTCTATTGCCATCTGTAGAGGTGGGGCAGTTCTCTTCTGTTCATTGGGCAGTTTTTTCTTTATCTCTCCCACAACCAATCCTCCCTCCAGGAGATCTCTTCTGTCCATGGCCACTGAGTGTCCCTGCATGGCTGATAAAATTCCATCATCCCATGGGGAGATGCTCTGCCCAGGGGGAGGAGCCAAGCATTCCTACCTGGATCCAATCTGAGGATTGGGACACCACAGCAGCCTTTGCCCACTGCATTCCCAGAGGAGCAGCTTTCTTCTGCACTGCATTCCCAGAGGAAGCCCAGGCCCATCTCCAGCACCCCTGGAGCTTCAGAGGAAAACTCCAGCCTTCTCCAGGATCCCTGCTCCACCAGAGCCACCCCTGGCACTGCAGGAGGAGCAGCCACCATGGAATGGGACTGTGCAACACCCTGACCCACAGGGGGTCAGCTCCTCTTCTCACTCTGGCACTGTTTTTTTTTTGTATTACTGCATTTTTATTTTACTTTTATTTTCTTCCCTAGTAAAGAACTGTTATTTCTATTCCCATATCTTTGCCTGAGAACCCCTTAATTTCAAAATTGTAATAATTCAGAGGGAGGGGGTTTACATTTTCTATTTCAGAGGAGGCTCCTGCCTTCCTTAACAGATACCTGGCTTTTCAAACCAAGACACACACCTGGCAGAATCCCAGAATCATGGAATACCTGGAGTTGGGAGGGACCCACAGGGATCAGGGAATCGAAATCCTGCCCTGCACAGACACCCCAACAACCCCACCCTGGGGCTGGCAGCGCTGTCCAAGCTCTCAGCAAAGCTTTGGAAGAACAGCTAGAGGAAGGATTTGTAGGGATTCAGGGGATCCCCAGCCCTGCTGCTCTCCTGCCTCCAGGGAGGAGTGGCAGGAATGGGATATCCCCAGGAAATCAGGGCATGCAGAGGGGGTGAGGGCAGAGCCACTCCCTGCACTCCGTGGCACCTTGGCAGTGCCAGGCTGGTGGCTGGTGACATGTTCCTCTACTGGCCTGTCCCCTCTGCAGGAAGGCTGGTGACATGTCCCTGTGCAGGGAGGTGCTGGCAGCCCTCAGCAGCCATGGAGCATCAGAGGTGACACCTGTGAAAGGCTCCTGGCCCAAATCCCAGCTGTTTCAGGGCCAGTTTTGCTCAAGCTCCAGCAGTGTTTTCACCCTAACCCCATTTTTTCTCCAAAAGTAATGAATTATGGAGCATCCATTCCTTCCTGCTCCGATGGGAGCTCTGAGAGTGTCCCTGAGCAGCTGCACATCGTGGCCCTGGAAGCAGTTCTCCCTGTGCCATTCCCTGTGCCACTCCCTGTGTCTGTCCCTGTGTCACTCCCTGGCTCAGTGGCAGGAGGCGACACCAAGTGTGAAATTCTCTGTTCAGGTCCCTTTATGCTCAGCCCCAGCACAGGCTGTGGATGCTCCTCTGAGACCCCCCTGCCCAGCCTGGCAGTCCTGCTCCCTCCATCCCCATCCCTACGGAAATCAGGGAAAACCAACCCAGCCTGGCCTGGCCCAGCTCAGCTCCTGGTTCTGGTTTTTGCTGGCCCTCAGTGAAGTCGGCCATGGCAGATGCAGCCCCTCTGCCACGCTGGAATTTGCTGATGAAAACTGGATGTTGGGGCTGCTCAGGCTGGCTCAGCTTAAATCCCAAGCCCTGCCAATTTTCTTACCTCATTTGCAGGCCCTGGCAGCAGTTTTGATGGGAAGGAAGGAATGGATGTCTGGCTACTCCACCTGCCAGCACACCATAACTCACGGCATGGGGCAGAGATGTGCAGAGGATTTCACCTCCCCCCCGGCTCTCCTGACCACTGGAGGCTCCTCCCTGAGTGTGACCTTTCATCCACCCGAGCTTCCAACCCATCTAATGCCGAGCAAGAACCTGGAAAAACACATCAACCCTCCCCGGCAATATATGGGAAGGTGATCAGGCTGTTCCTGGGAGCACTGGGCACAGCCAACATTCCTGCCCTGCTCCTGAATGCTGCCCTTTCCCAGTGGGAGGGGAAGGAGGAGGCTGCTGCTGGTTCTCACTCCACAGTTCAAGTTAAATCCCAGGAAAAGGTGAAGAATCTATTGGAGAAAAAGTAGCCATAATAATATAAATTCAAGCTGTACAGCACTAATTCAATTTGCAGGCAAGATAAATCTTTCAAAGAACATTCCCCTCTTTGCTCAGTGCCTCAGGAATTCCCCATTCCCTGACTTTTTTTAAATCTGTGGCCCACTTGACCTTCCCCTGGCACGGCCCCCAAAGCCCTGCTCCAACACGGCACCAGTACAACCAGTTTGGAGTTGGAGAATCAGCTGCCATCCCTGCAGAAAGCACACAGAGCTCCCTGGAAAGCCTCAGCAGGAATCCACCACTTCCATCATTCCAGGTTTAACTGCACTCCCCACCTCGGGTCCCTCTACAGCAGCAGCCTGCACAGAACGGTGCCAAAGTCTGCCAGAGTCAGGGAAGGACTGGAGATGAATCAGAACTGGGAGCCAAGTCCCAGCACTCTTTTTCCAAAAAAGCTCAGAATTTCGGGAAAAGACCCCAGGAGCTGGCAGCACACTAAGCCTGGCTTTGCCAAACCTGAGCCCGAGTCCCTCTCTGCCGGGAAAGGCCAGCACAGCAGGGCAAGGGGCAAACAACAACTTTTGGACAAAGCACTTTTAAAATGATGGATTCCTTTTTTCCCCTTTTCTTTAGGGAATGAGATCATTCCCACAAGGGATCTCCTGTCCCTGCCAGGCTTTGCAGCCCTTTCTCTGCGGGACATCCTCCGCAGGGTGACAGCCCTGGTGACAATGTCCTGTGCCTCCCAGGGACATCAGGAATGCCCAGCAGGGCAGGGGAGTGTCACCGCCCCATCTCCCAGGGCTCTGCTCCCCAGTGTCCCCGAGGATTCCGGCATCTCCCGGGTCTCCCCAGCCCCTGCTCTGGCAGGATTCCAATGTTCCCACCCTGCCACAGCCCCGGGACACGGCTGCACCTGCACCCCAGCTCCTGGCAGCAGGGAGGGCTCCCCTCTGCCCTGCCAAGGACATTTTAGAGGAATTGCTCCTTGTGGTGAGCTCTGCAGCAGCTGAAATCCCTCCCTGGCTCCAGCATCCTGATCCTGCCTTTCCCTCTCCTCACTAATGGAGGTTCTGTTGCTTTTATTCCCTCAGTAATTGTTTGATGAGCTCTCCCAGCAGGACTTGGCTTGGGATGATTCCACCCCTCAAAACTTCTCCTTGCAGAGCAATCAACAAACACCTCATTAGAGCAGCTCCCAGCACAGCAGCTCCCGGGACTGGGTGGGAATCCTGCTCCTCTCCCAGGAATGTCACTGGCCAGGGACTGCCCAGGAATGCACAGGGAAAGGTTCAAAGGGCCTGGCAAAGATTATCTGTGGAGGGTGGGATTGTTGGGGTGTCTGGGCTGGTCCAGGAGCTGGGCTGGATGATCCTAGGGGTCCCTTCCAACTCAGGATATTCCATGATGATGATGGCATCAAAGGAATTGCTTCCATCACTTTCAGCCTGGCTCAGCTTCTGACATCTGACTTTGGTTTGTGTGTCACCTGTGGAATGTCCCCCTCCACTGTGGGACAGTCCCTCACCACTCCTGTGAGGGAAGACTCAGCTCCTCCTGAGGGACAGCTCTGATCTCTGCTCTGTGTGACAGGGACAGGACCCAGGGAATGACTGGAGCTGTGCCAGGGCAGATTTAGGTTGGATTTTAGGGAAAGGTTCTTCTCCCAGAGGGTGCTGGCACTGCCCAGGCTCCCCAGGGAATGGGCACAGCCCCGAGGCTGCCAGAGCTCCAGGAGCTCCCAGAGATACCCAGAGTGGGATTGTTTGGATTTGTGAACTTTGTGAGAGCAGCTCTTTCACCCACCTGTATCCCACAAGGGATGATCTATCCCCCTTCCATGGATTGCCTGATCCCCAGGATTACCCACAGCAGGTTCATGTCTCACCTCACCCTTCCCTTTTGTGTGGGGAAAGTGAAGTTCCCCAGCTCCCTTCCACCCTTCCCTTGGTGACCAGGAGTTGTTGGATGGGGATCCAAGGGCTGCCAAGCACTGGGAAAGCCCCTGAGGATCCCCCAGGAGAGAGCAGAGCCCGGTGAGCACTCACCATCCATGTCCAGGCGCTGCATGATGATGGCCAGCTCCACCTCACTGGGCATGTAGCCCAGGGAGCGCATGGCCATGCCCAGCTCCTGCTTGGAGATGAAGCCATTCCCGTCCCGGTCCAGCACTCGGAAAGCCTCACGGATCTCTGCAGAGGGAAGGGAGAAGGGAGGAGCTGTTATGGTGAAGGACTCGATGGATGCAGAGCACAGAAGCAGCAGCTGTTGCCATTTCCATGGGCAGGATCTTGATCCCATTTCCTGTTCCCATTTCCAGGGGCAGGATCCTGATCCTGTTTCCATGGGCAGGATCCTGCTCCCCTTTCCAGGCAGGATCCTGATCCCATTTCCAGGGGCAGGATCCTGATCCTTTTTCCATGGGCAGGCTCCTGATCCTGTTTCCAGGGGCAGGATCCTGATCCTTTTTCCATGGGCAGGCTCCTGATCCTGTTTCCATGGGCAGGATCCTGTTCCCATTTCCATGTCTCCCTGCCAGCCCAGCCTACTGGGAGGGAAAGGTGGAGAGGCTGCTCAGAGCTTTGGCTCATAATTCCAGGAGCCTTTGGAGTAGGAATGAATCCCTGAATCCCATCAGACTCTGCCAGCTGCAGGGAAATCTCCTTTCATGTGTGGTCCTGAGAGCTCAGTGCAGTAAATATTCCACCCAGATCAATCAATTAATGGGAAAACAAACTTGTGACAACTGAAGGTGGAAGAATGAGATCCATTGCAAGGAGCCAGGAGACGATTTTAGGAAGTAAAACGTGAATCTGGAAAAGTTTACATGCGAGTGAGACTAATCCAAACGCCAGGGGTAAATGCCAGGGATAAAGGACACCTGTCCAGGGCTCTGCTGTGGAATATCCACACAGCAGCTCCAGCTGAGGGCCCTCTCCAGGCACACCCATCCCAAAAGCTGCATTAACAGCACTCAACCTTTGAGCCTTGAGAACCCCACCTTCCTCCCCACATTTGGGGCTTTCTGTTACTCTCAAAGACCTGAACTTTTGACCAAGCTTAGCACATCCTCCCCAAATCCACTCCCATCACCAAGCGGAGCCTTTCCCCTCCCCACTCTATAAATACCACTTGTGCAGAGGTAGATATGAGCTATTTATAGGCTGAACACACTGTACAGAGAGCAGTGTGACCTCAGGCAGAGCCTCCTCTTTATCTCGCCATAGAACAGCTCCTCCTCACGCCCTTCTCTTCCCAGGGGTTATTCCCAGGCTCCTGCAGGTGCTGCCCATCCTGAGCACCCTCTCCCAGCCCAGCCCTGCTCCCAAACCCTGCTCCAGGGCCCTGTGGCCCCTGGCTGCCCCTCACCTGCCTCTCCAGCTGTTACATTTCATTACCCAAAGCTAAAAATACAGCATCCCTTTCCCCAGATGACTCTCCCCACCAAGTCACCATGGCAACAGATGCTCCCGGCTCAGAGCTGCGAGGGGATGTGGTCCATGGAGTCAATCTCTCCACAGACAGTGCTGGGGCTTGGGAGAAGCTTTGAGATCTTTTCTATTCCAGCGTCTTCACAGGGATGCTTTGCCCTGATCCAAAAATGCAGAGCCCTGTTCTGGCTTTAAGGATCACAGGGGGGAGGACGTTGAGGTGCTGCTGCCCCAGGAGCTGCCCTCTCCCCCTGCCCAGCCTGGGCAGCAAGGAAAACCAAGCACGTGGATTTCCCCTCCCTGGGGGTCAGAAATCCCAATATTTACGCCTCTTTCCCTAAGTAGTGTCTTCATTTATTCCCAAATGAGGGCAGCTGACACAGAACTGTATTCGAGCTAAAAGGGGAAAAAGAAGAGATCCCAGGAAAAATCAGAGAACAAGAAATTCATCCTGCCCCATGGAATCACAGAGTCCTGGAGTGATTTGGCTTGGGAGGGACCAAGGCTCATCTTGTTCCACTATCCCAGGCTGCTCCAAGCCCCATCCGACCCTGGTCACCCACCCAATCATCCTGATTAGCACCTTCGTTAATGACCTCAAAGAGGCAGCGGCCACAACATTAACTGAATTCTCAAATGATCTAAGGCTGGGAAGAATTTGAAGTGTGAAAGTCCAGCGAGGAGAAAGGAACAAATCAGTCAGGATTTGGGGCCAGAAGGGGCTGAGGCAGCAGCAGCAGAGCCGGCTCTAAAAGGTTTCCCAGAAAAGTTTATCCTGACGTTTCTCCCTGGGTGTGAAGATTCCTGTTCCACAGCAGCCCCAGAGCACAGCACTCCTTCCCGGAGTTATTTGAGCATTCCAGAGCTGTGGAGGTGAAGGGGGGGAGATGTGTTTGCTTTTAATTAATTTCCTCTTCCTCCTCCCATTGAACAGCTGCACTTTCCAGCTTCCCAATTACCGAGCACGTCCAATCAATCCCCCTCCTCCGGGAGAAGGAGGGGAGAACCAGGAACAGGGAAAGGATGGTTCTTCATTACCTTTCTGAAGGGCACGAACAGCGCCGCCAGAGCCGGCCCTGACACGCAGCCCGAAAGTGCTTAACTCCCCAAAATCCATCCTCACCCACGCCGCCCCCCCGCTAACCCTGCCCCAGCCCGTCCCTCCCCAGCCCTCCCCCTGCTCCTGCCCGACCTTCCCGCTCATCTCGCCCCCTGGCCGGGTTTATTTCCAGTGATTTCCCTGCGCAGCCATCGACATTTTGTTGTGGCTCCAGGAGGAGGAGGAGGAGGAGGAATAACGATTCCCGGGAGAATTAATTCCATCACATGCCCTGGCCGCCCTCGGGTGGTTTGGGGTGTAAATCCCACCCTAAAAGTGTCATTACCCCGCAGCCAGCCCGCCCGAGCGCCCAGCGATCACCGCACTGCTGTTGGCATTAGGGAGATAAGAGCCGAGATAACACCGCCCCAAATCTCCCCACTCATCGCAGTCCTTGATTGCACCTTTGGGCCCCCAAAGTGTACGAAAGGAATGATCTGAAAGCTGCAAGCAGCTCGTCCTTGAGTGAACCGGGGAGTGAGGCTTGGCACTACTACGGCTAAAAATTGGAAATTTCCAGCCCTCCATCTGCTATTCTCACTCTTGTTTTTTCGGGTGGGTTTTTTTTCCCTGCCGCAAATTGCAACGAAGTGTCAAAATAACCCCGTTTTTATCTAATGGCAACGCCCCCCCAAACGTATTCCAATGGGAAGTGTCAAAATATTTCCCTTGGTTTTTGGGATCTCAGCGGAGCCGTTCAGCACACCCCGACGGGGCTCTCCCCGTGCCCTGGGGCCGTGTCCCCCCGAGCTGCTGCAGCCTCTGGCTCCTCTGTCAGCATCCCCCAAACCGGGCAGGACCAGGTGCTGAAATGGGGAATAAGCAGCAGGATTTACAGGGCTCCCATGCTCCAGTGGCTGGAAGAGACACGGGGATGGCAAAGGCACGAAACGATGCAGTGCTCCTCACCTGGCACAGCTGGGAAAGCTCTCAGAACTCAGGGCTGGGGCTGCTTTCTCCCCAGAGGGGTTGTTTGTCACGGATTTTGGCAGATTTTTATTTATCTCTCCCTTCCCCAGGAAAAAAAAATGATTTGTGGAAAAGACATTTTTGGTGCTTCTGCTCCCAAACACATTGAGCATTTCCAGGTAACCTTTGGGAGCCCCCATTCCCATGGAAATGCAGAACGAGGGCTGCTGCTCCCGGATCCACCCTCCGAGGGAAGCTTTTCAAGGATTGGGAATCCTTGAGGGCAGGCTGGGGGGCAGCAGCACCGTGACCCTGCAGGCGTTGGAAGGATTTGGCAAACCAGCAGCTTCCCCTATGATGTATCAATTGCCCTGCTGTGGAAATCCTGCAGGAGACCAGCAGGGCACCAGAGGAAGGATGGGGCTGGAGGGGCGGTGCTCTGACCCCACCCGGAAATCAGGAGGAAGAGCCAAGTTGTCAGTGCCCAGGCAATAACCAGGAGGAGCAGTCACCTTCTCTGTCCCAGTGCCTGGGAAAAGGGCCAGGCTGGGCCTGAGGGATGAGCTTGGAATGAAGGAAGTGAGGAGGGCAATGGAGATGAGCAAATTCTGTGAGAGAGGAGGGCAGGACTCAGCCCATGGAATGCTGGAATGGGTTGGGTTGGAAGGAAGCTTAAAGTCCACCCAGTGCCACCCCTGCCATGGCAGGGACACCTTCCACTGTCCCAGGCTGCTCCAAGCCCTGTCCAGCCTGGCCTTGGGCACTGCCAGGGATCCAGGGGCAGCCACAGCTGCTCTGGGCACCCTGTGCCAGGGCCTGTCCATCCTCACAGGGAAGGGCTTTGATTTCCACCTGTGAGGGGACAGGAAGAGGGAGGGGACATTCCAGAGACAGGGAAAAGCCATTCAGGTGAGGAGCACCACTGGTGTAGGAACAAATGGGTGTGAGGGAATTTAACCTCAATGAGAAGGAAGTTCCAGAGGAGCGACTGCAGCATTGGGAAATGGGGCTCTGGCTGTTCTGGTGGCCAAGTTACCTCCAGCAGCAGCAACCTCAGCCTCCAGGGACCTCTTCCAGCTTGCTGAGAACATTTTTATTACAAATATTTCAGTCTCGATATCCTTTATCAAATATTCCAGCGCACGCTGCAGCAGTTGGCATGAACACACAGGGATTCCATGGTCATTCCTACAGGTGATTCCATGGTCATTCCTACATGGAATTAGGTTATTTCGTGTTCCTACAGTTGATTTCATGTTAATTCCTACAAATGATTCTATGTTAATTCTCACAGATAATTTCCTGTTCTTACAGGTGAGTCCATGTTAATTCCTACAGATGATTCCATGTTAATTCTTACAGATCATTTCCTGTTCCTACAGATCATTCCATGTGAATTCCTACACGAGGGCTCATGTTCTTAGTTTTGTCATCTGTCAGTCACTGCTTGAAACCTTTCCTCAGATCCCTGCCCTCCCCTCCTGCTGCATCCCTGGCTCTGTGGATCTCCACCAGGAGACCCCCGAGGGTTTTTTGGGTACCCAGCCCTGGAATTACAAACAGTAGCACCAGGACAGGGGGTCTGCCCAAACCAACAACCCAGTTCTGCTCCCTGGATAAAAATCAGCTTTTTTATGCCACATCCACTGCAAATCCCTGTCCCCCTGCAGGGACGGGTGTGGGGACAGCACCTCACGCCCATTCCAGAGGGCGTTTGGTCCCCTGGCACAAACTGTGTGACCCTGAGGGACACTGGCTGAGGCACCACCACAAAGACCCTTCCTTTGACTTGTCCAACACAAAACCTCTGCGAGAAGGGAGAGGGGCTCCAAACACCCAGACAAATCCAGGGAATCCCAGAGCTCCTCCTGGCACAGGCTCCTCCTGGGCTTCCCTGCCATGGATTATTGACCATGGAAATGCCCTGGGAGCAGCCCCAGAGCTCCCCTGGCCCGGGTGGGCTCGGGGTCCTGCCCAGCTCTGCTCCCCAGGGTGGGGCTGGTCCCGAGGTGGGCAGCCAGAGCTGGGAATTCTGTGGGGCTTCCTGCAAGTTCTGTAACCCAGGATGGGCAAGGCCAGGGAAAAATGTGTTACCCAGCCTTGATGGAAAAGGAAAAGGGAAAAAAAGAAGAAAATGAGACAGAAAGGGAAAGTTTTAGAAAAAGACATAAAAAGAGAAAGAAGCAAAACAATAAATATAAGAAAAGGAAGAGAAGAAAAAAGGGAAAAAGAGAAAATAAAGGAAAAGAGACAGAAGGAGAAAGAAGAAGAAGAAGAAAGAAGGAAGAAAAAGAAGAAGGAAGAAAAATAAGGAAGAAGAAGAAGAAGCAGTAACACCCCACACTGAAAGGAGATTAGCACTACGAGGCAGATAAATTCAGATTCATGCTACGACTTTTGTTTACAACTCAGAACCCGCAGCTAAAAGGCTGAATGAGGAGGGAATAAATTTCCAGTGCTTTCCAAAGAAAGCTCCATCTCCCTTTCACAGCTCTCTCTATGAGCAAGCAGCCTTCTCCTCCCTCCTCCTGCCACAGAGCAGCACAGAGCCTCCCCCACTCCAGCTCCCGCGCATCCCACTCTTCCCGCTCAGCCCAGACATCCCGGACATTCCTCAATCCCTCACATCCCTCAATCCCCTTACATTCCTCAATCCCCTCACATTCCTCACATCCCTTAGTCCCTCACACCCCTCAATTCCTCAATCCCTCATATCCCTCACATCCCTCAATCCCCTCACATTCCTCAATCCCCTCACATTCCTCAATCCCTCACATTCCTCAATCCCTCACATCCCTCACATCCCTCAGTCCCTCACATCCCTCACATTCCTCAGTCCTTCATATCCCTCACATTCCTCAGTTCCTCATATCCCTCATATCCCTCAATCCCTCACATCCCTCAATCTCTCACATCCCTCAATCCCCTCACATTCCTCACATCCCTCAGTCCCTCACATCCTTCATATCCCTCAATCCCTCACATCCCTCAGTCCCTCACATTCCTCACCCCTCAATTCCTCAATCCCTCATATCCCTCACATCCCTCACTAACTTTGTGATATCAAAGCTGAAGGACTCCTGACGCACAATTACAGGGCATTGTCTGAGCTGGAAAAAGCCATGTAACCCTTGCCTTTATCATAATCTCATTTCTGTTCACTCGATACCTCCAAAATGCATCCCATGGTCACGTTTCAGTGGCCACTTCTGTATCTGCTGGTCCTTGAAACAAATGAATGCTTCTAAAAATACCAGGAAATCTCAGAACCTGAGCACACAACCAAGCACAGAGGCTGCAAATGCATTTCAGAGCTGACATTAAAATTCCAGAGTGCTATCTGAACTCTGGAGAAGTCCACCTTAAACTCTGCTTTGGAGGAGATAATTTATGCTGGGCCATCCATCTCTGTCTGGGAGGCAGAGCCACACCTGAAGTGGGGACAGCCTTTCCCAGAGTGCTGAGGTGACAGAGGCAGCCACGACTTACCTGTGTGACTTCAGGTGCTGAACCATGGAAAATACCTGGCAAAGGTGCTGCCAGGATACAGGTGATGGCTGGAAAATCCTCCAGCAGGTGTTTGAGCCTCTTCCAGCTTCTCATCCTCCCAACAGATGCACTCCTGGAGTGTCTTTTCCCTGTGGGTTCCATCATTCCCTCCTCTCCTGCCCCAACATGCAGTGAGATCCTTGTTCCCCAGGAACCTGGGGCCATCTCCTCCCACACCCCACCTTTGATTTATTCCCGTTCTCTCCCAGCCTTGTGCTGCCCTTTCCATCCTCTTCTCCAATTCCCTCCTTCCTTCTCTGCTGCATCTCATGCACAGCCCGAATCCCTGCCTGATTCCACACACAAGAATCCCTGCTTGAATCCCAGCCCTAGTCCCTGCCTGATTCCCCAGTCCCTGCCTGATTCCCAGCCCCAATCCCTGCCTCATTCCAAACACAAGAATCCCTGCCTGATTCCCCAATCCCTGCTGGATTCCCAGCTGGCATCCAGAGCCTCCTGTGCCTTATCCCAGGCCCCCCCAGGGCCAGCATGGATGGTGAGGGCTGGTTATGCCCAGACACACCTCCCCCTTTCCCTGCTCCCTGCCATCCCGGGTGGGAATCAGGCCTGAGCCCCTTGGCCAGGTGGGAGTGGAGCCTTCAGCCAGGCTGGGCGAGCCCGGCAGGGTCCCCGGGGATGAGGAGCCAATTTTCAGAGAGTGGAGCAGGGACTGTCCCTGTGAGCCGTGGCTGAGCCCGGGGGTCTCTGGGCACAGGAGATGCTGCTCTGCTCAGGGCACTAGCTGGACAGGTCCCGTGTGCTGCAGACACAGAGCTCCTGTCATTGCAATAACCTGGCCAAATATCCCAAACACAAAGGGGGTTATTAATAAATCAGCCCCGAGCACAGGCGTAAGCAGAGCCTCACGCTGGATGCAGAGTGATTTATACACAAAGCAAAATAGATCAGTCTCACGTTGCTGCAAAAGGACACCAGATGCCTTTGACGTCACCTAAATTATCTCTATTTTTAAAAGTTACTCTTTCCCATTTGCTGCCAGCTCAGAAAGTCCAATTTGCCAAGATAATCTATCGAGTGGGGATGAAGATTTCCAAAGTTGAAGTATCAGTCTCTTAGCAACTGTAGTACTCTTTGTATTAAACTGAGCCCAGGCGTCTCCTGGAGCCTTTTCTGCACCTAATCAGTGAATTCCCATTAAAGACACAATATTGGAGAAACGTCATTTAGGATCCAGGATACATCTAAACACACCAGGTCCATGTTCTCTCTGCTCAGAGGGATATTTATAGCAGGGAGACATGTCAGGGAAGGATGTGGCATCTCTTATTCATGCAAGGAACTGGATAAGAAATGAGAATGTAGGGGAAAAAAAAAGGTGCAGCAAGAGCTGATAAGAAAAACAACATAAAATCATGGGAAGAACTTCTTCCAGCTGGGTCTGGTTCAAGCTGGTGGCCTTTGGGTGGTGGGAAGGGATGAGACAAAAGCAAAGCTCCCTTTCCTTGCCGGCTCTACTTCCAGCCCAGTGTTTGGAGCTGTTTGATGCCTCCCTTTCTCCAAGCCTACCAGAGTTCTGGAAAGGGCTTTTGCCTCCTACATCCACATCTGCTTCTCCCAGCCCGGCACAAAGCTCTGACTGCTGGGAAGCTTCCCCTGGGTAACACCTGCAGGTGTTCTGCAGAAAGCTGCTGGAGAGGGCGTGACACTGTTTTGGGTGGAGAAGGGGTGACACAAAGCCACTTCCCTGTCCTGTCCCTGTGGAGCTCCTGTGCTGTCTGCTCAGCAATTCTGGCCTTTTCCTTTCACAAATGCAACAAAAACTTCAGAAAAAAAAAAAGGAAGCACGACTCCTGAGTCACTATTTCAGTACAGATGGCCTAAAGATGGTTCCTTATCTCTCTGAAGATGGCTCCTTCTCTCCTTGCATCCCTGCAGGCTCTGTGCTGAGGCCATGCCCTGTCCCTCTGTGCCCAGGAGCAGCCTGGAGTTTGCCTGGGCTGTCCCCACCCTGCTGAGCAGTGGGAGCAGGAGCAGGGCCAGGCTCTGCACATGGGGATCAGAACACAGGGATCAGCACTTTGGGATTTTAGGCACTGTCCTCTGCCCATGGCTGCCTCCCACAGCCTGCACATGGGTCACACCAATCCTGGTGGCTGCAGCTGGCCAATAGTAAGGGCAAGGAGACATTTCCTGGTCCTGGAGCCATTGGAATTTGACCTCCAGACTGACAGGAGCAGGAGCAGCTCTGAGCTGGGCCGTGCCCTTCCTGCTGCCTTGCACCCACCCCACAGCCCCAGCCCAGGGCAGGGGTGGCCAAAAACACATCCCAGTGCTCACAGATGTGACTGTCACAGGTGAGCCAGACCTCCAGGTGAACCTCCTGGAGCATTACACAGCCTTAGATGGAAGCAGAATCCTGGGAAGCAGGCACCAGCCACAAACAGCCACAGGTCCCAGAGCTTTGGGACCTCTCTGTTCCTTTATCTCCCAACAGATAAGAAGAAAAGGAAACAAATTCCACCTCTTCTCTGCTCCAAGTCTGATCCCGGCTCTCCAAGTACTGCCGACCCTATTTCCAGAGCACTCTTCAAAGCATCCCAGGAATAATTCCATTACTGCCTGACATTGTTATTTATGACGTGGGGATTGCTCTGCACTCAAGGGCACAGGGAAGAGAGGCCAAGTGCCTCTAGTGCAGAGCAGCTTCCCCCTTTCCACCAGCTGGATTATTCAGGGTGGTTTTGCTTCCTGGCACGTGAAAAATGCTGGGGGAATGATCTTGAGCAGAGTGTGCAGCACCTGATTCCAGAGGCACTGGGAGCAGTCAGTGTGACAGGGAGCTGTGGCATTGCCAGGGACACTGGGAGCAGTGGCACTGCCAGTGCAATGTTGCAGCAGCAGGGTCACTGTAGCCTCAATACAGATATTCAATATATCAATATATCCCCACAACAGCCATGCACAGTATGAGCAGACACGGCTCCTAAACCTCCTGGTCTGCCTGGAATACAAAGTGGAACTGGTCCCAGCTTAAGATTCCATTGAATTTCCCCAGGCAGTAATGGAGTTGGTTGATAAAATGACTGTGGAAGTATTTCTTGCAAATAAGAATTGATTTAGATTGATAGGAAATAGAATCAAGAAACAAGCCCACATGACTGCTCTTGGCAGCTTGGCCATTAAATACATAATTCAATTCCAAGCCCTGGTCTGGATTTCCAGCACAAAGGAGGCAACTGCAGGAAGGGAAAGAATCCAGCACCAATCCCTTTCTCACAAAACTGGTTCCTGCTGGGGCTCTTCCAGGGGTGCACAACTGCCCTCCCTGGGAGGAAGATCCTGGTCCAACACCTGAATTCAGAAGTTTGAAAACATCTCAGGAGAGAGAGGGATTGTCTCCCTAAGGAAGCAGTGAGAAGGGAGAAAAGTTTCTAAGTCAGTTCAGGGGGAAAACCCAAAATTTCTGTTACTTTCCCACTCCTCTCCATGGAAGCAGCTTCTCCCTTGAAGCAGAAACTGCTGCTGGCTTGTCCCCAGCTGAGAAGCAGCTTCTGCTTCCAGAGGCTCCCACATCCCTCTACAGCTGATCCCGCTGTGCTGGACAAAACCTGCCTGTTATCCTGGAGACACTGAAACAACACCTCCAGAGCACTCAGGAAAAGCTGCTGTGAGTTCTGCAGGTTGCCAAGAGCTCCAGGGGATTCCACAGGGGCCAAGGAATAACGAGGAGCAAGGAAATCCCAGCTGTGCTCCTTCCACGGGCCGGATCCCTGTGCCAGCTGCCTGTGGAGAGGGACTGCAGATCCAGGAGGGATCCTGGACACGGGGGATCTGCTCCAGGACCTCCCCAGGCCATCCAGGACGTGGGGGAAGGATAAAAGCAGCTCCTTGTTCCTCATCTCCATCTGATATTCTCTCCAAGGGTATTTTAGTAACAGCACAGAAGAGCAAAACAGGAGGAAAAATGCCCAACAGTTCTGCCAGTTTCATGGAAACAGGGCTTCCTGAGCTGGAAGAAACCCACAAGGATCATCCAAGTCCAGCTCCTAGCCCTGCACAGGACAGCCCCAGAAATCCCAGCAGGAGTTTATTGCTGCAGCACATCACCCATCCCTTCCCATCCATCCATCCCAGGTCCCAGCAAGGGACTGGGAGTGCCCTCAAAGGTCACACATTCCTGTGCCTGGATGAAGCTCACTAGGACAGTGTTCATGGAATCAGGGATCATCCAGTGCCACTCCTGCCATGGCAGGGACACCTTCCACTGTCCCAGGCTGCTCCAGCCCCAGTGTCCAGCCTGGCCTTGGGCACTGCCAGGGATCCAGGGGCAGCCACAGCTGCTCTGGGCACCCTGTGCCAGGGCCTGCCCACCCTCACAGGGAACAATTCCTTCCCCATATCCCTTCTAACCCTGCCCTCGGGCACTGGGAAGTCCAGCTGGGTTCATCCCTTCCCGAGGAAGGGATCTGGGGGGAGCTGGGATGCTCAGCCAGGCACAGCTGCAGATCTGCAGCTCCAGAGCAGTTCTGGCTCCTGGGAAGGGCAACACTAGGTCAGGGTGGATCTGATCCACCCTCAAGGGCCCTTCTCCAAACAGCCCCAAGACCTCCACAAATGCTCCCATTCCCTTTCAGGATCACATTTACTTCAGTTTACCCCGCAGGAAGGAGTCCCATGGATTACCCATGCCAGCAGTGCTGCTCCACTTTCTCCTCTCCCAAACACCTCCTCCAGCTCCATCTGACATTTGCAGCTCTGCTTTGGAGCAGACAGCCAACAACTGCTCCGTGTTCTCCTTCTCCACACCCTTCTCCCACTCTGCAGCCTGGATTTTCCACATGCTGGGCTCTGCTCATGCTGGGAACCTTTGTTGAGCTGTCACTTCTTGTCACCTGTCCCTCCAACATGGCCCTTCCAGCCACTGCTGGACCCTCCATGGCCACCAGAAACACCGAGCTGCCTCACGAGAACCTCTCCCTGCTGCTGAGGAGAGGAAAATAAAGAAACCTCCAGGCACCCACACCAGTCCCTGGAAGGTCTGAGGTGGAAGTCCCACACTGCAGGCAAAGCTCCCATGGAAACAGGAGCTGCCCCAGCTCAGCATGAGCAGGTGTCACAGGCCAGGAGCTGGGCCACATCCCCATGTCCAGCCCCAAGAAGCGACAGCTTTAGTGGGACAGGCTCTGCTGGTTTCTTTGGGCACATCCAAACCCTTGGGAAGGTTGTTATTCCAGCCACACCGAGCTGAGGAGGCTCCAAGGGAACCACAGGGACCTCCTGGTGCCCAGGGAGGGCAGAGCCAGGAACACAAAGTGCCACAGTTCTCACACTTCATTGGGAAGCTTTATAAATTAATTGGAGTACAAAGTCAGGTCTAATTGATGTTTGTATTGACTGAACTGCTCCAAGTCTTAATTTTGGTTGTAAAACTTCCTTTAAAACAGAGCCATTTATAATTAAGACAGGATCTGTAATTAATGGAGTTTTATACTCATAAAACTGCCTCTCTCATCAGTCTAAATTAAACTCCACATGAAAGTTGGAGCAAATTAAATACCATAGATGCCAAAACTACTTTCTCTGAACTCTTTTATATTCTTATTAATGTCAAAACAGAAGAGATGTGAAGGTGTGGAAAATGTTGGAAATCCATGTTTGGAGAGGAGACAGCAGGGAAGGACACCATGGTCTGTGCCCACCCCATGCAGGGTGAGCACAGAGACATCCCCATCACCTCCACACGAGGCAGGAGCCACTTCCCACATTCCAGCTGGAAAGTCAATATTTTCATATTAAGAAATTAACATCTTGCCCCTCTTGCACCATTGTAACAAACAAACCTGCTTGGGAAAGTGTTTTGTTCCACCAGTCACACACGGTCACCATGCCCAAGGGGGCGGGGGTGGCAGAGGTTCCCTTCACGTGCCAGGGGTTATTTAAAACAAAGGTTAATTAAAACAAGGGTTAATTAAAACAAGGGTGAGGATGGGCCTGGCCATGGCCCCAAGTCCCCACTCATGAAACTCCCCAGCTCTGGTAACAGTGGTTGACCAAATGACTCTTTCCAGCCTGATCCACTGGAAACCTTTACAGCCATCAACCACAGTATTTACACAGCCCAGACAATTCTGAGCTCGTGGCAAGAAAATAAATCATTGTGGACATATGTACAGAGCTAAAAGTTCCCCAATAAATCTGTTTGCCATGTTTGCTTCATCCATATCTAGGTAATTAGTAATTCCCTGCTTTAAATGCTCCCATTTAATTGGGATTGCTGTTTTTAGTGGGATATCATTTCCTCTTCCCAAAAGGGCCATTACTATTTTTGTATCATGGGTTTTTTCTGGCTGCCACATTCTGATCTCCCCACTCAAATTAAAAAAGTCCCTGCAACCCTCACCAAGTATTTATGGCTCAAAGTTTCCTACACACATCCCTGAGCTGACATCCAGAAAGCTTCTGACAGCTGTCCAGAGTTATCCAGGGCTATCCCACGGAACTCCAGACTCCAGCTGGAGCCCAGGCTCCTCAGGAGCTGCTGTGAAGAGCGGCTCAGGCACTGGTTGCCCCCAGTGTCATCCTTTGGGATGCCCAGCTGTCCCCTGGGCAGCAGCAATCAGGGTTAGCTGTTGGGAAGAATGAAAGTTTGACAAGAAAGTCTCACAGATACATATGTTTGGCAGAAAGATCTCTGAATGTAGAACCTGAGAATGAAATAGAGATGGAAGCAAGTTTTGATATAGAAGAAAAGAATTGCTGAGCCAGTCTTACTGGATAACTAAGAAGGCAAAGGGTATGTTAGTTAGAAGGGGTTTTTATGGCTTAGAGCAAAGAATAAACCTGTTGTAAGAAGCCTTGACCCTTTGTAGCAGGGAAGAATGATGCTCTGACTCCATGTGGTCAGAAGGCTATTTTATTATTTTATGATACTATATTATATTTTATAAAACTATACTAAAGAATAGAGAAAAAATACTTACAGAAAGCTAGAAAAATAATAATGAAAACTCATGACTCTTTCCAGAGTCTCTGACACAGCTTGTGTGACCATTGGTCAGTGACTGAACACAATTCACACCAGAGCCCAATCAGGCTCATCAGTTCAGGTAAACAATTCCTAACACATTCCACATGAGCAAAACACAGGAGAAACGAATGAGATAAGGATTGTTTTTCCCATCTCTGGGGCCTCTCTGCCTTTTTCTTCTTCTCAGGATAAAACCCTGAATGAAGGAATTATGTTCAATAAAATATAAAGACCACATAAACCCACCTCAAACAAGATGTTTTTACCAAGCAAAAAGATTCCACAGGCAAACAAGACTGGCGATGTTGCAAGTAGAAAAAAGGTTTTCAGGTTCTAAAAAAGGTTTTCAGAATTTTCCACTGCAAGAAAACTGAAAAACAGCTTCTAGCTTAAACTATAATGTACTAACTTTTAGTGATTGGAGAATAGTAACAGGAATATGGTAATTATAGTAGTTATGATAGGCTATAGGTAAAAGTTAAGGTCTAGATTGGTTCTTCTGTATTAAGATGCTCAGCAAAGAAAAGTAAATAATGCACTGTGACCAAAGCTAAAGGGTCTCCAGGCTCATCTGCAGCTGGAGCTGACAGCTGTAGGCGTGGCTCTGTCCCCCATGGCCTCGGACTGCTGTAACACCTTGGATACAATAAACTGCATCTTGAAACTGCCTGGAGTCCCCCATCCCTCATTCAGGCTCTTATGCTTAGGGAAGTCTCAAGGAGCCCTCTGGGTGAGGAACTCTGGCCAGCCCACAACAGGGTTTGTCCCCTCCCTGGGGTAGGGATTGTCCCAGCTGCTCCTGAACAGCCACCAGCCAAAGCAGAGTGGGGGCTGATGGAGGGGGAGGAGGTGCCTCCCTGAAAGGGTGGGAGGGAAATGCCCAAGCAGCACCAAGCCCCTTTGTTTGATGTGTTTTAGAGCAAACCCAGACGGGTCTGTGGCCCTCCTGCCTCAGAGCCTCCCTTTTGAGCCCATTCTCTTAATTTGTGCTGCTCTCATCCCATCAAAGCCTCGGAGGCCTCAGGAGCAGAAGCTGGGAGAGGTAAGGGAATGTAGAGAGTTGATTATTAATGAAGCATATAAATTAGCACACTGGTAATTACCCAAAGGACCAAGGTTCAAAAGAGCCTCTCTCTGTTCCAGCACTGATTCCCAGCCCAAACACCCAGCCCAGTCTGGGGCCAGCCTCCTCTCACAGCCAGGCTCACTGCGGTGCATGACAAACGAGGATGGCACTGGGTCTGTGCCACCAGGAGCTGAGACCTTCTCAGGCAGCACAGGAAGGATGGCAGAATGAGCTGTGCTCATGGGCAACTGCATCTCAGAAATCCCCCCAGGATGGGATGTGACATCCAATCTTCCAGCACTCAGGAACTCAAACTCAGGAGGGTGAAACTTTATCTAGGAGCTGATCCCTAAAAGGTTTCTATTAGAATGAGAAATAGGCTTGAAGGACATCAGCAGTTATCTGATTCCTTCAGCGACAGCCCAGCTCCATGGATGGGAATTTTCCTGCCTCCATCACTGGGATCAGGATTTCACACTGGTACAATCAGCACGTTTTCCTTGGGAGACACTGAGTCCCTCCCCAAGCTCAGCTCTTCTGTTGGCTGAGCAAAGACACCAACCCTGCTCCCCATGAGAAACATTCCATGGGCAGCTTCTCCACGCAGAGGAACTCCAGGGATGTGCCATGTTTGGCTTCAACCATTGTTGGGATGGAGAAACAGGAGCTCTCAACACATCATCAGGAGAGCTTTTATCTGCCAGGCATCACACCATGATTCCAGCCCAAATTTGTGGGTGAGAAGGCGAAATAATCACACTAAACACCTGAAAGCAGCAGCTCCAGGTCTCTGTTGCTGCAGATAAACCTCAGAGCACATCTCCAGAGCACAAGGAGTCAGCCCTTCCCCACAGCATTGCACACGAGGTGTCCCTTGGGCTCAGGTGCCACCAGGTGACATCCAGGTATCACCCAGCCAAGAGCTCTGGCCTGCTGCTTTCTTACAGGGGAAATAAACTGAACACTTCAATCACCTAAACACTCCTCTCCAAACCCCCAAGAGCTGCTGAGCAGCAGCTCCTGAAGTGTGAGCTGCTGTCTGATCCCATCTCCTTCTGCCAGGCCTGGAGGGACACTTCAGCCTTACTCTCATTGATGGGAGCTGTAGAAATCAAAGCACATCTCCTTATCCAAGGAGGAAAAAAAGCAGATTGGAAACACCAGGCCCAGTGCAGGGCAGCAGGGAACCTGAGCAGAACCCAGACTCCCCCTACAGAGCCCTGGATTTTACCAGACCCTTGATTTGCTTTCTGCCATTTCCTCAGCTTATACATTCCAGCCCTTTCTTGTGAAAAGTGAGAGCCAGGCAAAAGGGAGGATGGGGAATCCAGCAAAGGAAAGCCGTGCAGAAAGGAGCTGGAATGAACCCTTGAAGGAGCCATCAGCTCCCTCAGCCCCTTCCCAGAACGGAGTGGGAAGTGTCCCTCCTGCACCCCAGCCAACCCAAACCCTGGGTATTTTTACTGCTGGGCTGGAATTCCTGGGCTTGGCCAGACCCCGGGCTCGGCTCCTGGGAGCTCCTCAGGGAGCAGTGAAAGCACTCGGGCAGGACCCTGAGGGCACAGGGGTGGCTCGGGTGTGACCCCACTCCTGGGGCTCCTCTGCCAGGATGGGAGGGATCCCTGCACATCCCTGCCCGAATCCTGGCCCTGGTCCTGTGCCCTTGGCTTGGCTGGAAAAGAACCATCCCGGGGCAATCTGTGTCCTGCAGTCTCCCCAGAGCAGACCCAGCCTCTCCAGACACCTCATCAGCTCCCAGCCCCCGCCCCGTGTCCGGGCTGGAAGGAAATGCTTGGATTTGCTCTTTCTGTGGAAGCTGGGAGCTGGCCAGCCAAAATCTGCATGTTTGCCACACCTTCAGGGCAGAACTGAGTGAAAAAGCTCAGGCTCATAATGAAACGCTTTGTTTTGGAACAGAACGAGAATTCTTTTTTCCTCCATAGCTTCCGATTCATGGGAGAAAAATGCAAAAATTCAAATGTGCTGATTTGGCTCAGATTAAAAAAAAAAATAGAAAAAAAAAAAGAAGGGACATCCATTTATTTTTAAACTCCAATAAACAGCACAATCGCCTATTTGCAGAGCTGCACGGGGAGGCAGTGCCTGTCCTGGGGTTGTTAACTCTCCCTGCAGTCTCTGAGAAATAGATTTGTGCAATCAGGGACGTTGTTACTCCTGTACTTCAGAGAGGGAACCTCCGCCCGTCTCACTTCCACTTCCCCCGGGAGCAAAGCAGGACAGAACATCCAACTTTCTCTATTTTCTCATTTTCCCTCCCGCAGCACTGGAGTCGAATTTCCAAAGCAGTGACAAGCTCCACTGAACGCTGGTGCTGGAGATCCCATCCCTCAGACAGAAATCGCCGTGTCCCCGCACAGCACAATCTCTCCTCATGTGCAAACGTGAGGAATTGCTGAGCACAAAACTGCTCCGAGTCTTTTGTACCTCCGGGAAGCAGCAGCGGTTCCAGAGCCGCTCCCCGCCCAGAGCTGTTCACACAATCTCACGCCCTGGATTAGATTTCGTTGAAAGGAAAATAATGAGATTTGTGTTTCCTCACAAATTAAAAAGAAATTGCCCAAAAGAATAATCCTAAAACACAAAATACTGCCTCATCCCAGATGTTTCTAATAGGCTTGTGTTCTAATGGCTCATTTAGAGAGACTTTTCCTAAATGACATCTTAATGATGTGCATTCAGGACCATGAGACACAAATATAATTCACTACCAAAGCTTGGGGGTTTTCTTTCTTTTGTTCTTTTTTTTTTTTTTCCCAGAATTGTTATCAAAATAAAGGAGACATTTTCAGAAAGCCTTTGTGCTGTTCTGCAGTACTAAAGATTGAAAATTCCAAATGTCAGCGTTTCTGGGAGCTATTTTTCTTGCTCTTCCTTGGCTCTTCCTACCTGTGACCCTTGAGCACTCCCTGTTTGTCCAGCCCATCCCAATTCCAGCCAGGTTTGGATCCCAGCTGCTTTCCCCACTGGTGAATGGTGCCAGGACTCTGCAGACCCGGGCACTGAGCTCCATGATCTCCTGTCCTGCCATTCTGACTGTTGCTTCGTGTGATGCCCATGTGGGTCCTGCCACTGTCCCTCCCTCTGTCCCCCTCAGCTGGGCGCAGGCCACAAGAGCCCTTTGGAGAGGGGTGAACAAGGCATTCAAAGAGGTCCTGGCTGGGCTCATCCCCCAAACCCCACCTGGAGCAAGGTCCAAAGTGCCCCAGAGAGACCCTGGCCAAGCCCTCCCTGCCCAGCATCACCCAGCCAGGAGGGAGGGCAGGACCTTGGGCTGAGCTCAGCCTGCCAAAATCACGGCTCAGCTTTAACTCATTTCACTGGGAGAGTGAACAACCTAAGCCAGGCTGGCACCAGCCCTAGAAGCTGCAGTGCTCTCACCCTGCAGTGGCTGTGCTGGCACCAAGGGCTCCCAGAGCATTCCAAAACTGCAGCTCCTGCCTGGGCTGGGAACTCTGCTGCTCTCCCTGTGCCCCTGGGCCTTCCCTGTGCCCCTGGACACTCCCTGTGCCCCTGGGCATTCCCTGGACACTCCCTGTGCCCCTGGACATTCCCTCTGCCCCTGGACATTCCCTGGACACTCTCTGTGCCCCTGGACATTTCCTGTGCCCCTGGGCATTCCCTGTGCTCCTGGGCACTCCTGGCACCCAGGGTTGGATCAGGAAGCAGAGAGGGCTGAGCTCTCCTCTTCCTCCCCACTGTTCCCAGAGCATCCTTGTCCCTCACAGCCCTGGCTGGGGGTCCCTGCAGCCCTGCACAGCCCCAGGGCCCGGGAGCACCACGGTCCCTGGCAGAGGGGCATTCCAAGGATGGGTGTCCAAGGTTGGACTTCCAAGGGCTCCTGCAGATCTGCTTTGATGTCACCAAAGGCAGAGCTGGGAGAACAGCACTGCCCTGCTCCATCCTCAGCTCCCTGGACCTGTCTGCCTGCAGGCTGTGGGGTCCCTGTGGAGTCCAGGGACAGCTGGACACAGCTGCATGTGGCTTTGGCTCCTGTGGCTCTGGGGACAGCAAATCCAAGGCTGGAGGCAGCTGCTCCTCTCAGCTCCTCCCCAGCTCCAAACCCTCTGCTCCCTCCCACCCGTCCTGCCCCATCCCAGTGGGGCACAGCCCTCCCTGTTCCTCCCCTCCTCTCCTGCTTCCCCCAGCTCTGACTTTGGGAACATGTGCAGCTCCTGAGGGAGCATCCTTGCTCAATCCTGAACCCAGCCTTGGCACCTCTCTCATCTGAGCTGAGGCTGTGATGTCTCAGGAGCAACGTCTGGGCAAGGGGACCTGGCAAACAGAGGATCCCAGCCAGAGGGAGAGAACAACCAGGTTTAATTCCCGGTATGCTGACATCCCTCTGCTGGCTTCACACCCTGCTCACTGTGCCAGGGCCCTGGTCTTGGCCTCAGGACAGGAAAGGCACTTTGTGACCCACAGGGACATGGGGACAGGACCGCAGTGTCCCTCAGCAGGGCCCTGTGGGTGATGGATGTTCCCTGGAGCAGCAGGGCTGGGATCCCAGCAGTGCCACAGGCTGTATCCCCCCCCCCAAACCAGGAGTACCAACCTGGACATCTGGTGATGATTCCAAAGGCTGTGCTCGAGTGGCATCTGGAAAAAGCCCTGCAAAGGCACCAGGTGAGACCCCCTCAGTCACTGGGTTTCTGTCCCTGCCGCTGCTGCAGCAGCGCTGTGCCAGGACCTTGTGCCACCCTCTGTGTCATCAGCAGGGACCACAGGGATGTGGGCATTGGGGAGTCCAGGCAAAGCCACTGCTCATGGGGAGCAGGAGCCACAGAGAAGCTCTGGCAGCTCCCAAGGCTGTGGTAGCTTCTCCCCCTTCCCAAATCCCAGTAAACTGAGGCACAGAGAAATCAATGACAGCCAAAACCTCCCAGTGAAGGATGAACAGGGATCTGTCCTTCTGCTTGTCCAGTGCACACCTAAGCCCTAAAGCCCTTATTTTTACAGGGAAAAGCTCTTTCTGAATGCTCCCCTGTACAGACTCAGTGGGGTTTTGCAGGGGTTTGTGCCTTGGGGAGGAGGCTGCTCTCAGGAGCCAAGGCAGAGGTTCTGCTGGGCTGGGCTTGATTACAGCTGCTGTGCTGAAGTGAATGTCACCTCTTGGCTGAAATCCCTGTCCCCACAGACCCAGGGACACCTGGCACTGCACTGCCCCACCAGCCCGGCAGGCAGAGCACCAGGACCATCTCCACACCCTGCAGGATTCTGAAGCAGGGTCATTAAAAGATGGATCTGCAAAGGCCAACTCTGAGACCCTGTGGGAGTGGGCAGAGCCCCAGCAGCCCCACGGGCCCCTTGTGTCCATCCTGCTCTGGGCTCTGCACCCAGGGCTGCCCTGCTGGGATCCACCAGAGCCATCCCTGTCCCAGCTCCTGCAATGGCAGCTTGGCCAGCCCTTGTCCCACCCTCCCTGAGCTGAGCCCAGCACTGAGAGAGGCCCCAGGAACTGAAATGAAGAGTGAACCGTTTGCTCAGCACTCAGTGCCACCAAGGGGTGCCTAAGGCAGCTTAAATCCAGGGAAAAGGCCAGGTTTGTACCTCTGCCTGTGCAGTTAAATGGGAAGAAAGGGCTTTTCAGAGGGATTTTCAACTGCTCAAGTTCCCAGAGCTGCTGTGGCTTCTGCAGCACTGAGGTTTCTCCAGGGCTTCACTCCTGTGGCTGGGGAAGGAGCTGGATGGCTGGGACAATTCCCACCTGATCCCAAGGAGAGGCCCTTTATGGGGTGGGAGGGATGTCCCAAAACTGTTCCTGTGGCATTGCCAGCCCCACCCACCCCCAAAAGCCTTGGGCAGGAACTGATGCCTCCCTTTGCAAGGGCAAGATGCTCTGGAGAGACTGACCCTATCCCAAAGGATCCCTGGGAGCTGGGCCAGCAGGGAATGATGTTGGGACTTGGCTGGGTGTGCTCAACACACCAACACCTCCCTGAATCCACAGCTCTTCCCCTCCTGGAAAATGGGGGACACAGAGGCATTCAGCCTCCAGGGAATGTCCAGGGAATGTCCAGGGAATGTCAGAGCTCTGGGCTGTAGGAAGCCTGTCCCAGGCAGTGCCATTGCCTGGGGAGCAGCTCAGCAGAGCAGTAAGGCAGCAGGTGAGGATGAGACCCCTGGGTGCATCCAGGAACACTTCCTGGAATAGCAGGAACTTGCTAAAGCCAGGTTTAACACCAGGGATTGAAGAACTTGTAAAATTAATGACCCAGCCTAGGAGCTCGCATCAAAAATTAAAAATCCCTATTAAAAACTGGATAAACGTGTCACAGCCAGATTGAAATGCCTTTATGGCAGGTTTAGCTCCTGATGTGGATTTGCTCCATTCCCATGGCCAGAGGGGACACAGGCAGCAAATTCCCAGCCATGGGAGCATCAACTTGGCAGGATCCATGGAATGCCAGGGAGCACCAAAGCCTCAGCAGCACCTCTGGTGAGAGAGACACCCACAGCAGGCCCCAAAGGAGCTGCACCAAGGCACGGTTGGATCCCTCTCCCCAAATCCATCTTTTTCCAGCTCAAACAGGCTCCATCTTCACTACAGTAATCCAGGAATCCTCCAGCCCTGCCCAAGGATATCTGAATATCCCCCCCTTAACTCCCTGTCTCACCAGACTGTTCTCAGACTGTGTCAGCATAGCTGGAGCTCAAAGCATCCCTTTAATTGTTGTCCAGATGGTGTCCCTGTCATTTTAATTTGTTGGCAGCCAATGCCATTTTATTTGTGCTCTCTTGCTGCAAGGACTCTCTCCTTGGAGGTGCTGCTGATGCCTGTTCCTGCATTTTGGGGGCAGGGAGTCCAGGTGACACATTCCCCCTTGGCAGGGGCTGTGGGACAAGTGGAGGAGAGCCTCTGAGCCCATCCCAAGGCTGGCTTTGTCCTCCTGGAAAATCAACCTGGCTTGGGGTGTAAAGAATGGAAATGCTTCTTGTTCTGAAGCTTCCCCCCATCCAAAGCTTTCTGCCACCCTCCTGCTGAGAAGCTCCAGTGCTGGAGGGTCTCAGAGCTCATCCCCTAGCCCCAGTGGTCCCGATGGCAAGGCAGCAGCTCAAACCCTCAGAACCTGGGATTCCTCTGTGCTCCCACCCTTTGGATGTGCACACACTGCCCTGCCTGTCTGGGGAGGGAAGTGATGCCAATTCCAGGGAAAAAGAGCTTTCCAGGAGGCTGAGGGGGGAAGGCTGGTGATGCTGGAAAAGTGTCTGTGGCACACAGGACCCTGCTGCCACAGGGAAGGATTCCCAAAGGAGCTCAGGAGAATGGAGCTGTGCTGGGCAGGGGCCTGCCCTCAGCCAGTGCTCCCAGGAATGCTGGAGACTCCTGATGGGACAGAGCACAGGGAATGACACCACAAACCTCTGCCTTGGGACATCCCTGCAGCCTCCTCAGGGCCGAGCTGTCACAGCTCCAGGGACAGGGACTCACCACATCCCATCCAGGAACTGTCTGGAGCAAATGGGAACCTGCAACCCAAGAGTTCCTGCAGAACTCTCTGGGAGGGTGGGGGGGCCTGGCACAGGGTGCCCAGAGCAGCTGTGGCTGACCCTGGATCCCTGGCAGTGCCCAAGGCCAGGCTGGATGGGGCTTGGAGCAGCCTGGGACAGTGGAAGGTGTCCCTGCCATGGCAGGGGTGGCACTGGATGGGCTTTGAGGTCTCTTCCACCCCAGACCTTTCTAGGATTCTGTGATCTTCAGAACATCAACACTGCCCCAGATTTTATCGTTTCTTTGGGGAGGCTGCTCCATACCTGGAACTCCCAAGTCTTAAGGAAATTCACATTGGAATTCCAAGCTG
Organism: Peucedramus taeniatus; assembly: GCA_013400575.1. Taxonomy (NCBI): domain Eukaryota; kingdom Metazoa; phylum Chordata; class Aves; order Passeriformes; family Fringillidae; genus Peucedramus; species Peucedramus taeniatus. The sequence continues at coordinate 191,611 of WBNO01023657.1, read as the reverse complement.
TAGATTGAAAATTGGCAGAAGGGAGAGACAGAGCTGCTCCTGTCCCCAGCAGCCTGGGCATGGTGCTGGCACAGTTTGATATTCAGGGACACAAAACCCCATCACAGCTCAATAGCAGACAAAAATAATTCCATTTCCAGCCGTGGCCACTCACAGCAGCAGCACTGGGGATGAAGCTCCCTTGGAAGAGCTCTGGGAAGCAGCAAATGAGCTTTATACAGTCCCAGGCACTGCATTAATGCTTGCAGGGCTTGCACTGAGCGTGGACCTAGGGAGCCGTGCAGGGAATCATGCCCAGAGCACCTCCTATCCCAGGAGAATTTCCATTCCTTTTTCCTTTTTCCTTTTTCCTTTTTCCTTTTTCCTTTTTCCTTTCCCAGGTGTTTTTCCCTCTCCCTGGAGCCAAACAGGCTCAGCCTGTTGCTGCTCCATGACTCAGCCCTGACTAATGCCTGTCTCCCCTGGGTCTCCCTCCTGGAGCACATTCCTGCTCCTGTTCCCTGGATCCCACCTGAAGCACCAAAGATAACCAGATAATCCCAGCTGAGGAGGCTGGAGGGCCTCTCCCTGTCCTTTCCCCTTTCCCTTCTGTGCTGTGCTCAGATTAAAGTGCCAGGGAAAGCTCAGCTCTGGAGAGGGACAGGAGCTGGGGCACAGCAGCTCTGCCTGCCCTCTCACCAAGCCCTGCAGATAACAGCACAGAGACCCAGCTCTGGACCAGCCACAGCCTCCTGGCTCACAGGGTTAGTCAAATAACAGCCCCAAAGGAGTCTGGCTGGTGACAGAGCCCTGCAGGACACAGCCCCTCCTTGCCAGGACTCCCAGTGCCCGAGGATTGTCACCAGAGAGGATTGTCACCAGAGAGGATTGTCACCAGAGAGGATTGTCACCAGACGTCATCAGAGGAGGGGGAATAGCCTGACCTGGGCTGATTTTCAGAGACAGGGTTAGGATGGCTCAGCTGTGTTGGTGATGTTGGGCCATTTCACTCGGGCTGTGTGACCCCAGAGTGTCCCCAGCCCTGCTCCTGGGGCTGCAGCCCCGCCAGCCCTTGAGCCCCCTGGCCCTGTCTGCATTACTGGCCAGCAGGACACAGCTGCTCATCCCAGCTCCACGCGGAGCAGCACTAAACCAGAACCCTTACATTCCCTCAGCAGCTGCTCAGGGATGTCTTCTCCAGCCAGGAAAGAGAGACCAGCTGAGAGCTGCAGACAGAGGGGAGGTGCTGGGAAGAAGAAGCAGAAATCAGGCACCTGCTGTGGTTTATGGAAAAGCGTCCTGGTGAGGGAAGTCCCCACATTCCTGCCCTGTACTCCCCTGCATCCCAAGCTCCTACAGCCCCTTCCCCTGGCCTGCTCTGCTCACACCTCCACTTCAGCCAGGCACAACCCTGCCACTGACACCCTGGAGCTCGACTTTAGGGACTGTACTGTGACCTTGTCACACCACAGCTCCTGAAAGGTGCCTGTGCTCAGCTGGGGTTGGTCTCTTTCTCCAGGCAGCACTGACAGAACCAGAGCACACAGCCTCAAGCTGCACCAAGGGAAATACAGGCTGGATATTAGAAAAAAGTTTTTCACAGAAAGAGTGATAAAGTTCTGGAATGGCTGCCCGGGGAGGTGGTGGAGTCACCATCCCTGGATGTGTTTAACAAAGCCTGGATGTGGCACTGGGTGCCAGGGGTTAGTTGAGGTGTTGGGGCTGGGCTGGACTCGATGATCTTGAAGGTCTCTTCCAACCTGGTCATTCTGTGAATTCTGTACGAAGCCCAAAAATCTCCCCCAGTCTAAAAAAACCCTACAGACACCCCAGCCCCCCCCGAGGCAGGAGCTCCATGGGTGAGGCACCGAAGGCTAGCACTGCCCTGCAGCAACATTTCCTCCTGCTGATTCCAAAGGAACCTGGCTCAGGTAAGGATTTATTGGGATGTCTGCCTGGACAATGCTGCTGCTGTGGTTCACATTTGGATTTCTCTGCAAGGCCCTGCTTGCATCTCCCCCAAGCCTGCTTATCATGCATGTGCCTCCCTCCAGGTGAGATTTTTCACATTCCCACTCTGGAAATGTTTTTCCCTCCTGACAATACCCTTTAGATAGAGCCTATGGAGGTGGATGACTCAAGCTTGACATGATTATTTCCATCCAGGGTTTTTTATTAAAAATACTCCTGATGGTTCAGAACGTGAGGACAGGAGCTGCCTTGAAAGGGATGTGGAAAGCTCAGAGTCTGCACAAACTGTGCCATGATTTCATGTCAACCAACAGCAGCCAGAAAATCTGTGTAAAACAGCCCCTCCCAGCCTGAATTTATCATTTAATGCATAGAAACCTCCAAGCACATGGGAGTAACATCCACCCCAGACCCCTCCATGCTCCCAGTCCCTCAGAGCCAGGTCATCGTGCCACTTCCAGACCTGGGCTGATTTTCAGAGGCAGGGTCAGGATGGCTCAGCTGTGTTGGTGATGTTGGGCCATTTCACTCGGGCTGTGTGACCCCAGAGTGTCCCCAGCCCTGCTCCTGGTGCTGCAGCCCCACCAGCCCTTGAGCCCCCTGGCCCTGCCACTTCCAGCTCTGTTATTTACCCAGAGTTACAAATTTAAGGATCTCTTGATTTGGCTCTGGGCAAGTTAATTCCCTTTGTGCCAGCTCCCAAACATCCTCACAGTACTCCAGCCCCACAAACAGCAAACCTGCTGCTGGGAACAGACACCCATGAGCAGAGTGACTTCTCCTCTCCAGCCTCCCCCTGCCAGCAGCATGGAAACAACCAGAGTGGAGCTAGGGATGGCAGATGGCTGCTGCAGGTCAGGGAAGTTTTGCAGGGAAAAACTTCCTGTGCTCTCCTGAGGCCTCACCTGGGAAACTGGACACAGTTCTGGTGTCCCCAGCATGGGGAGGACAGGGAATTGTTGGAGCAAGGAGAGAAGAGGCCGTGAGGTTGATAAAGGGACTGGAGCACCTCCCTTATGGATACAGGCTGAGGAACTTGGGACTGTTCACTTGGAGAAGGCTCCAGGGAGAGCTCAGAGCCTCTCCCAGTGCCTAAAAGGGCTCCAGGTGAGCTGGAGAGGGACTGGGGACAAGGCATGAAGGGACAGGACACAGGGGATGACTCCCACTGCCAGAGGGCAGGGCTGGATGGGATATTGGGAATGAGGAATTGTTCCCTGTGAGGGTGGGCAGGCCCTGGCACAGGGTGCCCAGAGCAGCTGTGGCTGCCCCTGGATCCCTGGCAGGGCCCAAGGCCAGGCTGGACATTGGGGCTTGGAGCAGCCTGGGACAGTGGGAGGTGTCCCTGCCATGGCAGGGGTGGCACTGGATGGGCTTAAGGTCCTTTCCAAACCACCCCAAATCATTCTGGGATTCTGAATATTCATTTGGAAGATAACCTCTCAGAGAAGAGGCAGAGCAGCACTTTGAGCATTCACCCCAAGCCCTAGGCTCTTCCCCCTTACATCACTCAAAATCAGAGCTCTTTTCCATCTCCTGATCTCCCCATTCTCCTCCAGCCCCCACCTGCAGCTGAAACAGGGAGAGCTCCTGGGTATTCCCTGGAGGATGAGCTGGGAGTGGGGTCAGGCTGCAGCACTGTCCCCCTGCAGCATCCCAGAAATCCTTCCCAAGTGAACAGTGCTGACACACACAGTGCCAGACACAGGAAAAAAAGAAATCTGCTGGAAAGAACCCAACAGATCAGGCACTTGTTAGAGCCTTGAGTGCAGAGGAACATTATAGAAAATTCCCAGTGACTCCTCCAGCTCCAAACCTATCATAATTTAATCTGTGTGACTGGAATTTCTCAATAGGCTGGAACTCCCTCAGGACCAAAATCTCATTGAAAAAGAAACCAAGGAGAATTTTGGCATCTCTTCCCCAGCCTGGAAGATGAAATGCAAATCTGTTATTGGCATCGAGCTCTCACAGCTTGATCCATCCACAGAGCTCCAATAGCCTGACATTAACTTCTCAAGGAAGAACATTTTGTTACTCATCTTCAGACAGTTTATGCTCAAAGGCAGAAAGACTAATTCTGTTTGGGGTTTGGGCAGTGAACCTTCCCCAATTACCAGCACAGTCAGGCACTGATCTGGTATTAGAGACAAAACACAGGGAGATGGAGACTGCTGACTTCATTTTAAATATAAATTCCAGAGGCTGAACACTGCTGGCACATGGAAAAGCATCTCCAGCTTCTTCTGCTGCCCTGGCTTTTCAGTCACGAATCGATTTGGTGCCACTCCTGTGTCTGCAGGTGGAAGAAGATGACCTGAGGTGGAGCTCGGTGAGCTGTCCCAGACCTGGGGACATCCTCAGGGCAAAGGCACAAAGAGGGGTGTAGAGCACAGGCTGCCAGGAAAAGAATGGATCTTAATTCGAATGAGCCTGTGCTTGACAGGCAGGGAATAAATGGACGTGAAGAGCTCTGTCCAAGCTCCCAGAGCCGAGGGGGGCTCTCTGTGAGAGGAGACAATGATCCCCCTGCGCTCCCCGGTGTGGTCCTCACATTTCACTGAACATAATTCCTTCGCTCAGGATTTTATCCTGAGAAGAAGAAAAAGGCAGAGAGGTCCCAGAGATGGGAAAAACAATCCTTATCTCATTCGTTTCTCCTGTGTTTTGCTCATGTGGAATGTGTTAGGAATTGTTTACCTGAACTGATGAGCCTGATTGGGCTCTGGTGTGAATTGTGTTCAGTCACTGACCAATGGTCACACAAGCTGTGTCGAGACTCTGGAAAGAGTCATGAGTTTCATTATTATTATTATCTTTTTAGCTTTCTGTAAGTATCCTCTCTCTATTCTTTAGTATAGTTTAGTATAGTTTTCTTTAATATAATATAGTATCATAAAATAATAAAATAGCCTTCTGATCACATGGAGTCAGAGCATCATTCTTCCCTGCCACGAAGGGTCAAAGCTTTTTACGACACCTCGGCAAGGCCACTTCGGTGGGACTGCAGTTAACAGTATTCGGCTGCTCCTTCTCCAGAGGCGGCTCCTCCACACCTCATTTCCCTCATTTGCGTTAATTAGCGGCGGCAAGCCGCTGTTCTGGAGCGCAGGAATCTCCCGGGGCAGGCGGAGCTGGGCTCCCGCGGACAGAGCCGCGCCCGAGGGCTCCCGGACCCGCCCGGGACCGGGGACAGCAGGGGAGGAACTGAGGCTGGATTTCCTCCCTCACCCAGCACAGCCCGGTTCCCTTCCCTTCCCACCCAGCACAGCCCAGTTCTCTCACCCAGCACAGTTTCCATGCAAATGGGGGGAGAGGAGAGCAGAGAGGAGCATCCCCCCGTGCCCTGCCAGGGCTTCCAGCCCCGGGGCCACTTGGAGCAGCTCCTGACAGGCCTCTGCAAATCTAACAGGCAATTCCAGCAGCCGTGCTTTAATGGGGACAGGAATAACAGAAAATCCTTGTTTGTGCCTGGAGTGAGCTGCAGGACCTCCTCCCGCCTCGTGTGTGCTCAGCAGCCCCCTGACCCTGGACAGGGCAAAGCTGTGCCTGCCCATACTATTGGCATCTTTGGGGTGAGGAGCAGTTGAGCCAGCTCAGTTCAGCTGAACTCAAACCTTCAAGCCAAGCTCCAGGAGAAGAGCCCAGAATGTGACCTGGGCAGTGCTGGGGTTCCTGGCTCTGAGCTAAGCTGCACTGAAGTAGTTTCTCAGGTTGTCTCTCACCTGAGCTGTGTCCTCACACCCTCACTTGGAAAACACTGTTGGTACCTGAGCTAAATTAATGTAAAGCTCAAAACCCAAATCCAAAGGCTCTGAGGTGGAAAGGCTGGGAAATGAAGCTTTGATTTACCAAAGCACACAAGAAAAGGGGCAGGGTGGTCAGAAATGTTGGTCTCCTGTTTCTCCAAAATGCCTCTAGGCTGTCCTGGAAGGACCAGTTCCACTTTGCCCCCTTCCTTTGATCCTTCCCTCAAAAAGTTCTCCATCAAGGCCCCTGATTGTGACCAAGGCTTGTACCAAGTGTCCACTGGAGAGCAAACCAAGAGCTCCAATTCATTCCACAATACTCAGGGACCAGCTGTCAACAACATTAACTCTAATTATTTAACTCAGAAATTACCCTGGTGAGCCACAAACCTTCTACAAAAGAGACCTTCCTCCCTGAATCAGATGGGGACCTGAACCTCTACCTGGCCACACGTCCTGGGCCAGGGCAGAGAGGATTAACAGCAGCAGCTTCCAGGGGGAAATTAGGGGATCCTCCAGGCAGCACATGTGGACAACATTCCTGATGGCCTGTGCCAGACTAAGGCTGCTTTGTGCTCCCTACCAATGATCTGGAAAATGGAATTTTAAAGCTCTTTCCATCTTCTTAAGCCACAATCCACCTCCATGCATCTTCTTACATTGAGACATGGAGAGGAACCTCCCTTTGGAAAGGCCTCAAAGCAAATGAGACATGGTGGGAAGAACAGACCCAGCTCTGCAGGGTCCTGGGGAAGGTTAAAGGCATCTTTGGGGCAGTATGAGCCTAAATTTTCTCATTTTGCCCATAAAATGCAGGCCTAATGTTTCAAAAAGCTGCAGAATTTTTGTTGCAGGCCCCCAGCTGGGTAGTAATTAGCACTGACACCATGATTGCCAAAGGCTAATCAATCACTTTATTGTACTCCACTATATTATACTATACTTATTAAGAAGCTCATCACCCTTACAGACAGTCCCATACAGCTTTGACCTAATTGGTCAGTCCATCCAAACACCATCCACTGGCCAATTAAGAAATCACCCTTTGGTAAACAATCTCCATAACACATTCCACATGTGCACAATAACAGGTGCAGCAAGTGGGGATAAAAATTATTTCTCATTCTTTTCTCTGATCTTCTCACAGCCTTCCCCAGGAAAATCCTGGGAGAGTTGTGCCTGCTGCTCTCTCTGGAGAGAGCTGCGGCTATACAGAAGGACAAAAGCTAAGACTAAAACCACTCCATAGCTCCCAACACAACCTTAGTCAGGGATGTCCTCTGTGTCCCTGATCTGCTGAGCCATCCTACTTCCCATTTGCCTTCCTCCAGCACGGAGAAGGGGCAGCACTCACCATCCAGCTCCTCCACGGAGATGTTGGCCAGCTGCTCGCTGTCGCTGCCGGCCGAGAGCGAGCGGTTCAGGTAATTGCCTTTGTACAACAAGCCAGCTGTCACATGGTGGAATGGCATCTTCTCCCTGCCACCAAAAGGGGAAAAGAGAGGGTCATTGTGGTTATCTGCCTTTGTTTCATGGGAATGGAGCACAGTCTGGCCTGGAGGAGGGGCTGGAGCAGCACCCAGGCTGCAGGTGGGTGTGAGAGGGGTGGGCTGAGCTTTGAGCCAGGGTCTGAGGCAGGAGCTGAAGGAACAAACAGCAAAGCAGCTGCTGCCTCTGGGTGCTGGAGAGGAGTGAGGGGAGCCAGAGCAGTGGAGCCTTAGGAAAACAGGATTTCCCAACACTCAGCCTGCAGATTTCAGCCTTGGTAATAATTACAGAGAGCACAGCGCTCTGCACTGACCTGCAGGTAACAGGTTACAGCATTGTGGAGAGTTCAGGTTGGAAAGGACCTCAAAGCCCATCCTGAACCACCTCTGCATGGGCAGGGACACCTTCCACTATCCCAGGCTGCTCCAAGCCCGTCCAACCTGGCCTTGGGCACTGTCAGGGATCCAGGAACAGCCCCAGGCAGCACAACTTCCAAAGGCAGGGAAGGGACTGGACACCCCTGAGACCTAACCTGGAGCATGCAGCCCCCTCAGAGGGTCCAGCCAACCACCCTGAGCAAGGTGTTTGTCACTGCAGGGCCCCAGCTCTAGATCCCTCTGAGAGGAGAACATCCACATTGGAGCGGGGCCCCAAAAAGAAAATTCCCATCTCCCAAGTCTGAGAGCTGAAGAAAAATCCCACTCCATGGGAGGCTGGAGCAGGGAGGTGTTTGCAAACCTCACAGGTCCCAACCCCAGGGAGGGGCAGGCACTGCCCAGAAAGGAGTGGGAATTACTGTCAGCAGCACTCAGCCTGTGATTTAGCAGACACGAGGAGGAGGCAAGTTTGCCAAAGTCAATTGAAATATTAAGTGGAAGATTTGTCATGCCCAGGGCTGGATTCAATCAGCACAAGCTCATCCCGGGTCTATTGTGCTTTGGGCTGCACATTTCCAGCAGAAATAAATCAGCAGAGTCCCCAGAGCCACCCAGAGAGGGCCGGGGACTCCCTGGGGCTGGAAGTGGCCAGGACAGGCTGAGAGTGGCTCTGAAAACCACCACGGCTCTCAGAGTACAGAGAGGGGCTACTCAGAGCCCACCCTCGGTGCTGCCAAGTTCTGTGCCCCAGGAGGAGGTGCCACCTCTGGAATGCTGCTCCAGCCAGCAGCACCAGGATGATCTGGCTGTGCCTCAGCCAATAAACCAGATATACAGACAATACAGATGGATTCGTTGGGAACAAAAGCCTTCCTGCTCCCTGGGCTGGGAACAGCTTTGACAGACCCCCCAGGAGCAAAGCAACCAGGAGACACAGGCAAGCACAGAGGGAGAGCCAGGAGCCTCCTCTGGCACTGCTCAGCACGCTCCAGGAATTTCTCTGGCAGTAATTATGTAAATAAATCCTAATCGTAATTTTAAGTATTTTTATTTGGGAGCCCGTTTGCTCCAGCAGCACATTAGAAACGTAAACAAGGGGTTCTGTTTCATTAAGCACATCTGTAATTTCCCAGCCCTTGCCAATTCATGGCTTTCACTCTGAGACGTTGCTCCCTCTGACACCTGCTCAGCACTAAAGTGGGAATTTTACCTTCCAAGGGACACTCAGAGGCAATGCCAGCTCTGGTGTCACTGGACAGATGCTTCCAGCCCTTTGCACCACCTTCATTTGTTTCCAGGCCCACCACAAACCATTCAGGCAGTGACCAATTCCTGTTCTCTCTGGATAATCACCCCCCAGGGTAAGCACAGAGTTGGAAAGGACCCACAAGGGTCATCAAGTCCAACTCTTGGATAGCCCCAAGAATCACTAAAAGCAATTACACTGAAATTTCAAATAACTTGACAAGAGTTTAAGCCTCCCCCTGGGCTGAGCTTGCATTGCACACTCAGTGAGCCCATGGGGCTGGGCTCTGGCACCCCTTGGCCCAGCCCCTGGGTGAAGGAAACTCCAGCCCTGCACCCCCTGAGCTCACCCACAGATGGAATAGCAGCAAACCACGAATTTAAAGCATTCCTGAAATCACTTTCGAAGCCTTGGCTTCTACAACCATTAAAAAATGACAATGCCTCTCCCCTGAGGGCTGAAGAGCTGAAAATCAGCTCCTACCTGGATCCTGTGGTGTGTTTTAGTGCTGGAGGAGAGCCATGAAACCCTGGAGTGAGAAATCCTGGATTAAATTCTGCTGCCCAGATATATTAAAGGTTTTTTAAAGCTGTAATATCATTCAGCAGAAACCCTGCAGAGCCTCTGGAATCCAGCACCTCTCAGCTCTGACAAGGGATTCTCCAAACGGGCCCAGCCCCTGTGCCAGAAGGGTCCCCAAGGACATGTGGCTGTGCCTCAGGAACACTCAGCACCCTCAGACAGGAACCTGCAGCCGAACCCAAGCCTCAAAGGGGGAGAAAACAGCAAAAATGGGCCCAGGAGGGGCAGGCGGGGGAGAGCTCCAAAGCAGTGGGGTGGGAAAGCCCTTGAGGGTGGAATTCATAAAAGCTCCATGGGAATATGTAGGTGCCTGTCGGGGATAGAAGGGCTGTCCTGGCACAGCCAGACTGGTCCAGGCTGGAATTCCCATCCCTGGGCATGTTCAGGGCCAGGCTGGAGCAGCCTGGGACAGCAGGAGGTGTCCCTGCCCATGGCAGGGGTCGCACTGGGTGGGTCCTTCCCACCCAGCCATCCTGGGATTCTGGGACAGGCTCACTTTGGATGCAGCCACAATGTCCATGTCAGAAACACAGAAACCTCCTCCAGCTTCCCTGTGGCTGCTGCTCCCAGTGCCCAGCGAGCCCTGGGACACGCAAACGAGAGCGGAGCGTGCTGCTGGCTCCATCCCCATGGTGACACCTGGCACCCATCAGCAGTAGGGGCTGGGGCTGGGGGCAGGCCACTGACAGGGTTTTACCTCCCCAAATGTTCCCTTTGAGCACTGTGCCCTCTCCTCAGGGTAGCCCTGGGGCTCCTGCCCTTCTCCAGAGCTGCCCAACAGCTCCCGAGCAGGGAGCTGTGCTCTCCACCACAGACCCTGGGCACCTTGCAGACCAAACACAGTGTGGGGATTTGGGAGCAGTGGAATCCCCTTGAATAATATCATGAAAACACCACAAAAACATTGACATTGAACCAGAAATCCCTCAAAGAACCCCTGCCCAAGTGTGTGGAGATGTCCCCATGGTACCTCAATGTCCTAGGTTTTAAGATGTGGCTGGGGTGTTTATTCTATTTCCATCTATCAGAGGTGGGGCAGTTATCCTCTGTTCATTGGGCAGTTTTCTTTATCTCTCCCACAACCAATCCTCCCTCCAGGAGATCTCTTCTGTCCATGGCCACTGAGTGTCCCNCCAGGCCCATCTCCAGCACCCCTGGAGCTTCAGAGGAAAACTCCACCCTTCTCCAGGATCCCTGCTCCACCAGAGCCACCCCTGGCACTGCAGGAGGAGCAGCCACCATGGAATGGGACTGTGCAACACCCTGACCCACAGGGGGTCAGCTCCTCTTCTCACTCTGTCAATAGTTTGTTTTTTCTTGTTTGTACTATTGCATTTGTATTTTTAATTTTCCTAATAAAAAACTGTTATTTCTATTCCCATATCTTTGCCTGAGAGCCCCTTAATTTCAAAATTATAATAATTCAGAGGGAGGGGGTTTACATTTTCCATTTCAGAGGAGGCTCCTGCCTTCCTTAGCAAACACCTGGCTTTTCAAACCAAGACACCCAAAGAGCCCCTCACCACGTCTGTGGACTCTCCCCACAGTCCCCTGGCAGGTTCCAGTCCCTGTGCCAGGCTCCCACCAGGTCCCACCCCCATCGTGCCCTGCCAGCCTCACTCCTGCCTCTCAGCACAGCCACGTTTGTGGAATTTAGAAGATTCTCATAAGCAATATTCCATCAGGATTAAAAAAAGCCATCTCCACGCTGCTCATGTCTGTGGCTCCCATTCCTCACCAGCCCCTGTGCTGCTCTTCCCAAAAAGGCTCAGAGCCCGTGAAACCCCACACAACCATTAAACACAAGGTTCCAGGATCCAACTCTGAAATGGAACTGGGACCAATTTCTGCTGATCCTGGATCTCCTGGGTGGTCACCACTTTGGAAAAGGTTCCTTGTTCCCCTCTCTCCCATATGCAGCCCAAAGGGTGCCCAGGAATCCATCCTGGGGAGTCCATCCTGGTTTTCTGGCCGCAGGCACGGAACACACAACCTCCTTAGGCCTGCCTGGGTGTCCCACCCAGCCAGAATCCTGTGTTTGCCCTCCCCATGGAGCTGAATTCCATGGATCCCAGGGGTTGGGAGCACCCTGGCAGGATCCCAAGCTGGATGTTGAGCTGTGTGGTGTCAAACAGACCAGGCGGAAATGAGGAAAAGTGGTATGAGGATAAAATGGAGATTTCCAGCTCTGCCATGGGCTGGGCTGAGGGAGTCTGAGCTGGAAGAATGGGAAGCATGCCTCGATGGATGGCCAAGGACACAGGAGAGGAGCACCAGCACAAGCTTTGTTCTGTTAGCCCCTTCTCAGGGCTGAAAGGAATCCAGGAATATACTGAAAATCCAGGGAGCAGCCAGATAGTCAGGAAACTGGAACAGGAGCTGGCAAGTCCCTGAGGTCACTTTTAAACCCTTTAAAAATTCATTGCTCGAAGTGACAGTGTTGAAGATGCTTCTCCCTGAGCACAGCAATATTTGAACATCTAAAGCAAAGAAGAGCAGGGACTTTGGAGGAAATGATCCCCTTTTTCCCAGGACTGAGGCACTGCCATTGTCCTCGGAGGGAGGCTGTGTGATCCAGCTGGATCCAAAGGACAGCAGAGCAAACAGAGCCCTGGTGTCACCTGGAAACTCTTGGGATATCTGAGCCTCCATGAGGCACCAGCCAGGGGACACCCCCAGCCCCCCAAAGAGGCTCCACTGCTATTTCTGGTCCTTTTCCATGGTGCTGTCCATGCTTCCCTCTCTCTCTAAGGAGGCTGTGCCAGCTGAGGGTCATGGCTAGGCCTGGCTTAACCTCTGGCATGGGAGAGGCTGAGCTGGACTAAATCCCCACAGCTGCTTTGAAGCCAGCACAGTTCAGGGAAGACAAAATCCATGTGCTGGGAAGAGTCACTTTGTCCCTTGTCACCTGCATTCCCTGCTGCTAACAATAGCTTTAAAGGTTTTTTTCCTCTTTTTAATTTACTTTGTGCACAAACTTGGCACCTGGAGTGCAATCTGAGCCCAAGCTGCCCATGGCAGAGCCTGCAGGGCTCCAAGGGCTCCTCTTGGCTCGGGAGGAGCTTGGAGGACGAACAGCTCAGCAAGGTGTGAAGGGGAAGCTGCAGATATGAACTGCCTAGGTCTGGTTTAATCAGGCTCAGCTCAGGGGTGTGAAGAGAGCCAGGGCTGAGAGCAGGCTCAGGCTCATTCTGTACTACAAACCAAGAGAAGTGGCCTTGAAAAGAGCCTTGGGATGGGGAAAAATAAAGTCTGGTTCTTTTAAGAGAAGGCCCTAAAATAGATCCTCCCAGGGAGCCAGTCCTGGAGGAAGTCTGGATTGCTGACTACCGATCCCAGTCTTTATTGATCTCAGAGCCTAAACCCCCAGGAAGGCACATTTGGGATATTTATAAACAGGAGAGAGAGCAGAGGCTCCTGCTGAGCCTGCACAGGGCACTGAATGCTCTGGGCAGGGTGGGGGAGCCAGATCTGCTCAGGCTGGGCTGAGAGGGCAGTGAGCCCTAAAGCTCCCTGAAAGCTTTTCTGGGACACAGCAGGGCTCCCCCTTCCTGGGTGGTTATCAGAAGTTAGACCCAGCTTTTCCACACATATTTTCAGCAAATGAATCCAGACAAATTCCACCTTTCACAAGGATTTATGGACTGCAAACACAAGATTTGAACCCACACACGTAAGATGCACTGAGCATCTGCTGCTGGGGATCCAGGTAAAATCCAAATTGACCCCCAGGGACCATTCCCAGTCATGAATCTTCACACCCCCATGTGCCCTCAGCACACCTTCATGGCATTTGGGCTCTATCTGATCATTTCTTGGCATAAGCCTAAAAAACCGTCTCTCTAATTCAGGCAGGAAATGCAGATCTGGCACACCTGGCTTGGGATACCAACAATAAAGTGCCTCATGGTGATCACTGGGTAAAAAAGCCTTTACAAACAGATCATTCTCAGCATTGAAAGATGTAACTGGGAAGAAAAAAATCCTCTGCAAGGCAGAAAACAAGATCTGAGTGACAACCTCATGTAATGTATGGCACCTCAGGAGCCACAAACTTCCACGTTCAAGAGCTACAAAGCACTTGGAGCTTCAGAAGATTTTGTGCTGGGTTTTTTTCCCACCTTCTGCAGTAAATTCGAAATGAAAAAGCAGAGGAAGGGCACTTGAAAAGACACCACATCTCGAAACAACTGCTGCTGCTTTGAATTCCGGCAGAAAGGGAGAGCTGAGGGTGCCGGGTCAGCTATAAAATCCAACATTGCTGTCTGGGAGCTGCCTGTGAAAGCACGGGGAGACAGAAATCAGAGCTGTAGTTTGTTATTTCTGAGCCGTGGCTGGGGCTGATCCCCAGGTCCAAGCGCCGGGAGGAGAGGACTGCAAGGACCTGATAACTCCGTGTGTGTCCCAGGGCAAGAGCAGCACTCCCAAGGGGATAAAGACCCTTTCCACTGCAAACAGGCTTAAAGTGCCCCATTAAAGAACCAGCAGCGCTGACTCAGCAGTGCTTCCTCTCAGCCAAGCCCTGCTCAGCTCCTAAACTCATCCTCACCTCCTGCAAACAGAAATCCCCATATTTTTGCTGCCCTCTTCCACTTTCTGTCACTGCTGCTGCCCCCAGTTGTGTTTAACCAAGATTAGTAAAAAAATTTCCGTCTTCCAGGTTTGGAAAGCCTCTGAGTTGATAGTATAAAGTAAAGTAAAAGAAAGCCAGCAATGCAATGAAAATCTTTAATCTCTTCTCCCCTCTAATAATTCACCTGGAAACTTGAAAAAATCAGTTTGGGAATGGAAGTTTTATCCCTGGGGAGGCCCAGTCTCCCATTCCCTCCTGTGGGACAGAACACCAGGGACAACCCCTGTGCCCATCACACGGGGGTCCCCAAAAAAAAGCCTTTTTCAGGTGACAATGATTTAGGAGAGGAAACCAACACAGGCTACAAAAACTTGTGAAATCTCCAGGCAGAAGGAAAGCTGAAGGAACCTGCAGATTGGGAATTGAGGCAGACTTCTCTCCCTAAGTAAACTAAAGAAAGACTATTCTAAAAAGAGTAAACTAACTAAAATTTTAAGTTTTATTTCTTTACGTTATCAATTCTTAAAAATTGTAAGAAGAAAAGTGTTCTAAACATTTTGTTAATTCTTATTACTCTTTGATTACTCTTTCTTTTAGTTACTATTAATAATTTTTTGTTATACCCTTTTAAAGTTTTAAACCTACTTTATCTTTCTCCTAACTCTACCTAACAACAAAAAGTAAATACACCAGTAATTAACCAACACTACACCCACCACACTCATCAGTACATTAACCAAAAAAAAAAAAAAAAACAAACCTCAAAATTAACAAAATCTCAAACTAACAAACCAAAAGCACTACACGTGGCAAAGCTAATCAGCCTCTGGAACAAACATCCTTGGAGGGACACAGCCTGTGTGACAGGAGGGACATGTCCTGTGTGCCAGGTCCCACAGCATTCCAGCCCACCTGCAGCCCCATTTCCCTGCCCAGCCCATCCTGTTGGTGCTGCAAGGAGAGCCAGGAGCACCCTGTGCCCACCAGGGATCCCTGCAGCGTGGAGAGGGGGCTCCTCCTGTCCCCCTTCCCAGAAATCAGCTTCTCCAGAAGTCAGGATGGATAAAGCCAGGGGGAGCAGGTTCAGCTGAGCACCCAGGGCAGGTCAGGGGTGCCAGAGAGGCTTTGGGGCATCACCCACCCCTGCCCAGCCCTTCATACCAACCCCACCCCACAGTCCTGGCAGCTCACACACAAAAAGATCCCAATTCTCTTTCTCAGGAATACTCAGCTCTTTCTCTCTTTTTTTTTTTTTCCCTTTATTCCCTGAGTACAACATGAGATCACTCAGAATTAAATGATGGGAACGAGGTCCTTGTTGACAGCAAGAAAAAAAATATCCCAGAGCTTTGAGCTGAGGAACACATCAAAGCAGGGAGGAAATGTCACCCCCACCCCCATAACCCATCCCTAACACATTTCCCTGCTCTGTTGAACCCTTTTCTCCTCCACTCACAGCTGCTGAGTGTTTGCTCATTGAGCCTGGCCGGAGGGAACTTTTCTGAGCTTCTGTTCATTCCCTCCTGTCCTGTTCCCTCCCCTGGCCAGGCATAAATCAGCCCTGGAGACACGAGCAGCAGCGATTCCTGGCACCCCCAGCACCCTGGTTCACAAAACAATACACAATGGATTATTCAGAGCACACCCTGCGTCACACACCAGTAATTATAAACATGAAATCTATCAAATAATGACAATTAACAGCGGATCTGACAGAGTAACACACTCCAAATAGCCTGGTGGTTGATTACGTCTTATTAATGAAATGCCAAAACATTGAGGGCTCTTAGCAGGACAATTAATTGCTCCCAATAAATCTGACTTCTGCCAGACCTCATCTTTAAAGGAGGCTTTGGGACATCTGGTGAGGGTTATTTTTTAAAGCAATGGCTGATGGTTGCTACAGAAAATTCCCTGGGAGCTGGGAGCATTGGAGCCACCAAGACACAGAAATGAGCAGAAGGGAATTAGAGACGAGGGCAACCCCAACACTGGAATAATTTTATATAAACTGGGGTGGATTGTGGTGTAAGATTCCAACCAAGATCCGTTCCCAGCACTTCCCCTGCAAACATCCAGGGCCAACAGCTTCCTTGGAAAATGTCCTCAGACACAATGAGGAATCTGGATGCCCAGATTCAAGGGCATCCAAAGAGGATCCCAGGCTGCTGGGAGAGGCTGAGCAGACCCAAAGTGAAACCTGTCCCAATCAAAGGTGTCCAGAGCCACCAGGCTGGCTTGTCACTACCCCAGGGATGGGCTCTGGTGACAGAGGGTGCAGGGACTGTTGTGCCAATGACTTCACTCCTGCAGAAACTGGGAATGCCAGTTGCCTTGGACACACAGGACTTGCAGCACTGCTGCCAAAAGTGGTCTGTGTCCATCTGTCCATCCATCCATCCCCTCCAGCTGTTTAACCTCACCCTCTGCATGTGGCAGTGAGCCCAGTGCCCCCTCACACAGCAGTCACTGGGAATGGGCCTTTCCCAAGGCCCAAACCCCGGAGCTCTGGAGCACTCCCTGGCCCCAGCCCATGCCTTTCATCATCCCTAATTCCCCAGGCACCAGATCCCATCAGGGAGAGCAGGGTCAGGCTGTGCTCCTTTCCCTGCAAGCTCCTGCTCCTCGGAAGATTCAGTAAAGCTGTTCCAGGAACCCCAGGGATCGTTTCCTGCTGGAGCAGCACTGAGCTCTCGGGGTGGCACAAATTACAGCATCTTTATTTTTATTTCAGCCTTTATTTGTAGGGAACGTACAAGAGAAATCTGACGCTGGCTGGGCCTGGAACCCACAAGCACTGTAAACAAGCTCGGCTCTGAGAGATTTCCATGTTTCTTCCTGAAACACCAGGAGAACCAGCGGCACTGGATAATTGGAAACAGCTACAGAGAGTTCATGTTCTTGTTTTTTTCTGGGATTTGCTCTCGGGCTGGCTCTTCCCAACCTTAGTACCTGGCAGGGTTGATCAACTCTTTGGAATCTCATTTGCATAAGGGTTGATGTGCCAAGAGCTCTCATGGAGAAATCACTGCCCTGGAGGGGTCAGGGATATCCAGGGAGAAAAGGAGAGAGGCCATTTCTCCTCCAGTGCTGCTTTTAAAAGGGGTCAGAGCAGAGTCCCTGACCTGAATGAATAAATAGACCCCAAGGAACACTTTACTGTGACATCCTTGGGAGCCTCTGGACACGTGCCCTTGGACACATTTGCTAATTAGCAGCAGAAACACGTGCAGGTATCCCAGCCCTGCCCATGGGACACTGCCCTCAGGGTCACAGTGGCCCTGGAGGCTGCAGCACCTGCAGCTCCCTGTGCTGGGACAGGCTGGAGCACCAGCAGGGCTCACCTGGGCGGGTTTTCCTCCTCTGTTTGCCCAAGGCTTGGCAGGAGGTGTCTCCAACAGCTGAGCCCTGCCCACCCCGAGGGGCAGAGAGCCTCCCTAGGACCCTGCAGCTCCTGAGCTCCAGGAGCCTCTGCCCCCCCCACCACGAGCCGGGCAGGGGCAGGCCCTGGACAGGAACAGGGCACAAACCCCAGAATGGGGACTGGCAAGGGAGGAAGCCAAACTGGATTTGTGCAGGACACCAGCAGAGTCCTTCCCACCACTGAACAAATCCCGGCTCCTCAGGCTGCCTCACGTTCTGCTTTAACATTCCAGCAGCCAGGAGAAAGAGATCCCAGGCAGAGGAGAGGCACACAGATATCCTCCCTGCTGTCACCTGTGTGTCTGCACGTGCTGTCACCTGTGCCAGCCACCCTGCAGGACACCCAGTGACCACAGGCAAGCCCCACTGCCTGGGCCCTGTTCACATTTTAACCTCCCTGCATTCCTGAGCATCCAAAGCTCTGCTGCAGGGAAAGACTTCAGGCAAGGGCACGGGAGTACAACAGGGTGAGGAAAAGGGCTCAGAGAGCCCCAATCCAGCACCTCCACCAAGCTCCCCCAGGCATCACTCACTGCTGGGGTTCAGAGATGAGCCCTCTGGGCCCTGTCATCACACTGGGCAATGTCCCCACCCCAGGGACAGCCACCAAACCTGCAGAGACGCCAGCACAATGGGGAATGGCTCCAGGCATGGAACAACATGGAGCCAACCCTCCAGCCAGGTGAAATGGCTGGGTAATGCCTGGAAAAGGGAGGTCCAGGAAAGGTCCAGGTCCAAAAAGGGGCCTGGAAGCCCCAGCTAGGGCAGACCCAAGGTCAGGAGAGCAGATGTTTGAGACAGAGCTGAGGACAGCATTCAGTGCAGATGTTTCAGGTTTGCTTTTCTCCTGCTGTAAAAATGCAAATGCAAGGATGCCCAGCAAGCCTCCACAAGCTGATGTTAAGTTCAAGGAATGAGAGGGCACTTTTAGAACCACCCAGTGAATTTCTTTACATCCTCCAGGTCCTGCCCATGGACTCCAGGTTCAACAGACTAAATTCAGACTGTGGCTTTCATTACCTCTGCTTAATGTCTTTATTCTGAGAACCATTTTCACATGTTAGTGCTTTTATCGAAGGAGGCTGCAGTTAATTAAAAGCAGACCTATAAAACAGTTTGTTTCTATTGCTCTCTTTTCATGATAGCCCAAGAACTATTGCATAATACCCAGGATTTGCTTGAGTTTCTGCCTCACACTTTTAACACTAACGACATTCACAGGTTAAAAACACAATTAAAGCCTCCCCAACCTGGCAAAGTTCCTCCATATAATCAATGCCCAGTACATCGTTAGCTGGGGACTGTATGAACTGAATAAAACTGACTTGGTCTCTTTACACAACTAAAAAACCCTCTCAGTTCACCTCAGGAAGGCACCTGGCTACAATGAATGCTCCCAGACCCTTGTGACATTCCCAGCATTTTCTGAAAAGGCTCTGCCTGTTTGAATTTGCATCTCCTCATAGACTGCCTGCCATATTTCATCCCAAATCAATAAAAGCTCTCTGAGCACAGATCGAAAATGATGGTGGAGGGTATTTCTAGTCCAAGGAGTTTCTCAATGCGCATTTTGCTCAGTTTACCACAACTCTGGAAGACAAAACATGCACAGCACCATCGTTGCACAGGTCAAGCCATGATTTTGCTTAGAAATTAGGACATTTCAAAAGAAATATGACGAGAAAGTTGCATCGCTTTGTACAGGGGCAGCGTTCCGGGAGGCAGAGGGAGCCGCACGGGACTGGCCATTGAAATGCGCCTGGGCTGGGGCAGGGCAGCCCGGACAAGCAGCCCCCAAAATGCTGTTTCTAAACCCATCTATAGTTCTAGACCTGCCATGGTAGGGAAGGGATCGGCTGCATCAGCAGAACCCTCCAGCACACCGTGATTGGACAGAACCTGCGTGGAAATGGAGCCAGGGAGGGGGAACAAGGAGGCTCAGCCTCGCTCCCCACACGGTTGAGGCAGGCAGGAAAGAGATTTGGGCTAAATTACCCTTTGTGCCTTTTGCTCTCTTTCGTTTTTTGTTTTTGGCTTTTTTTTTTTTTTTTTTTTTTTTTTTTTTTTTTTTTTTTTTTTTTTTTCTCTTTGCAAGCCAAATTCTGCCCTGGGGCTCAGTGGCAGAGAGCTGCTCCCGAAGCGCTTTTGTTCCCTGCTGAAATCCTTCTGTTCCCAGGACCAAACCCCTGCCCCACCGAGAACTTAAGGGGAGGCGTTGTGAGAACCAAGAGAGCTCTGCACACTCCCGAGGGATGGAGGAGCAGAACGCAGATCCCGCAGGACAGACCCTTCCCACGGGAGAGCCCCGCAGCCCTGACACCCCCCGGGAGCCTCACCCCGAGCAAGACCTGGCTGCGCTCCCTCAATTCCCGGTGGGATTCTGCCCCAGCCGTGCAGACCCCTCCGGGCAGAGCCTTTATCTACAGGTGCAGTGCAGAGAGGATTTGGCTACAGGTCCAGCGCATCCTCTGAGCAAACAGCCGAGCATCCACCGAGACTCCCCAAACTGAAAGGATGAAGCTTCTCCGTCAAACCCTTCCCCGGAACAGAGTCCCACACATGCATTCCAGGGGAAAGGGAGCGTGCAGAGACCCCCGGGAAGCCAGCTGGAAAATTCCCTGCTAAAGACATGGCATCGGGAGCTCTTACCTGCTCGGATTTGTATTCCCAGCTAGCAGCACACCTACAGCCCCAGGCTCTCAGGGGGCATCGCGGGGGTGCGGATTGCTGCAGGTCATGGGTGTGTGCAGCCAGAAGCAAAAAAAAACCGACCCAAAACAACCCCCCAAAAATCCCCCAAAAGCCACAACATGACCCAAATGAGATCCCTGCAACGGCTGTCTCGTTACAAGCAAGATGAGATGAAGGAGGGGTTTTTACTTGCTCTGAGGCATCATATGGAGCTTAATCACAGCAGTTACGTATTGGGTTCTTTTGGCCTTCAATCAAGTGTGTCATTTCGGTGGCAGCTGCCTACGTGATGCTAGCACCCTGGGCGCTCCAGTCCTGTGCCAGTGCCGGCCTTGTGCAGCTATTCTACAGCTCAACAACGAGCAAATTCCATTTCCCAGGCTGCGGGGAGCTCCTCCTGTAGTCCAGCGAGCCCTTGGAGCCACCCGGGATCACGCACCTCTCCTCCGGTACCCAGAGCCCGGGGAGCCGCTCCCACCGCAGCGCCCGTCCCGCTCTCATCTCCCGGCGCAGCCCATCCGTATCCCGAGGACTTCGAGCACTCCCAAAGCCACCGGGAGGGGACACAGCTCGCCAGGCGCCCCGCGGGCGAGCGCGGCACGGCGCTAAGGGGGAGGCAGCTGCTCCACGGAAAACACCAAAACTTGGTGTGTGGGAAAGGTCTGAGGAGCTGCTGAGAAACCGCGGAACGGCTCAGCCAGGACCCGGCTCAGCTCGCCTCGCCGCAGCCCTGGGGCTGCTCGAGGGGGAAGCAGGAGGCGAGCGCTGCAAATCAGGTGTTGAACCTGGTGATTGAATCAGCTGAAAGCAGCCGGGGCTGGGCTCGTCACGGCTCCGAGCAGGCAGCGGGGGGACGGGCGCGACTCTGCTCGGGAGCATTTTGGTTGCCGACAGCGGCATCAGGAGGTGTTTGGGGCTGAATTCCTCCGTCAAGCGCATTTGTTGGGTTTGACAGATTCATAAGGACCCATCCATTCAAACAGATGGCGGATGCTCCCTCTGCTCCGGGATCCGGGATCTCCATCCGTGTCCGACTCCCCGAGAGCAGGACACCGCATAGACACCGAGCTCTCTCATTACATCACCCGCTACGGACGAGCAGGGGGCCAGCAAACGAATAAAAAAGGTTTTCTGGGCAGCCAAAGTGCTGTTGTGCCGCTCCATGGCAACTCCACAAACACGCGTGTGAGCGCTCACAGCCGCACTCCGCCGGCGAGGGGCACGGCCGCGGATCCGGGTACCGAGGGAGGGGATGAGCATCCCGAGCATCCCCCCCGCGGCCACCCGCGGGTCCCCCCGCGGGGATCGCTCGGCCGCCGGCCCGTCGGAGCCGGCTGACAGCGTTGGCTGAAGCCCCAACAGGTTCCCGGTGGAGCTGCGGTGTCCCCGAGGCGGGGAGGGGAGGGGAGGGCGCTGCCTTCGCGCAGCCGGCTCCCTCCGAGCCCTCCCCTCCGTCCCCGCCCGGCCGGGGGGCAGCCCGAGCTCCCCATCCTTCGCCACCTCCTCACTCACCTCTCCACCAGCCGGCTCCTCCGCCACAGGTTTGCTCGGCTCCACTGTCCCCCCCCGCCCCTCCAGATCGCTCCCAGACGAGTTATTCAGAGGAGGATGATGGAGGGAGGAGGCACACAGAGATCTGGGCGGTGGGGATGGCGGGGAGAGAGAAAAAAATAATATATATNGCGGCGCGGCCCCCGCTAACCCCTTCCTCGCCGTGCCTCCCCGCCGGCCGCCCCCTCCTCCCCATCCTCCAGCCCAGCCGGGGATGCTGCGCGCAGGGAGCGGCTCCGGCCCCGCCGGGCCAGCCCCGGGAAGGGCAGAGCCCCGGGAAATGCAGCGCCGGGAGGGGCCCGCTCCCGTGGGGTCGAGCCCCTCAGGAAGTTGCGTCTCCAGGGCTCCTTTTGGCAGGGAGGGGGGTTAGGCCGCCGGTTCCTTTTTTAGAAGCACAGAATCGTTGGTTGGAAAAGACCTCCAGGATCAAGTCCAGCCACTGCCCCGGCGCTGCCAAGCCCACCACTCACCCATGTCCCCAAGTGCCACGTCCATCCCTCCAGGGAAGGGGACTCCACCGCCTTCCTGGGCAGCCTCTTCCAGTTCCTGACCCCCCTATCCATGGAGGAATTTCCCCAAAATCCCCCCTGAGCCTGCCCTGGCCCAGCCTGAGGCCGTTCCCTCTCCTCCTGTCCCTGTTCCCTGGCAGCAGAGCCCGACCCCCCCGGCTGTCCCCTCCTGGCAGGGAGCTGTGCAGAGCCACAAGGTCCCCCCTGAGCCTCCTTTTCTCCAGGCTGAGCCCCTTTCCAGCTCCCTCAGCTGCTCCTGGGGCTCCAACCCCTTCCCAGCTCTGTTCCCTTCCCTGGACACACTCCAGCCCCTCAGGGTCTGCATTGTCCTGAGGGGCCCAGGACTGACCCCAGGACTGGAGGTGCCTCAGCAGTGCCAGCACAGGTGACAATCGCTGCCCTCATTGCCCTGGTCCTGCTGGCCACACCATTGCTGATATTGGCCAGAATGGTCTTGGACTTCTTGGCCAGCAGCAGTGGAGAAGGATCCACACCTGCAGGTGTGTCCTGTGCTCTGTGTGCACAAACTGCTTCTCCCTGCAGCCAGGGCCCTCACCCTGCCTGGCCCCACTGGGAGAGCCACATCACTGATCCAAGGGGCCTGGGTTTCTGCCCTGGGAAGGAGGAAGTGCCTGCAGGAGTGCCCTTCTCCCAGCCAAACCCCCCCTTTCCCTGCTGCAGTCACCTTCAGCTGGTACCAGCACTCAGCAGAGCTCGCTTGGCTCCCCGGCTCCTGTTGGAATGCTCCTGTTGGAATGCTCCTGTTGGAATGCTCCTGAGGCACACAGTCCTTGGATCACTGCCTGCACCAGCACAGCCCCTGACCCCTGGGGACAGCTGGGACAGGACGCTCCAAGCAGGAGAAGTTTGAGTGAAACCAATTTGGGCTGAAAGCAAGCAGAGATGCTGTGCTGTGACAGCAGCTGACTGCAGGAGAGGCTCAGATGGGAGCCCAACACAGCTCAAACTGCCTCAATTGGATCTGGAAAACAGCCTGGAGAGACACCTGTCATCTCCAGCACCACTCCCACAGCCGTGTGCGCATCAAACAAAGCCGGCAGAGTGTCCATTTTAGTGCTCAAAGGTGTTTAATTCACGTCTTGTCTGCCTTGTACTTTTCTGATGTAAGATCCTTCCTGTCTCCTTCCCTTCAGCCTCATGGGTCACCGTGTTCCCCACTCTGGGATTTATTGTGATCAGAAGGAGCATGATCTGCAGCTCAGGACCCAGGGGCAGAGGGATTTTGGCTCTCTCTGCTCCCTGTGCAGATAAACCCCATATAAACCCCATCTCCACTGATACTCAACTCTTTTTGCTCCACCAGCTCAGCTGTCCTGCCCCAGGGGGGGAAATTCTGCATCCCAATGCCTGGACATTGTCTGCATGGAGATTCAGGAATTTAGCCACGCTCCAAGTCTCTCATAAACCATCAGGGCTGGGCTGCATCCTGGAGTTTTACCATTTTTATGAAGTTATTGGCATTCAGTGAGGAGATAATCCCTGCTCCAGGAGCAAAGCCCTCAGCACCAGCAGTGGAAGGTGAGTGATGGCACCAAATGTTGTTCCATCAGAATGAGAAGCAGATGAATCTCCTCATCCTTTTACTTTCCATTCCTATTTTTTTCCCTTGATCCATGAGAAAACTTTCACCTGCAAGCTCTCTCATCTCCATCTGGGCTGCCTGTGTGAGTAAATGGGGGCAAACCTCCTCATTTGGGAAAGTTATTCTCTGCCTTTATCTAATTTCCTTTCCTTCAGCTCTGGAAAACATTAACCAAAAAGGTCCCAACCTTTGTGGCTGAAAACAGTAGCTGGAAAATCCATTAGGCCGATATATTTATTATTAAAAATTCTGAAAGGACCGAGTCCTCATTAATCCCTAAATAGATCCAGAATATCTCCAGATTGTGTCCACATCAATAGGAGCAGCCCACAGCTCTTTTCCCTTTTTTTCTTTGTACATCAGCAGTACAGAGCTGGTTTCAAGTGTCCTGGACAGCTTCTCCTGGGGCTGAGGAGGGGAGCTGAGATGGAGCTCTCCAGAAGGATGGGGCTTCCTCAGGAATCAGCCCTGGGATCTTTGGAATACATTCCTGGAAATGATAGAGCCAGAGCCAATAAAGTCCTAACGTGACACAGGGAGCGATGGCAGCAGGGCAGGCTGCTGTTACTCCAACAGGGAGTGACCAGCACCTGCTGTAATTCCCCATGGAGCTGGTCACTCCAGGCAGGCTCCTTCCATGGGCCCCCCCCAGCTCATGGGGGGCTGCCCAGCAAAGCCACTGGGGCAGGGCAGGGTCTTGGTTTGGGGTCTGGAGCCCAGCAAGGGGTGAGGGCACGGCAGATGCAGCAGCAATAAATTGGGTGTCCAAGGGGAGGCAGGGCAAGCCAGGCTATGGCTCCGGGAGAGCTGCATGGCTTTAAAAAAATCCCTTTTAGCCAAATGTGAGGCCTGGAGGGCCAAACTTCGAGACCCCTCAGAGAATAAAGTCCTCGATGGGATTAAAGAGCTTTGCTCCTTTAGGGATGACCCTCTGGAATGAAAAGGCCAGAAAATTGGGAAGGCCCTTGGAGTGGGGGATGTCTGCAATCCTTCCCCACAGTGCTCAGAGGGGGCTCTGCCCACTCCAATTTGGGATGTCCTGAGCATCACCCACTGTCCCCTCCCCGGGGAGGGCTCAGGAGCCTTTCCCAGCCTCATGGCTCACAAGTGGGAGAGGTTTTCCAACCCACAGCCCACATTTTCGGTATTGCTTAATTCCACCCCATTATTTCTGATGAAACTCTTGGTGGAAGGAGTACAATTGGTCCCTAGCCTGGATTTTGTGTTCTAATGGTGCTTAATTATTCCAGGAGAAACTTTTATTTTTCCTCTTCCTCCACTTCCCTTCTGCACTGGATGCTTTCTCCTGGAGTTTAATTAGCACATTTCAGAATGGAATATTGAGATTAAATCACTGCTGGGCGAGCTCTGCTCCAGGATTGATGATCCTTGGGCACAGCTTTTATTGGAGCTGCCAGCTCAGGCTATGGATTTATGGTTCAAAGGGTTCTTTGGGCCGGGAGCGAGTCGGCGGTGCCGCAGCGGGCTGGGGACATGGGCCAGGCTGCCGGCCTTGCCCCCCTCCCGCAGCCACAAAAAGGGTGGATGAGGGGGCTGAAGTGATGTGAGGGGGGTGAGGCCCTGACACAGAGCAGCTGTGGCTATCTCAGCCCTGGCAGCGCCCAAGGCTTGGATGGGGCTCAGAGCAGCCTGGGACAGTGGAAGGTGCCCCCATGGCAGGGGTGGCACTGGATCCCTTTGAAGTCCCTTCCAACCCAGATCATCCTGGATTCCTCCTGGGCAGAAGGGACACCCTGCAGCCCTGCAGGCCCCGAGGAGGGCACCCCACACCCCAGCAGCAGGGCTGGCACACCGGTACCTCCAGCCCCACCATCTGTGGGATCCAAGGGTTCATTCCAGCCTCTCCCAGAGCCTGGGGCTGGCTGCAAACATCAGATGTAGGCACAGCTTTGGCACCAGGCCAGCCCCTTTCCTGCTGCCTCAAATGCCAGCATTTTGATTCAAGCTCATCTGCAAATGCTAAAAAAGCTGCAGCTTTGCAACAGAGTCCACCCTGGTGGAGCTCATTGAACGGAGACCTTGAGGGAGGGGGAAGATTCCAGACCTTTAATTGTGTTATCTCACCCAGCTAAAGACACAGACATGCAGTGACACCCACAGAGATCTTCTGCCAGCTGAGACTCCAAACACTTGTGGCTTCCTTGAGGCCAGGGAAGCCTCTGTGGACAGGAATTTTTGCTTACAGCCCTTGCAGCAAGGCTCCTCATCCCGGGAGCTCATTGAGGGGGGGTTATCCCAAAAACTCCCTGCAATGCCGCATGGGAGAGAACAGCACCTCCTGTCCATGCTGCTGGGCAGGCTGGCTTTCCTCTCATCACTCAGAGCAGCTCTGGCACAGAGTGGAGCAGAACTGAGTGAGGTTTGACCCTTCAGAGCCCACGGGACTCAGCCAAGTGCCTGCGAAGGGCAGAACCCCAGCCCAGTCCCAAAGCCACGAGGAATTTCAGCAGCCAGGGCTGGGGGAGCTCTGTGTGGTTTGTTTTGCTCTTCGAAAGATAGCCCTGTAATTTAGTGACTCATCCATTCTCCAGCCTTTGTTGCTTTTCATTTTCAACATCTTTAAGCTGTTTGTGGAGAATGTGCTTATTTTTAGACTTCCCATCAGGGAGAGGCATCCGAGCTGGTTCCGAGGGAAGAGCTCCATTGAGGCTTTGGTGTCTGGGGTGTAAATGGGCAAATTTCCTGCTGGGGAGAGATCTCCTTCCCTTCCCTTGCTGCACTGGGAGCGGGCAGGGGTTTTCAGGCTGTGCCCTGTGGGGTCTCTCGGGCTGCACCGAGCTCTGAGCTCCTGGAGGGAGGAGGAGGAGAATGGATGCAGGGAAAACCAACAAATGTTGGGGCATCAGGAATAAATGGGGGTCTCAGGATCTCAAATCATCGTTATCAAACCTGCAAATCTCTGTCCGTGGCCCAGAAATTCTCTGTCCCATGTCACAGGCTGGCACAGGGCAAAGGGGGAGAGCAGCCCTCAGCCAAGAGCCAACCTCCATTTCTCTCCACTGCAGCAAATCATGGGGAGTAGTTCTGCTTAATTCAGTTTTGGTTTGTTGTTTTTTGTTGTTTTGGTGTTTTTGTTTTTTTTTAAACGATGTTTTTATTTGAAAAAGTAAGTTAATTTTTCCCAGAAAATTGACAAAACATAAGATGCTCTTTGAGGTAATGAATAGGTTTAGGGTTAGGTTGGTTTGTGAAATCTGACACCTCCTCATTTTGGTTTGCAGCTCCAAATTCTTGTGGGGAGCTTTAAAATGAAAGGAAATTTCAAAATGAAAATTGGCTCTGTAGCACTCTGAGCCAGGCATCTGATCAGAAAAAAAGAGGGGGGGGGGGGGGG
>WBNO01023657.1:133965-163386 GCA_013400575.1 Peucedramus taeniatus | reverse complement strand
ATCTAAAACTTTCCATGAACCACAGGGAAACCTCCAAGGGGGCTTTGGGGTGAAAGCCCTGATGGAGCAGGTGGGGAGCACACCTGAAGCACAGAGGGCTGGATTCCCTGCTCAGGAACAGCCCCTCTGGAGGAGCTGGCTCAGGGAACACGAGGCAGGAGGGTGGATGTGCCCAGGCTGGGTGGGACAGTGACAACAGGATGGATTTGTTCTGTCATTTACCAGGCCAGATGCCCCAGCTCCACCCACCAGCCCGAGGCATCAGCTGGGAGCGCCTTTCCCAGGAGGGAGGCGTTTCCCAGTGCCTGAGCAAGACTGGAGGGCCGAGTTAATCACTGAGTGCTTGGGCCCAGAAATGCAGTGCCTTAACAGAAAATCTCACTGTATTTTTTTTAAATGAAAGCCTTTCTGCAATAGAGTCAACCCAGAAAAACCCTGCTCAGTCTGTGGAATGCAGTGCAGGTATGAGCCAAATACATGGTGAAAAGGAGATAAACACCGTGTCCTCCTGCATGGCTCAGGAAACAAATTCCCCATTTAGAAAGCCAATAAAAACGTATTTCTTTTAGAACAACTGCACTCACGGCACATTGTTTCTCGGAGAAAAATATGTTAGTGACTTTGAACTCCTCCAATGCCATCCAGAACGTATTTTTTTTTCCCCAAAGTGTCTCAAAAGTAGCAAAAATTATGAAAGAATTAATGACTGTTAACAGCTGAAACAGATGGTCTGCTGTGAGTCCCCACAGCCTCATGCAACTGTGAGTCAAGCCATTTTTCAAAATGGTGAAGAAAGTAAAGTAATAATAAAAAAAAAAAAATCATCCATTTCCAAGGCTACCAGGCTTCCAAAATTCCACTCGGACTTCCCAGGAGGAGGCAGCAGGAAAGGAGGGGCTGGCTCGGTTGGGACCCACCTTTGTCTCCAGCCCAGAGTCCTTTTGCCCTCCCGGGAGATGCTGAGGGTTTGTCCGCGCTCCTGGGGCTGGTTCTGCTCCGGGGTCAGAGCCAGGGATCCTCCCTGCCGCGACATTCCCGCACCCGCGGTGTCCCCACGCCCCCCGCCGGGAGCAGGAGCGTCCCTCCCTCCCTCCCTCCCTGCCAGCGCCAGGAAGGGCCCGGAGAGCAGAAAAGCACTTGCCAGGAGGGGAAGTCTGGTTGCCTGCTCCGCTGCGGCGGCTCCTCCTTCTCGCCGGGAGACTCATCCCCGCGGCCACCTTCATGCTTGGGCTGCCCCTCTGCCGGCTCCTGGATCAGCCCCATCAGGCAGGCGAGTCGGCGGGGCCCGGGCGCTGGGCGAGCTCATCATGGGGCCAGGCGAGCCCGGAGCGCGACTCTGCGGGCGAGGAGCGACACAAACTTCAGCGCACGCACGGCGAGGCTTTATCATTTATTTAAACCCCGGCTGTCAATAATTCATGCCGGGGCCCTGTGCAACAGCGGCGGCAGCGCGGCAGCGCCGGCACCGAGCGGCCACATCTGGAACAGATGTTCAGTTCCCAGTAAAAGCGGGGCTCGCGGGGAATGCGCAGTGCCACGGGAACGGGGCGCTCCGGGACGCGGCCCCGCTCCTCCGGGGCGCTGCAGGGCTGGCACAGAACGGATGGAAAGGACGGGGCTGGCTCAGCTGCAGCCCGGGACTGGGGGAGCTCAGACCCTCAGCTTCCGCAGGCGTTCCTCGGGAGCGCTGGGCATGTGCTGGAAAAGGCTCCTCCACACATCCGCATGGGCTTCCGTGAGCCCCCCGGCCAGCAGCCCACTGCCACCGGTGCCAGCCCGGAGCGCCCCGCTCCGGGTCCCCGCAGCGGCCCCAGCTCTGTGCCAGGAGGTGGCACCGGGAAGGGCCGATCCCAGCCCGCGCTCCCGGGATGTGCCGGGACAAGAGGAGCACTTTTCATTGCCAGGTGTCCCTGCAGGGCCCCACAGGGACCCCCAGGGTGTCACCCCTCAGCGAGTGTCACCTCTCCAGTCGTGACACACAAACCCTCCAACACCAACCCCTCTGTGCCGTGTCACCGATCTCCTGCCCGTCCCCACAGGGCCGTGCGGCCACTCCCAGCCCACGGCCACAGCTCCCTTTCCCCTTCCATGGCCCAGCGTGGCCATGGCAGGGCCCCTTGTGGCTCGGACCCTGTCCCCATTCCTTTAGGGACATCACCCGTGAGGCAAGGAGCAGTGGAACAATGCTCACAGGCACGTGGTTCTGTGCAGGGCCAGGAGCTGGACTTCCCGACCCTTGAGGATCCTCCCCTCTCAAGATATTCCAAGAGTCTCGGATCCTTCAGCCAGGCTCTCACTGTGCTCTAACAGACTATTTATTTATTTATTGCTGGCCCCGGTGGCCCCGGGTGCCCCACACATGCCCCTCGTTATCCTTCCTGACGCCGGCTCAGTGCCAGCCGCGGTCCTGCCGGCCCCGGGCCGCGCCCCGGCTGTCCCCTCCCTGCTGTCCCCTCCCTGCTGTCCCCTCCCTGCTGTCCCCTGCCCATCTGTCACTCGCCAGCTGGCCTCGCTCGCCCTTTTTGTGGAAGGCGAATTGGAAGCAAAAATTTCTTTGCCTGCAATTGCCCAACACCCCAAGCACCTGAGCTCTGACCCAGCCCTCCAAGGTGTATTATTATTAACTATAATTATTATTAATTATAATTATTATTATTACTACCAGCATTGTTATCCCAGCCCTCTGAGGGCGTCTTCTTGATACAGTCCTTAGGTTTTGGGCTATCTCTTTTATCTCTGTGATTTGCAACATCTTCTCTGATACGTGAGCTCCACTCTTTGGGTAATACAAACTTGGAGATGACTTTCAGTGCAAATTTTCTCCCCGAAAAGAAATTCGATTCTTGCTTCTCTTCCTAAATGTGAACCTTGAACTTTATCCCGCCAGCCAACCACTTAATGCCAGTAAGAAATGGACTTTCCTTCTCCCTAGATAATGACTGATCTTGCAGATTGGATAATGAAATAAGTAATGCCATTAGCAGCCCATTAATCAGTGGTGAGCAGTGAATAACACCGAGTGCACGGCCTTCAACTGCTCCTGAAGGACAGGGGAAGGGGAACTGGGCAGAAATGAGAAAAACACCCAAAAGCCAGTCCCCTGCTCTCCACGTTTCTTTCATAGCACCGAGTGGCTAACAGTCAATTCTTTGCCTGGGGGATCCAGCCTTGTGACAGCCTGTCCAGGTGAGGTATCTGTGCTCAGGAGATTCCCTGCACATCCTAAATCCTGCTGAATTCCACACTTAGCAGGCAGTCACTTCCTTCATTTCTATCCCTGCCTCGTACATGATGTGAAAAAAGAGGGAGGAATCCAGGAGGGCCCTTCCCTGCAGCATCATTGACGGTGGTGCTGGCAGAACACGGCCACAGCCGCAGCAGGACCTGTCCCCATCCTCAGGACCTGTCCCCATGCACAGTGTGGCAGTGGGGCGTCACACAGGACCTGTTCCCGAGCATTCCCGGTGCTGGAAGGGGGCTCACCACTGTCCTGCCAGGGGGTGACAAACAGGAGATGCTGGAGCAGATCAGAAATGAAATCTGAGCAGAGTCACCCCGGGAGGGAGCGGCTCCTTCTGGAGCACGGCCGTCCCTGTGCCTCTGATTTTTGTCTCGCTGTTTTATCTTCACCCACAGAGAATGTGGCACCCCTGGGCTCCGGGTCTCAAATCCCCCTCCAGGCTCTCCCAAGGCACTGCTCAGCTGCTCCATGCAGCTGCTGACAGCTCCCTTCCATCTTCCAGTCCCAGGATCACTGAGCTTGGAAAAGATCTCCAGGATAAAGTCCCAGCTGTGTCCCATGCCCACCTTGTCCCCAGCCCAGAGCACTGAGTGCCACCTCCAGCCCTTCCTTGGATACCTCCAGGGATGGGAACTCCAAACCTCCCTGAGCAGCCCCTGCCAGTGCCTGACCACCCTTTCCATGGGGAAATTCCTCCTGAAAATCCCCCCTGAGCCTGCCCTGGCCCAGCCTGAGGCCGTTCCCTCTCCTCCTGTCCCTGTTCCCCGGGAGCAGAGCCCGACCCCCCCGGCTGTCCCCTCCTGGCAGGGAGCTGTGCAGAGCCACAAGGTCCCCCCTGAGCCTCCTTTTCTCCAGGCTGAGCCCCTTCCCAGCTCCCTCAGCTGCTCCTGGGGCTCCAGACCCTTCCCAGCTCCGTTCCCTTCTCTGGACACACTCCAGCCCCTCAGGGTCTGCCTTGCAGCAGCCCAGAACAGGACACAGGATTGGAGGTGCCTCATCCTCGAGGTGTGGCCTCAATCTTTATGCCAGGTGCCATGCTACGGATTTGGGGATTTTAGGGATTTTAGGAAGAGCTCCATCATGGGTAAACACCACCCTGAACTGCTGAGGATCTTTCCCCAAGAGTGCTCACTCTGGGAGAGAGGAAGATCAGGAACAACAACCCTAAAATTAAAAGTTATCAAAGAAAAGACTGAACGAGACCCTTTTTAACTCCTCCCTAAGACACCTCCTCTGTCCTCACTCCAGCCTATCTCACTGCACCCCAGTGAGGCTGTGAACCCCTCGGTGACCGCTGTGTCCCTGAAAGGGTTAACTGGGAAGGCATTTTCCGCCCAGCCCCCTCGCTGGCCCGGCACCACGAGCTCCTGGCCCTGGGTTCCCTCTCCTCCTTCTCCTCTCGCCATTGGAAGGAGCCAGCGCCGATGGTGACTCACCGAGCCGCGCTCAGCCCGGCGCGTCCCGCCGCGGCACTCGCGTGACACTTGTCACCAAAATGTGCTGCTGGGGAGGGGCAGGAGGAGCACAAACACGGGCACCGGGCAAAGGTGGGGCTCGTCCAAACCGGGGGTGACGCCGCTTTCTTTTCTCTGCACTGGTAGATAATCAGTTCTGCTCAGAAGAGAAGAAACCCAGCTCCAAGGGAAAAGAAAGGTCCTACCATCACTTCTTCCATCAGGCTGACACCTCTTCATCTCGGGGAATTTAACATCTGTTACATAATTCAGGGAACATGTGGTTATTTTCCAGGCTTATTAATAGCCCCAAACCCACAGCTTAAATGGAAATGAGCAGCTGCTCCAGACTTCACCTCTGGAGAAGGGGCTGGGAGCAGGTACTGGGCGGGGCTGGCTCAGGGCTCCCTCAGCCACAGCTCCTCCTGACAAGCCAGAAAGGACAGAGCTTGGACTGATGCTGAGACAGCTGCATTCCCACATTCCCCCAGTGCCTCTTTCCTTTCACATCTCATTTTTTCTTTCCAGGAGAAGCAGAGGATGGTGGAGAGGATCACAGATGTGAGAGAGGGTTGGGGAAGAGCAAAGAGGAGAGGAGGGAGACAGTGGATCATTGTACCCTTTATCCCAAAACACTTCCATTCACAGGTCACTCAGTCACTTCCAAATTGTCCAACAGACACTTCCATGGCAGGATTTAATCCTGAATGCCTGAGTTGCCCTCTCACTTGAGGAACAGGCTGAAGGAAGGCCCTTGGCACCTGGACAGAAGGTGGGAATGTTGTCTGTGGCTCCTTTCCTGTGGGGATGGAAGGGCAGTTCCATGAGCACTCCTCTCCACCCCGGAATGGTGCCTTGGATGCTCCCTGGTGTTTCCAGCTGGGATTTGGGCTGGGCAGTAGGTAAAGGTGAGGCTGTAGCTGGGACACAGGTGTGTACAGGATAATCCTGAGACACAGCCCATGGCTCACATCAGCAAAGGGAGAGGCAAAGCCCTCAGCTACCGCCATCTCATCCAGGGATACATTAATGGATCAAATAAATGATCTCTACACTTCTGGATGGTCTTAGCAGAACCTGATGTTCACCTTGATTCAGTCCCAAATTCCTCTGTGGCTTTAATCCAGCACAGAAAACCCAAACCTGACAAATGATGGGGACTGGGGAGAACCTCCTCATTTCCTGGCAGTCGATAAAAGCCAGGAAGATCTGCCCAGAAGGGGCGAGGCCACCAGAGCCCAGCGGTGCCCAGGGAGGAGGAGGTGGCCCTGGTGCCCTGGGCAGCTCTGAGCCACTCCAGTGGAGCACCCTCTGGGGAAGAACCTTTCCTGATCTCCAGCCTGAGCCTGTCCTGGCCCAGCTCCAGCTGTTCCCTGGGTCCCGTCCCTGTCACACAGAGCAGAGATCAGTGTCTGCTCCTCCTCTGCCCCTCATGAGGATGATGGATCCATGATGAGTCTCCCCTCAGCCTCCCCTTCTCCAGTTGAACATTCCAAGTGCCCTCAGCTGCTCCTCTTCTCCTCAGGGCCATTCACTTTCTTAGTGGTCTCCTTTGGCTTCCTAATGGGTTAATGGCTTTCCTTAATGGATTCACAGCTTTCCTACATTGTGGTGCCCCAAACTTCACACAACATTCGAGATGAGGCTGGCCCAGCCCAGAGCAGAGCAGGACAATCCCTCTCTGGTGGCACTGGTGGCCCCAGGACAGGGTCACTGCCCCCAGGGCTCTGACAGCATCAAGGCTTGATCCCAGCCTTTGGAAACATGGGAAGCACTGGGATCCAGATGTTGAATACCTAAAACTGTGTCACCTGTCCTGGTATCTCAGAGTGCTCCTCTGAAAGCGGCCCTGTGGTTCAGAACAGCATTTATGGAATCTCTGAGGAGGGACAGAACTCCAAGCCCATCAGGTCTGACCTGTGCCCAATGCCCACCCTGCCCCAGCCCAGAGCACCAAGTGCCAGGGGATTTCAATGATCTAGGGCTGTTACAGCTCAAAGCTCTTGGTGCTCCTGTGGAAATCAGGAACTGGTTTTCCTGGTTCAGGAAAACAAATGTAAGGATTTGTAAGAAAAAGGGACACAGTCTGTGCACCTCAGTGTCTGCTCTGTGCCATTGACTGAAGTCACTGCACTTGAATTTACATGTTTTTTCTAAACCAGGGCTTGGCTGGCAGCTCTTGAGATCTCTAAAATAACTTTTTCTATGCTGCTGTTGTTCTTCAGCAGCACTTGGAGCTATTGCTTATCAAAAGGGGCCTCATTTCCCCAAATTAAACAAATACTCCATAAAGCATGGGACTTATAAATTAATCCAATGTGCTTTCAAACATCCTGGGGTTTTGGTAAACAAAATCTATTCTGTATTTAAACTCTTTGCAGTTTTACCTCATGCAATACCACTGTGCAAAAGTTTTAATTTGATTATACATCTTATTAACTGTGCTCTTGTGTGTCCTCCCCCTTTCTCTCCTGTTCTACTTATTTACTTTGAAATAAAAGCCAATCATGGTTCATATATAGCACTGCAATTTTCATCAGAATTCTTCTGCAAGCTGCTAGCAAGACATATTTAAGGCTGACCCTGACAACCATTCTCATTTTCCTTCAAACATTTCAATTATTACTTAATTTAGGCCTGCTTGAATAGTCCTGCCACCTCTAATTTGACCACTGTCACAGCAGTGCAGGAGTGACTTCAAAATGAAAGGGGTTTGAAATTGCCATCAACAGACGAGTGCTGATGGTTAATTATGACTTCACTCAATATTTTTGGGGCCAAAACTCAGATCCCAGCGTCAGTCCTGGGCCCCTACCTCCAGGAAAGACCCTGAGGGGCTGCAGTGTGTCCAGGGAAGGGAACAGAGCTGGGAAGGGTCTGCAGCCCCAGGAGCAGCTGAGGGAGCTGGGAAGGGGCTCAGCCTGGAGAAAAGGAGGCTCAGGGGGGACCTTGTGGCTCTGCACAGCTCCCTGCCAGGAGGGGACAGCCGGGGGGGTCGGGCTCTGCTGCCAGGGAACAGGGACAGGAGGAGAGGGAACGGCCTCAGGCTGGGCCAGGGCAGGCTCAGGGGGGATTTTGGGGAAATTCCTTCCTGGAAAGATAGGCAGGCCCTGGCACAGCTGCCCAGGGAGGAAGAGGTGGCCCTGGTGCCCTGGGTAGCTCTGAGCCATTCCGGGTGCAGCCACTCAAGTGGGAGGAGGGCACCAGTGCCCGAGGGTCAGGCAGGGACTGGACACAGCAGAGAGCAGGGCCGGAGCTTCAGCACTCAGAGCTCAGGAGCTGCTCCAGCTCCAGGAAATGCCTGAATATCCCTGGGACAGAGCAGGGCTCACACATCTCATCCCTCAGGGAAAAACAGGCATGAAATTGGAGTTTCTCCATGTTCAGTGAATATCAGTGATTCACGCAGGGAAACCTCCCTCAAAGATGCTGGGAGCTGGGAGGTGACTCCACGGCCAGGGAAAAGCCTTGGCTCAAGCCCTTCCTTCAGAAGGAGCAGGGAGCTGCCTCCAGGCACCACATCCCAGCTTCTGCCTCACTGCTGGATCCCCAGCCCTGGGGGTTTATCCTACATGGGCATGTGGCACTTGGGGACATGGGGCAGCGCTGGCCTTGGCAGTGCTGGGGAAAAATAAAGAACTGTTGGATGGAAGAACATCAATTCTGGAAGCAGAAAACAAACTCTGTTTGGCTCTGAGATGGCCAGGAGCAATCCAAGGTGTCAGAATTGCTCCTATGACTGCAAATATAAATACACCATGTGTATACATGTACACACCTGACTACATATATATATATATATGTATGTATTGTGGTAAATATGTAAAATTTATATTAATTATAAAAAGGTATAAATGTAGAAACACACAATATACGGATTGTTATATAATTAAAAATTATATAACATATTAAAAATTGAGAAGCTGCTTGAATAGAAATAAAAAAAGGAGAAGATTAAAATAACTGCTTTAAACTCTCTATTACAAACCTGGAATAATCACAGACTGCCAAACCAACCACAGGTAAAAGGAAAAAAGGTTGTGCAGCAACCCAGCTGAGCAGGGGAGTTAAAAGCCACTGGTCAAAGTGTATGCAGGGAGGAAAGAGATCCCTGGGTGTGACAAATTGTTTGGACAGGGGCAGTGGGGTCGGCCAAAAAGGGCTCTGAACAACAACCTGTTGAAGAGGTGACACCAAACCTCGAGGGGAAGGAATTCTGGCAGGGGGATGTGGTGGATGGGTGAGCACCCAGCACAGCTCAGGAGAGGCTGAAAGGGCCAGGGAATTGTTTGCATTCCTTTTCATTCTGGAGGAGATGGAAAAAGGAGGCAGAAACAAAGATGAACAGTCAGTTTTCATAATGGAAACAACTTCCCACTGCAGTCCCAGAGAGCCCTGTAGAATAGACCCACTCAGTTACTGGGAAATTACCTGGGGACTGGAGGTGTGTGAGTGCAATGACAACTTTCCTTAATGGCACAGAGTCAAACAGGATGAGCAAACCCTGAACTGGTGCAACAGCAGCACAAAAATCTTACAAAATCCAACGTCTGAGGTCTAAAGAGCTGAATTTCAGTGCCAAATCCTGCTCAGGAGGAAAGACTCCATGGTCTCCCTACCAAATGCTGAGCTCTGGACTCAGCACTGCTGGCCAGGAAGGAGTCACTGGGGGAATGTGGAGGCTGCTTTGGAAAGAGCCACAGGAAAATCCAGTGTGAGAGATTTCTGTCAGAGAAACAGAGTAAACTGGAGCTGTGCTACTGTCTGACTCTGCTGTGCACCTGCAGGATGAACTAATCCCTGCTCAGAGCACTCGGGAGGAGAGATAACAGAACGAGGAAGGGTGAGAGGAGGAAAGGAGCTTGGACAGAGACAGAGAGTGAATTCTGCACAAAAATAGATTGACAAGTCAGGGCCCTTCAGTCTGGCAAAGAGCTGCTTGAAAGGGATGTAGGAAACACTTATTAAACCAGAGTTTTATCACATCCTCAACATCACGGAGCAAAGGCAATGGAGAATAAACACTTGCTGTTTCTCACAGCACCAGACCCAAGAGATACACAAGGAAATTACCAAGAAATGGTTTCAAAAAAAGAAAAAGGCAGGGGAAGTGTTTTTGCAAATAATGCCCAATTATGTTGTTGAATTTTTCCTGGAAGTCATCAAGTGCTCAAAAGAGGAATAAAATAATGCATTGAGAGTGACAGCCTTCAGCTCAGGAAGCTTTCAGCAGGGGTTGAGAGGAGCTGGGAAGTTGGAGGAGGAATGGGCTGCACTTGCCCTTCTTCAGGAGATGAGAGGGGAATTTGTCCTCACTGGAGCGAGAGTCCTAAGGATGGAGCTCCAATACCAATGCCCTGAGTCTCTGTGGCTTTTTTCCTACTGCCAGATAAGCAAATATTTCCTCCTGGAGCTGCTGGACACTGAGAGCTGCAAGACACGTTCCATCAATTTTATGTGGATCACAGTTTGGACATAAAGTGTTTAACTAATGGTCAAGAAGAAGCCCAGTGAATCATCACTGGTCACCCTGTGCTTTAAACAGAGCAGGTTCTCTTCATAATTCACACTCTTAAACTCAGCTAATCTGTTCTTTCAAAACCTTTAGGGTGAATTGCAGGCACAGCACCACCAAAACCAAATAGCTCTAAGGGACTTTGATGAGCTTGCCTTGGGTAGTGGCCTGAGGGGTGGCAGGGAGGGAGGAGGGAAGACACCGTGGTAGACTCTGGTTTCTCCAGGTCCCAGAGGGAGTTCTGGGCTCTGACTGTCGGGCCAGAGCCCGTTGTGCTGTACAAACACCCAGGCACAGGATGCTCTCCATCCCACACTGCTCTGCAGCCCTGCCTGGGGCTGGAGCTCGGCACCAGAGGGTGCCAGGTCTGGACTTCCCTCACCGCTCCCCCTCTCACCCTGCCATTCATTTTTATAAACAAGCCTTATTTTGGTGTTTTCTCTCCAAAGGCACAGGAGAACACACAAAGGGGTTGCCCACAGGGGACAGTGCTTAGGACAAGGACAGGGCCATGGAGAACCTTGTGTTTCCTTACAACCCCTCTGCAAAGCTTCTCTGGAATCTCTGGGAAAGCCATGGGAGTCTCCCCAGCCTCCCCCTCTCCTTCCCTTCCTGCAGCTCCCTTGGTCACTCCTTCCCTGTCCCCAAAAGCCTGACTGTCAGTCCAGGCAATCCCCTCTGGCCTTTGGGGGCCCAGGCTCACAGAGCAGCAGCACAAGGATGCCAAGAGGCCCAGTGCCCACGGATGGGACCCCCTGTGCCCCAAGGCCTCGGGCACTCCTGCCCCCCTGTCCATGGATGTACACAGACACAGCAGCTCCTCTCATCCAGCCTGCACCTCCAGACAATCACCACGGGATTGCCAGAGCTTCTCATGGAACCCCAGACTAGTTTGGGCTGGAGAAGCCCATCTCATTCCCCCCCTGCCTGGGCAGGGACACCTTCACTGCCCCAGCAGTGGCTGTGACACTTGGCACCCGACCCTAGAGCAGTCTGGGGGCCCAGCTTGGATCCAGAACAAGCTCCACTTGGTTTTTGAGCTGGCACGTGGCTGAAATAGGGTCAGTGTTCCCCAAGGGACCAGCAGGGCTGTCCAGGGTTTCCTGGTGCTTCTGGCTGCTCCCAGATCTGCAATGGTTTCTCAAGCATTAAATGAGACCCCAGGTGGAGCCCCCTTGCCTTTTGTGCCAGAACAGGAATAAGCCCTTATCACCTCATCATCCACCCTTCCACACGCTTCAGCTTGCTGGAAAGAGCAGGGACAGCATTTTCCACAGATCCAGCTCCTTCATGCATCCCAGAGAAAGCTGCTGTTACAGTTTCCATTCCAGGAGGGAACAGGATATTTACCAAATATCCCAAAGAGAGCACTGGTGCTTCAATCAGGTCACAGGACAAAACTGCACCTTCAATCCATGGTACAACCTCAGGGAGAAAAGAATCCATCCACTCTTCCAGCTTGTTTTTATGGACCATCCAAACTGCCTACATCTCTTTCCCACTGAGTATTCATCAGGAGCTTGGAACAGCTGTGGGCTCCATGGGGTGGGAGCAGTGGGACTCCTGCTGTGCCAGGGTGCAGCTGAATGGGGTCCTCCCCCTACAGGCTTTCGTCTGTTTTTTTTGGTGTTTTTTTTTTTTTTTTTTTTTTTTTTTAATTTTTTTTGTTTTTTTTTTTTTTTTTTTTTTTTTTTTAAATTTTTTTTTTTTTTTTTTGTTTTGTTTTTGTTTTTTGTTGTTGTTGTTGTTAATCCCACTGGTGTTATTTGCATTACAACAGCTCTGGGATCTGCAACTTTTGTTCCAGAAAATAGGATTTTGCACGTGAACTCATTGAGAGGAACTTACCAAACCAACACAGCTATGCATGGACTCAGGTGTCAAGGGACAGTGCCACTCAACAGAAGCTGCTTGGCACTGTCACAGCTCCGTGTGACAGCAGTTAACATGTGTGGCAGTCACACATCATAACACCCTCCTGTCCATCACCAGGACAGAGGGACTTTGCCCTTCCCAGCAGCCACCATTGACCATTGATCCCTGCCCCTGCTGACACTCTGCCAGAGGGTCAGGGAGGGATCCTGCCCCTCTGCCCAGCCCTGGGGGCACCTCTGGAGGAATCCTGCCTCTCTGCCCAGCCCTGGGAGGCACCTCTGGGTTGCTGTGTCCAGCTCTGGATCCTCAGCACAGCAGGGACAGGAGCTCCTGCAGCGGGGCCAGCTCAGGCTGTGAGGATGAGGAGGGCCTGGAGCATCTCGGTGCCCAGGAAAGGCTGAGGGAGCTGGGGCTGCTCAGCCTGGAGAGGAGCCCCAGCTGAGAGGGGCCCTCAGCCCTGGGTGTCCCTGTGTGCAGGGAGGGGCAGAGCAGGGCCCAGGCTCTGCTCCAGGCCCAGCAGTGGCACCAGAGCCACGGGCAGGGACTGAGCCCAGGAACTGCCCCTGCACAGGAGGCAGAACTTCTGCCCTGGGCAGTGCCCGGCCCTGAACAGGCTGCCCAGGGAGGGGCTGGAGTCTCCCTCAGCGGGGATACTCCAGAGCCCTCTGGACACAATCCTGTGCCCTGTGCTCTGGGATGGCCCTGCCTGAGCAGGGAGGTGGCACCAGGGACCCTCTGTGCTCCCTGCCAGCCCTGGCATTCTGGGATTCTGTGACACTCCTGCTGTCTCCTGCACAGCCCCAGGCCTGGAGCCAGCTGAGGTGTCAGGGGGGTTGCAGATCATTACAAGCCACAAACATCCCCGGGGCAGCCAGGCCGGTGACTCCTCCACAACAGCAGCAGCTCCATGGCAGCTCCTTGTTCTTAAGAACCAGCAGCTTTCTTGTGCTTAACCCCTGGGAGACCTTTACTCTTCCCAAGTTAATCCCTTCCCAGCTCCATAGGCTGCTTTGCTACAGTGGATTTATGAGGCAGCAAAAATAAAAGCACACTCCAACTAGGTTCCTGTTTCATTTGCAGCTCTGGGGGTGCCAGCCCCTTCCTGCCTTTGCTCCTGCAGTGGAGCCTCCAGGAGAAACCTTTCCAAAATCAGCAGGGGCCTCCCGCCAGCTCCCAGTGAAGCATCAGCAGCTCCTGAGGGTTTATTAATCCCCTCTGAAACAGTGCCTGAGGCTCCCAGAGCGCTTGGGCAGGTCTCAGACTGGAGCCCAGGATCGACCCAGAGTCAGTCAGTTCTGATTTAAAGGATTTAAAGGGTGAAACCTGCACCAAACTGGGCAACATCTGTACATGACTTTCTTAAAACTCTCCTCTCAAGGATCCCTAGGGCTCCCGACACGATTTAACTCTATTTAAAGCCCAGCCTCCAGCAGACACAGCTTTCTGGCAGTCTCTGGGTGACCATGGAACACAAGGTTTGCATTGTCTGGCCAGCCTCTCACCTCCTTCCATTCAACTGGGGGCTTAAAATAATGCACTGAGAGTGCCTTCTGTTCCAAAGGATAAAACATGTCCCAAAGGAGGGGGAAAAAGGGTAAAAACACCAAAGAAGACAAGAGTGGAGCATGAGGTGGATGAACCTGCTCTGAAAGGCCACCTGAGCCCAGCCAAGCCACCCAGATGACCACAACAGATGACTGTGATCAGGATGATCCATCCCTGCAGGTCCATGTCTGGATCCTGCCACACCATGCTGGTGTCTGTCCCTCAAGCATTTCCCTCAGTAACAGAGCAATTTCCTTCATATGCTGCGTTTTTACCATTTCAGACTTCTGTAGACTGCTTTTAATTTATCAGACTAATTCCAACTGCAGTACCCTGCCAGTGATGGAGAATGGGCTTGACAAACATCCCTTGCTCTAAATAGAAGAATCTATTAGATTCTAGCAGCTCGAAGTAGTAAATTTAGGTTTTATCTCCGTCAGATCCATATTGGTCCCTTCCTGCTCCAGACACCCTGCTGGGTTCCTTTTGTTTAAAGGTGACTGGCAAAGGGAAAGCAGAAATGAGAGCTCTGCCTTCTGTGCCTGGGCTCTTTCCACTCTACAGAGTCAAGGAGGTAGGAAAGGTTATTGCCAACAATAAAAATAGAATTATTTTTCTGCCTCTTCCTCAGAAATTCAGCTCTAGCTTGGAGCAGGAAAATCTCAGCTGGTTGGAGATGGACAGGCAGGGCAAGATGGAGCAAATGGTCTGGTGGGACCTTTAAACTCAGCCCTTTGTGCCCACCTGGGGATGGTCCCTGGTGGTGCTATCAAGGAGCCTGGGGAAGGAAAGGGCTCTGGGGCTGCTCAGAACCTGTCCCACAGAGTCCAGCCTGTCCCTGGGGAATTCTGGGGACTCTGCCACACTTGCTCAGGGCCTGCTGCTCAATCAGAGTTCAAATTCACCCTTCCCACCTGCATCATCCTCAGTGGCCACCTCCAACACCTGCCCAGATGGGGAGGCACAAGCTTGGCACTCTTCACCATTCCTGGGTGAAGAAAAGGGGGGGAATGCCAACGAGGCCTTTTTATCCCTACAAAGAGGAGTTCAAGCTCAGTTATCTCCCTTTAGAAAAGAAACCCTGGTGCAGGTCACCTTTAATGTGAGCGACGGATCCCAGGTGAGCATTCCCTGCCAATCCTCCCAACACCTGGGTTCAAGAGTGACTGAAACTCTGTACTCTGAGTTCAATTACACAGCACAAAACACTGGATCACACCAATTGCTGATCTCAAAAACATCCCCTCACCTCCCTTCTCAACCTCAGTGTTCCCAGAATGAAATGGAAAAGCCAAACCTGGGCACCCAGCCCTTCCCCTGGCGGCGCACTGCTTCTCCCCTGCTCAGGCATCCAGCGGGACACAGATCCGGGCTCAGGCAGCACAGGAGGCTCAGGAGGGAGGTGGGAGCTGCCACGGAAGCTCCATCCTCCCACTGGGATCAGCTCCCAGCCGCTCTCCCTAGATCCCAGGCTCTGCTGTGTCTCTGGACTGCTCTTGGGAGCGCTGGAGATACGAAGGGCTGGGCCCGGGAATGATCCGTCCGTGCCAGGATGCATTCCCTGAGAGTCAGCAAAACTTTTCAGCCCTTCAATTCATTCTATTATTTCTGCTGATGGCACTATAAATAATTACTCCCCACCCTCCGTGTGCTTGAGCTGCTTTGCTGAAAAAAGATGCACATTTTGTTCATCTTTCAACACTCTGCTTGTATTTTTTGGTGGTTTGCAAACCCTGCTCGGTGTTCTCCAGTTCTGCAGGATGGAGGGAACAGGTTCCAGGGGCCTCACCCGAGAAGAGCTTGCCTGCAGCACTGCTCAGACTACTGGA
Organism: Peucedramus taeniatus; assembly: GCA_013400575.1. Taxonomy (NCBI): domain Eukaryota; kingdom Metazoa; phylum Chordata; class Aves; order Passeriformes; family Fringillidae; genus Peucedramus; species Peucedramus taeniatus. Next base: position 147,927 of record WBNO01023657.1, on the reverse strand, counting down.
ACTGGGCTTTTTAACTTTCAGGTTTCTGTGCCAGGTCATTTTCTTCCCTTGGAGCTGGGAACAATCGAGCCATTGTCCCACCTTTCCTCACAGGGGACAAGCTCCTTCCTAATGTCACCAAAGTCACAGATGGCTAAAGCACTACCAAGGGGTGGGAACTGCTGAGGAAAGCAGGGAAAATCAATAATCCCAAAGCCCTGGGGTGCCCAGCATCCCTCTGCCTGCGCTGCCCCATGCTCCAAGAGTTCAGCACGGAGCCGTGCCATGGATTTCCCTCTGTCCTGGCACCTCTGCTTTTCCTTGCAGGCTCTGTGCCTCCTCCTCTCCAAGTTTCGCTCCTTCACTGCTCAAGGCAAAGTGTTTTGCTGCCCACAAACCACCTGATCCCTGCAGGTGCCGCTGCTCAGATGCTCATTCTCTGACCCACGGCTCTGCTCTCCCTGCTCACTTCCAAGTTCCCTGTCCCATCTCTCCCTCACTGATGGCAAACACCATTGGTGAGGAGAAAAGCCCCCATTTTCCTGAGCCAGCTGTGCAGCCTCACATTCCTGTGGGCTTTGGGCCATGCTGAGCTCACAGGATTCCCTCCCCAAGCCCTCCACCCTGGCAGATGAAGGCGAGGCAGAGTTTTTCCCGGTGGATTAAGAAAAGCGGGATTTTTTTGCTGTGCTAAGGCCTCAACATGCAGAACATAAACAGCTCCTCTCCTGATTTCCTGAGAGGTGGCCACCATCGAGCACTTCTCAAGGAGATTAGTGGCTGCTTTTCCAATCCTATTTCAAGCCTCCAGGAGGCTGCTATTTGTCAAAAGTGTTATTAACCTCCAATAGGCACCAGGATAAATGTTTGCTGGCACAGCCTCTCTTCTGCATGGATCCCGGAGGGAGAGAGGCTCCCAGGGACCCAGCCTCACCTGGGACCCAGCTGCAAAGACTCAAACAGGCTCTTATTACGGTCAGGGCACCTTAAGAATGCACCCACCTGAAACGGGGATGAAGGAACGACAATCCATAATTTAAGGAAAAAGCCACGTTGCATGGAAAAATAAACAGAGAGTCACTCGGTTAAGGAGGAGAGGGGGAGAGGAAAATCACTGGCTGAGTGGGGCAGTTCACAGTTAAATGTTCTCTGGGCACAGGGCTCCTGCTGAAGGGAGATTTATCAGCCTAGCTAAGGCTGGGGTGGGTGACAGTGCTGGGAAGAGGAGACTCCGGCGTGCAAACAACGCTGTCGTTCCCAATAACCCGGGATTCGCTCTGCGAGGCTCTCCAGAACTGCTCTGCATTGCGAGTGCAATGCGCATGGAAGGATGTGGCAAAACTCCCCTAACCTGGGAGAGAGGGGGGACGGAGAGGGGCAGCGCGGAGGGGACCAACTTCTGCCGTGATTTATGGGCCAGGCATCCCAACTTATCTTCTGCTGAGCGGCAGCTCCGGGATTTAAGCAGCGAGGGGGAAAAAGCCACAACTCTGGGTCATGCACTCAATTATTTAAGAGGGAAGGAGGGGAGAGGGAAGGGAGCGGAGGTGGCAGGACCCGCAGCCCGGGCCCCAGGTGTGCGGTGGGAGGGCTCCTCCTGCCACCGGCCCCGCGAGAGCCACAGCCACGCGTTAGACTTTCTCCCCGGCAAAGGAAAACACATGGGAAAAGCAGGGGGATGCTCTCAGCTGCCAGCCGGGAGCGGGGGAAAGCCGTGCCCGCAGCCCCGTCCTTCCGCGTACCTCCAGCCGCCGGAGCCCGGTGAGCCGCGGTGCCCGTCCATGCCGTGCCGGAGACAGAGCCCGAGGTGTCCTGGGGAAGCGCGGGAGGCTGCCGTGACTTGGGAATACAGAATATGGTACAAGCTTTAATTAAAAGAGTCTGAAGGCTCTCTCCTGCTCGCTCGTCCTTTTTTTTGCAGTACCGGATCGGATTTAAAGGGCTAGAACCCCAATTTGGCACTGCTGCTGCCCCCGGAGCGCCGCGCTGCCGCCCGGGCCTGCCAGTGCCAGCATCCTCCTGCCGCCCGTCGGGGGCATCCTGGCAGCCCGCGGGGCCGGATCCGGCAGCACCGGGAGCTGCGCTGGCAGCAGCAGCAAGCTGGAAATCAAGGCTCCCTCCAGCAGGCACGGTGCGTGGCCAGAGGGGACCCCACAGGCAGCGGGGTGGGCGAGGGCAGCCCGAGCGCTCCTGGGGATGCACAGAGCAAAGTTTGTGCTCTACCAGTGCTCCAGAGAAGTGAGAGGAGGAGGATCGTGTCCCTCTGTCCTGGTAATGCCACCAGCCTGTGGCAGTGCCCAAAGGCGTTGCCCTCCCGGTGCCAGCCCCGGGTGGAGCGGGGTTGTTGGGAAGGGCTGCGTCACTCAGGTTGGTGGGGATGGGGAAGGGCTGCGTCACCCCAGCCCATTTCTGCAAGACGGGGTCCTCAGCCTCCTGCCCGCATCCCGTGAGCAGGGAAGCAATTCCATTTGGATTTGGAGGCCACTTGCTGGTGCCAAGGCAGTGGGGAGACAGCCTGGCACTGGTGGCGCGAGAGTGACGCTGATCCCTCCTTCAGCTCCAGGTCCCTCTCCAGATCCAGTCGTTCTCCAGACCTCCATGAAAACACTCATCTGCAACAGGCTGCGCTCTCAGCACCCCTTGAGCTGCTCAGCAGGGCAGGGATGGCCAACACATGGTGTCAGCCTTCCAGCCAGCTTTCCCAAAAAAAGGAAAGAGGGGATGAAGAGCAGGGTTTCCATGGAGCCCTCCTTGTTCCAGATTTTGAGCTCGAATGGGGAAAACCAAAGGAAACAAGGAGCACATCTTTCTTCTTCTTCTTTATCTTCTTTTGCCCAGTTTGACCCCAAAATGCTGCCCTCCCTCCCCAAGGCCAGCTGGGAACATCCCACTCTGGATGTCCGATCAGCGTGTGCCATGCTCTCCAGGCTGACCTGCGTGTTCTGGCTTCTTCTCGCCTCATTAATTACACCCAGGGGTGGGTGCCAAAAGGAAAAGCTGGTTCTAATTCCATGCTGCAACCCAGCTTCAAGCTGCTGGGATAATTAGCAGGTTATTAATGAACGAGAAGATTCCCACCATGGAGGGAGAAAGGATGGGGAGGGAGGGGAAGCACCATTTGGGCCTGGTTGGGAAAACCGCATTGGAGTCAGAGACTGTCCCTCAATCCAAGGCTTTGAGCCATCTTCAGTGCCCGGGAAGACGCTCGCAGCCGTGGGGCTGTTGGACAGATCCGCAGAGCAAAATCCAAGGGTTCTGCTTGGCCAGGGGCCACGCTGGGAGCGGAACGGCTCCGGCTCCCAGCCACAGCCTGCGGACTTCCATCTGCCTCCGGGGATGGAGAGGAGGCGGCTTTGGAGCCTCCTCCTCTATCGCTCCCGGGCAGTGTTGACTTGGGGCTGTGGGGTTTTTGGAGCATCACCATCTGCCAGGTTCCAGCTGGAGGGTATCACCTGAACACTTCTCTTTGAACCCCTCACGAACTGTGGGAACAGCACAGTCTTCCATCAAAATCAATCTGATACCATGTGTTGGTACCAATTCCCTGGGTTTAGGCACCAGCTGAAAATTCCTGGGAAAGGCATCGCCTGGCAGTGCCTGTTGGGAAAGTGCTTCTCTAAATACTGAAGGGCAGCAGGCAGGGGTGAGATTCCAGCAAAACCAGGGTGTCCTCAGAGGCTCCAGCCTGAGCTGCTGCCGTCTCGTGTGTCTCTCCAAGGCATGTGGTTGTTGTTCCTTTAATTATTAATCCTTGCATTGACGTAATCAAATGTGCCCAAGCCTTTAACGAATGCCTCAATGTAAAAAATGAAGAATAAATTTCTTTCCCTCCCTGAAAACTTGTTTCAATCCCATGACCAATTTTATTGCCGTTCTGCTCTAATTTTAAATATAACGAGAAACATTAAGGTTTTCAATTAAAAGATCCCTTCCTTCAGATATTGGAACATAGCCTGAAGTGCAGACCACGTGTGATATTTTTCACTGGGATGGTGTGGGCTAAATCTGATTCCCAGATCAAACACAGTCAGGCTCAGGCTTGCAGTTGGCCATGCTGGAGAGGCTGAGCTGTTCCACTTTGGGAAGAACCTCAGCCTTGTTTGTGTTTTTAGCTGACTCCTCGTGTTTCTGAAATGAACCTTGCATTTATTCCTTCTCTTTTGCCAGCCTGGGAGTCTGTGGTGGGGGGAAAATGAACCTCATGATGCCACCCTGGACTCGTGGAATTCTTGGCTTTTGACTGATACATTTGGTTTTTCCCTTTTCTTTAGAATGAGCTGATCCATGGCCACAACAGAGGAGATGTTCCTTGTGCAGTGAGCTCAAACCTCAGCTTGATGCCATCCTGGAATCGTGGAATTTTTGGCTTTTGACTGCAAATATTCACTTTCCCCTTTTCTTTAGAATGAGCAGATCCATGACCACACCAAAGCAGATCTTCCTTGTGCAGAGAGCTCAAACCCCTCATTTGCCACAGTTTCAGTTCAGCTTCATTGGACAGCATTGATGTGAAGTTTGGATCACAGAAGGTTTTTTTCATGTGTTCTTTTCCACAGACCCTGAATGTTGCACTTGCCCTCTATCCTAGATCTTGCAGGTGGCCCCATCTGGGCCTGTCTCCTCAGGCCAGGTCTCTGGTGGGGTTTGCAGCTGGGCAGATGTTCAGCCCCAGCAGCAGTCGGTGTTTGCAGGAGCGAGGGGCCAGCTGGGCTTGCTGAGGTCAGCACTGCTCCCTCAGCCTTGTAGGAGCTCATTTCACTCCTGGTGGGTTTTGGTTTCCTAATGGAAGTGGCACCACTGATTTTACTGTCCCTGAGGGTGCTCAAGGACTGTTTCTCATGGAAACATTAGGTTTGTGCAGATGAGATGGAAAGACAGAGGCTTCCAAAAAGCACCAAGGGAAAGGCACTTCAGGTGAGAGGAGATGAAGCAGAGTCTGGATAAGCCCCTGGCTACACCTGCCTTGCCCAGAGCCCCCATATTCTGCTGGTCCTGCAGGAGGTACCTCTTGTTCACAGCAGCTCAGCCACCCTTCCTCAGGCCTGGGCTCTGATGCCCTTGGAGGGGTGGGAAGGGCCCCAGGGCAGGGACATCACCCCCAACCTTGGCAGTGGGGTGGCACAAACCCATCCCTCAGGGGCAGAGCTGGGCAGAATCTTGTCCAAACACCACATCGTGTTCCTGCTCCATTCCTTTTCCAGCTCAGTGAGGCTGCTTGGAAAGCCAGGAATGGCTGAGCTCACAGGAGAGCTGAATTTTCCACTCTCGAGCCAAATATTATTAACTTTGTCTTTCCTGAACCCAAGAATATTAACTTTTGCCATTCCTGAGCCCAGGAGTGTTAACTTTTGCCATCCCTGAGCCCAGGAGTGTTAAATTTTGCCTTTCCTGAGCCCATGAGTGTTAACTTTTGCCATTCCTGCAGGTTTTTATGTGTCAGGATGCATCTTGTCTCACTCCATCAGGCTTTTTGGAGGCCACACCACCTCACTTGCTTTGGTTTTGGGTTAGAAGAGCCCCTTGCCTCCCTTGTTCTGAGTTCCCACAGCACAGAGCAGGGGTTTCACTGCTCAGCCCTGCTGGCTGAGCCCTCCCTCTGACTGAATAAAGGAATTCCTGATTCTCAGAGGGGTTTCTCTGAGAGCCCTGCTGTGCTGCATGGAGCAGGACCCCGGGGATCTGCTCTGGGCAGGCAATGGCCTTTCCAAGTGCAAAACGGTGTCAGGCCAAGGAAATTGCCGACTGAATTCTCAATGAATCACCCAAATTACAGCCCTTTAATAAAGATAAAAAGCAGAGAGAACAGAACACGCTGCAAACCTATGGGCAGGGGGTTGGTCTCCTGAATCCAAAAGCAAAGCTTTGAAACCCATGTTGGCTTGCACAGGGGGATTGTTTTGCAGAACTTCAAAAGGAATTTGAAACAAACAAAAAACTGGTTAAACATGGGGGAGCTGATAATCACAGATTATTATTTTTTCCACCAGATTTGTGAATTCAACTGCATTCCAGCTGCATGGATGTGGCTTTTCCCCATCAAAAGCTTCTGCCTTCCTAGGTCCTGCCCAGCCCAGGACAGGCTTCAGCCTGATCTTGACCCTGCTCAATGCCAGATTGTCCTCTAAGGAGAGACCCTTTCAAAAGCTGAAAATCTGGCAAAAAAAAACCCAGCCTCACCTGTGTTAGAAAGACAGAAATCAGCATCAAATTAATCTTTACCAGGTCTGCTGTAAAAGGATATGAAAATGACAAATAAAAAGCAGTATGTGGGTTCCAGATACGGAAAAGAAAAGGGATTTTTTGTTTCTACAGTTGGTGGGTGATATTTTGTGCAAGACACGCTGAGAGCCAGGGCTGAGCAGGACCTTGGAGGACTGTCCATGGACAAATGATGGGAATCCCGACTTCCATGGGCAAGCAGCTTGGAAGGAAAATGTGAAGGAGACCTAAATCATCCCATTTCAGGACATAAATCAGTCTCTAACTGACAGTGGGAACAATAGAGCCCTTATTGATGGGCTGGGTTAGGTTCTCCAAATGTAAAAGAAGAATTAAGGAGCTGTGAGCTGACAGCTTTAACAACTGCTGCTCCTCCCTGGCTGCTCCCAGCTACAGCCTCAGGAAAAGCCAAGGTCACAGAGCCAGAGCCCCAGTCCCTGAACAGTCACTCCGGCTCCCTCCTGCACACACTGCCCAGCTCAGACTCCATTTCACCCTGGAGCAGAGATCCCAAGGGTCTGTTCTTCCAACAGGTTTCAGGACAAGAGGTTGAATAAGCCCAAAATAAAGTCCATGAGAGGAAGAGACAAATTCAGCTCTGCCAGGTGCAGAGACAACATCACTGCCCAGCCCAAACATGGGGCTTCAATCCCTAAAATCATAGATTCAGGGAGGCTGGGAAAGGCCACAGCCACGTGGATTTCAAACCCTTCTGGGCATGGAGACTCACCCCCTCCCCGGCAGCTGTGCCAGGGCTGGACAATGCTTTCCCCAAGGAAAGTTTTGCTGCCAGGCTGGTGGGGCTGAGGGAAGGAGCTGAGGGTGCTGGGTGAAGATTTTAAGGCTGTAACTCCATAGAAAGCAGGTCCTGTTTGCTCTGCTCCCCACAGAGTTGTTTTACTGGGGTTTTTTTGCCTTCAACTGAGTCAGACACAGCTGGAAAATTCCAAATTGCCTAAAATCAGGAAAACCTTCAACTAAAATCCCCCAAGGTTTTGTCCCTGCAGTTTGCTCTGCTCCTGACGTGCCCTCCCTGCCTCACACCTGCAGGCCTGGCTGCATTGGCAGGGCTCCTCCATGCCAGCAGTTCCCACCTGCCAGCCCAGTTGTGTCCCTCCATCCATCCAGGCAGGAGGCAAAGCCAAGGAGAGTCTCAGCAAAGAGCCCACCCGGCCTGTTCCCTATTCCTGATGCATTTTTCAGGCTGTTGGGGTCACTTTGGTGTCTTTTGCTATTTCAGGAGGACACAGAGCCCACATTTAGGATGGAGTGAGCCAGACTTTATTACAAGGCCCAGCAGCCACATCCCCCTGTGTGTGGTTTTTCCATGTGCCACCACCAGTTCTCCATCCAGTGTGGCCAAACCAGTCCATGGCCAGCTCCAGGACCCCTGGGACCACCAGTCCTGTTGGGTGACCCTGGAAGTGTGGGACAGACCTGCTCTGAGCTGGGAACCCTCAGCACTACGGAAGCTCAGTCCTTGAGCCCAGGCATTGCACCCTCCATCTGAGATCAATCACCTGCCAAAGGGACTTGGCAAGTAGTTCCCATATTTTCTTGGCATCTCCGTGCTTTCCAGCCCACCAAGAGCCAGGGAAAGGGGTTGGTACCAGGCTCAGGTGCTCACACAGGGCAGCAGCCCCTGCCCAGGAATGGGATCCAGGCCCAGCCCCCGGCCCTGGCTGGGGGAGTGTCCCCAGAGGGGAGTAGAGAGTTTGGCTCCCAGTTCACAAGAGAAGGAAAACAGCCATCCATGTGCACTGGGAACAGCCCAGAAATCCCAAATCCTGGGCTGATCCCAGCGTGGGCAGCAGGGCAGGGATTGGGATTCTGCCCCTGTGCTCAGGTGAGACCCCACCTGCAGAGCTGCCCTGGGCCCAGCACAGGCAGGAGCTGGAGCTGCTGGAGGAGCCCAGAGGAGGCTCCAGGATGAGCAGAGGGATGGAGCAGCTCTGCTGGAGGAAAGGCTGGGAGAGCTGGGAATGTTCACCTGGGGAGGAGAAGCTTTGGGGTGAGCTCACTGTGGCCTTCCAGGACTGAAGGAGCTGCAGGAAAGATGGAGAGAGACTTTGGACAGGGGATGGAGGGACAGGACACAGGAAATGGGATCAAACTGATAGGGAATGAGTTTAGATTGGATATTGGGAAGGAATTGTTCCCTGGGAGGGTGGGCAGGCCCTGGCACAGGGTGCCCAGAGCAGCTGTGGCTGCCCCTGGATCCCTGGCAGTGCCCAAGGCCAGGCTGGACGGGGCTTGGAGCAGCCTGGGACAGTGGAAGCTGTCCCTGCCGTGGAGGGGTGGCACTGGATGGGCTTTGAGGTCACTTCCAGCCCAAACCATTCCATGATTTTGTGATTCCATAACATCCTGAGGGTTTCAAACACATTCCAGCCCCTCCATGCTCCCCTCTGCTGTGATTTTGGGTGGATTTTGGATCGCTGGGGCCGTGGCAGAGGCTGCTGTGCCCTCGGGCTCCTTTCTGCCCTACGAGCCCTCCCTGGCAGCGCTTACAGAGCCGCTCCTGCTCTGCTCCGGTGCCCGCGGCTCCGGGGGCTCAGCGCAGTCATTAAAGCGCTCTTTGAAGTGCAGCTTTTCCTCCCTGAAACGCAAGGCACGATTTGGCGCTGCCCGACTGTGTCACTGCTCCGGGGGGGGAGCAGGAGAAGGGAAGGGTTCAGCCTGGAATGGAATATTTACATCCCACACGGAGCCGAGGCAACACTTCAAATAAAACCACCTCATTGAGCCCTGGCAGTGCTGTCAGATGTGTTTGCAGCCGGGAATGTCCGTCCCCTGCCCCCGCTGCCCCAGCGGATGCTGCGGGATCGGCTCCGGGCTGCCGGGATGTGCGGGAGCAGCACTGGCTCCTTACCTTGGCTTCCCGTCTGTCTCCATGGCGATGCTGAGCGACATCCTCCGAGCACGGCGGCACCAGCCTGTGCCAGGGCCGGGATGGGATGGGCTGGGATGGGCTGGGATGGGATGGGATGGGATGGGATGGGATGGGATGGGATGGGATGATGGCTCTTCCCCTTGCACCTGGCCTGCAGGCAGATGTGGTGTCCACACTCATCAGCCCTAATGCAGCCCCCAGGGGAGAGATGTCCCAAGGAAAAAACAAAGATAAATCTGCTAAACCCCCAAATTTGGGAGGAAGGGGTTATTAAGGGAGATTATTAAGAGTTTATTATTGGAAGGGAGAGGAGAAAGAAGAAAGATGTGCTGGGTTTATTTGAAGCAGACATTGGGAACCACTGTGGTTGTCCCAGGCCCCATCCACCCCCAGGCTGTTCCGTGCCTTTATCCTTCCCTAAATCACCTCCCCTCAATCAGCAGAGGGAATTGCTTGAATGAATTTTAGATTAAAATTAAGGAGTGAGAGCTTCTCCCGCCTAAAACCTCATTTTGGGTTAATCCTGTATTTATCCTAAATGTGAATGAATCAAATAACTGAAGGAGAATGACATGAGAACTACAAGTATCATCATGGAGAGGTTCCCTTTAGTGTGTGTGGGATTACATCCATTCCATTCCATGCTGGAGAATGTGGATTAACCCTTTCTGTGGTTAATCACACCCTGGGAATCCTCTCTGCTGCTGCCCCTCGCTGGCCATGCCCTGTGCTGGAGAGCAGCAGGAGGAGAGCAGCCCATGGAGCATCCCTTTGGGATGGAGTGGGAATGACACAGTCCTGGCACAGTCCCTCCTGAGGGGGAGCAGGGGAGGTGGCAGGATGGGAGCAAACCAGAGAGAGAGATGGGAATAAAATGGAGAGGACAGGCAGGTGGCAGTGTGCCAGTGGCACCTTTGGCTCGGCTGGCTGTCACCCTGTGGCCAAGCAGGAGCTCCTCAGGGATGGAGGGGGCAAGAGGGGCCATCCTTCAGGAGAAATGCCTTTGGACACGCCTGGAACTTTGGTAAAGGACGTTGGACACACGTGGAGTTGCGGTTTGGGAAGCTGCTGGTCAGAGGGGATCCTCCACACAGGGTCCACCTGTGCAGCTCCCTGGAAACTCCTGCTCAAGCTGTTGGAGGAGTCCAGAGGAGGCTCCAGGATGAGCAGAGGGATGGAGCAGCTCTGCTGGAGGAAAGGCTGGGAGAGCTGGGAATGTTCAGCCTGGAGAGGAGAAGCTTTGGGGTGAGCTCACTGTGCCCTTGCAGGGCCTGAAGGAGCTGCAGGAAACATGGAGAGAGACTCCCTGACATGCAGGAGGGGCAGCTGGGCAGAGGAGCTCAGAGAAGGGACATTGCCCATGACGTCCCTCCAGCCTGGTCCAAGACTTCAGAGGGATCATCCTTTGCTGGGAGTGTGACCCTGAAGAAAGACCTGGAAGGACTCCCAGGGCAAAAGGGGTTCTGGAGGTGGGTGGGGGGAGAGGCTCAGGATCAGCAGGAAGTGGGAAATGAGGGAAGCCCTGGGATGGGCTGGTTCCCATGGTCACTCCTGCTGCTCCTTCCCAGCCCCTTCCCAATGCTCAGCCTGAGTCCAGACCCCATCTGGGCTTTCCTGAGCCACAGCCCAGGGCTGTCAGGCAGGAGCTTGAGAGGTTTTTCCAGAAGGATTCAGAGGCCCAGACAGGAGCAGCCCCAGGGATGAGCACAACTTTCCAGGCAGGAAATGCCCCAGCCAGGACAGTGCTCAGGAATGATCCCCTGGCCTGCTCTAGGAGCAGAGAGGGGAATTCCCTTCCACTCCCCTCTCCAAAGGATTATCCAACACATCAGCAGGACAGCCCTCACAAACACCTCCTCCCCAGGAGCGTTTTTCCTCCTGTGGTTGTTCAGTGAGTGACAAAAGGTCTCAGGATTTTGCCACAAATAATGAAAAACAGGTGCAGGAGCAGGTTCCAGCTTCATGACTCCTTTGTAACTCCTGGCAGCTCCAGAGGCAGCCTGGCTTTGCACAGAGCAGGACCGAGGCTGGCAGAAACACAAACCTGCTCCTGCAGGGTTTATTTAGATTGCAGGAATCCTCAAGTTCAAGGGAAAAGAGGCAGCACCTGCAACCTGCACTGGGCCACCCGAGCATGCAATCCTGTCGGGCACCAACCTGCCAGGACCCCCCTCATCCATGGAAAACACATTTCCCAGGTGGAACTGACAGTGGAAATCCCTGGGCAGCTGTCCTGTTCCAGTTTCCACCTCTTCTCACTCCCAGCTGGGATCACCCATCTGCTCTGCCCCCACCCCCCCTGGCAGTCACACCAGGAAAGGTGGAGGGCACCAGTTTCTCCAGTTTAGGGGGAATGAAGTGGTGGCAGCATCACTCATGAGCTCAGATGTTAAATAAAATCAATAAATAAAAGAAGAAAACTTTGGAAGAAATGAAAGGGAAACAAATCCCAAAGCTGGGGCTGTTCCTGTGAGGGCGACCCTTAGGAATGAGCAGCACAGAATGAAAATGGATTGAGGGAATGAGTGCAGAGGACAGTCCCAGTCATAGAATCACAGAACAGCCTGGGTTGGAAGGGACCTCCAGGGACTATCCAGTCCAGCCCCTGGCCCTGCACAGACACCCCAACAATTCCACCCTGCAATCCCTGGAGCTCCTGGAGCTCTGGCAGCCTCGGGGCTGTGCCCATTCCCTGGGGAGCCTGGGCAGTGCCAGCACCCTCTGGGGGAAGAACCTTTCCCTGAGATCCAGCCTGAGCCTGCCCTGGCCCAGCTCCAGTTGTTTCCTGGGTCCTGTCCCAGGGAGCAGAGACAAACACTGAGCAGGTGGAGCTCAGAGCCCTCAGCAGCCCCTGCCCAGCTCACCCCGGCAGCTCTTCCGTGGATCTGCCCGGTTTTGGAGCAGGAATGCTTCTCTCAAGAAGCTTTTGCTGGAGGCAGCTGCTTCAGTGGGCAAGAGATGGGACAGGAGGGCACGCGGTGGGGAAGGACCTCAGAAGCCCGAGGGGTTTGGCTACCCCAGCCCAGGATGGCACAGTCCGGGAGCTGGGATAGAGCCAGGGTGGGAGATGCCAGCGAGGAGCTGCTGGCGCCGTGTGCCGTCCCCTCGGTGAGCTGGGACTGGCAGCAGCCGGGCCGCAGGGATGTCCGGGCTGAGGCCGGTGGTCACACCTGAGCGTGGCCAGCCGGGGCTGAAGCCCTGCCCCTCTCCAGGGAATGCAAAGCCGAGCCCCGGGATGTGCCGGCGCTTCCCAGCGCATCGTGCAGTGCCCTCTGCTGCACGCTCCGGCCAGGGCGGGGCTCTTCCCTCCCCGAGCTACTTCAAACACCATCCCCAAGCCAATTCAACCCTCACTTCGGTTCAATTGGAAAAAAAAACAAACCCAAACTAATCCAAAGGAATCTTTCTGCACGACCTCAATTCATTTAAGGCGGGATCTCTTCCAGAATGGTAGAAGCCATTTATCATTTAAAAAATATCTATGTCATATTATTGCCTCTGTGACTGATGACATTACAGATGCTGATGGAGCATTAGATGTGACATCACAGATTTCTGTTATTTAAAGGGACAAAGTCAAGTTAAATTTACCAGTCAGGGGGATGAGACAGGGAACAAATCCGCCTCATTAAAACTGCTCCTGACTCCTGTCAGAGTGCTGTGATTTGTTCAAATACACATAATTTCCTTTCCCATTGTGTTAGTACTGGAGAGAGAGACACGGCGTCAAAATCCAGATCAAAATGATGGAGCGCTGCCGGAGGCACCCAGGGTTTGTCAGCCAGGGCTGTCAATCCCTCCAGGAGCTGAGGAATTGTGAGGAATTGTGGCCTGCTGCTCCCCAAACCTCCCCAACACCCACACCTGGCTGCAAAGCCTCTCCTGGAAAAGCCTCAGGGAAAAACCCACAGTGTTTTTAGCCTAAGCTCCAGAAACATTCCCTGATTTCTGGAGCCCCAGCACAGAGCTCCTGGGGCGCTGGGGCCTGGCACAGGCTGCAGCTGGAGCCAGGATATAAAGTGCAGTGAGCCAAAGGGAGCAGGAATATCTGAGGAAATGGAGGTGGGAAAGAGGGTGAGGGACCAGGCTGCTCAGAGGCTGCAGCACTTAATGCTGTGAGGAATGAGAGGGGACCAGAGCCTGGAGATGCCAGGATAGGCAGAAATGTGCCATGGAGGGTCCAGGGGAACAGCAATAAAGGTGCAAATAAAGATTTTCAAGAATGGTTTAGGAAGCTTCAATTCCCTTTTATGCAGGACTTTAATTTGCATGGGCTGCCAGTGAGGCCTGAGCTACAGAGAACCTGACTTCAGGGTATTTAAATATCTGAGACACAGTTTGGGCTCCGAGGATGGAAGGTTTTCGCTCTAAAGAAGTCCCTCAGCATGAGCAGCATCTTCCAAAGCCTCTGGCCAGGCTCCTGCAGATCCATCCCAGGAGCCTGAGCCAGTGCAGGAACAAGAGCAGAGGCAGACTGAAAGCTTTGCCCAAAATCCCATTTCTGCAAGTGAACATGGCTGAGTTTGGCTAAGGAGCCATCTGAACCACGAGCCAGCCCCTGAACAAGGCCCAGCACTGTCTGGGGCCTGGAGAGGAGGGCAGGAGCAGCCAGCTGGGATCGAAAGGGAATCACAGGGACAGGCTGTGGGAGAGTTTCAAAAAACATGGGAAAGGAGAAGAAAGCAGCGGCAGGGAGCCCCAGGCCCTGCCCTGGCCCGGCCGGGTCCATCCCAGCCCATCCCTGCCTGGCCGAACTCAGCCCTGCCCAGCCCATCCCGGCCCATCCCGGCCCTTCCCTGCCTGGCCCAACTCAGCCCTGCCCATCCCAGCCCGGCCCATCCCAGCCCAGCCCTGCCCGGCCCCTCCCGGCC
>WBNO01023657.1:0-133701 GCA_013400575.1 Peucedramus taeniatus | reverse complement strand
GCCCCTCCCGGCCCATCCCGGCCCATCCCGGCCCATCCCGGCCCTGCCCAGCCCTGCCCAGCCCATCCCGGCCCTGCCCGGCCGTTCCCGGTGCCCGGGTCACAGCAGCACCAAGGGACGGTGCAGGATCAGTGGGGGCTGCCCAGCACAGAGGGGTTTGGGGAGCACAGGAGGGGCAGGGCTGAGAAGGGCGCTGATCCTCAGGATGGGTGGCCAGGGAGGGACACGGGCACAGCACTTGGCTCCAGGGCCCCGCTGGTTTTTACCCCTTGGTGAAGCAGCTCCCAGGAGGGGCTCCCTGTAATGCTGCAGGGAGGAACAGCTAAACACCTCCAGTGAAAGGGCTTTTTCTTTTCCATTCCATTCCTGCAGCAAAGGAAGCTTTTCCAGATCCATTTGATCTCCCCTTATCACTCAGCCCAGGAGGGATAGAGCAGCCTCTACATTCCACTCCAATTTCTGTGTCCATTCACCCTGGTGTTTTCTCCTCGCAAGAACCCTCTGGCTCATCCCTGGCAAAGGCCCAAGGTCCTCAAGGATGCTGCCCAGTGCTGTCCAGCAGGGACAGTCCCCTCCACTCTGCTCTTCCAGAGCCAGCTCAGCCCAGCACCAGCACCCCGGGAGGGAGCTCCACACCAAATTCCTCAAGGGAAGCTCCTGGCTCCCTCAGTCGTGGTTCCAGGCATCCCCTCTCCAATAGGACACCCTGGTGCGTTGTTAAATCCCTCCAAAAATCCCCTGAAGACCCTCCAGCGTGGCCCTGGGTGTGGGGGGCTGGGAGTGCTCCTCGGCACACAGCCCTTGGGCACCAGGACCTGGAGCCCATCCATGATCCTGGATTTCCTCGGGAGGCTCCATCCCCCAGGGGCAGCAGCTGTGCAGCACCAGGAGGGACACAGAGGGCAAAAACAAGCAGAGAAGAATCAAATGTGACTTTGGGGTCTCCAGGATTTTGGCTGGCTCTGGCTTGGAGCTGGCTCAGTGCAGTTCTCCCCCTCGTCCCGGTTCCTGCCAGGGCTTTATTTGCTCATCCCAAAAATAAAGAATGAACAGAGAAGCTTTGGAGGATTCAGGCACTTGAACACATCACAAATGTGCTGCTTCATAAATCCTGGTGTGGCTGAGGGCTTGGAAGCTGCAGGAAGGGATTGATGGATGGGTTTTTCCATTCTTATTAAGCCTAAAAAACACTTTCCCAGGAGCTGTAAGGCCTTGATGCCTCCTTCCTCCTGTCTTTGGGACACTGAAGGGAAAGGAAAAAATAAGAATATTCCTTCTCCTGCCATTTCCTCAACTGAACACTGAGCAAATCCCCTCAACTCTGGAAGGTTTTGTCTTCACACTTGTGCAGGTGGGGCTTGGTCAGGGAATTCCTGCTGTACCTGGGGCTCTGAGGGGAGGGCTGGCTGTGCCACAAGGGACACAGGACCTCTGTCCCTTGGTGCAGGGCCCGGAGTGCCAGGGCTGTGATGGATAAAGCTCCATCCTGAGCTCATCAACCAGCACATCAGCCTCCCAAAACTTCATATTTTTGTGCCTCCAGGTGAGGATAGAACATCTCCAATCCATCATTTCCAGCAGAGCAGGGAGGATGTGGCTGCAGTCCCAAACTGTTGCTCTGGGAATGGTGTTCATGACTCAGCCACCGCTCCTGGTGTGGAACGGGACAAGAATTAACCCCTCCCATGTCCCTCTGCCACCTGCAAGGGCAGCTCTGAAGGGTCCATTTTGCTCCCAAATTTTTGCTGCTCTTCTGTTCTAAAATTGGAAACTGCCATGGCCGGAGATGGCTGAAAAAGTCACACAGCCTGAAGGCTTTTCTTGCAGAAATCACAGAATCACAGAGTCACTGCAGCTAAAAAACTCCTCCAGGATCATGGAATCCAATCATCCCCAGCACTGCCAGGGCCACCACTGACCCATGTCCCCAAGTGCCATATCTGCAGGGCTGTTAAACCCCTCCAGGGGTGGGGACTCCAACACTGCCCTGGGCAGCTGTGCCAGGGTTGAATAATCCTTTCCAGGAAGGAATTTCCCCAAAATCCCCCCTGAGCCTGCTCTGGCCCAGCCTGAGGCCGTTCCCTCTCCTCCTGTCCCTGTTCCCTGGGAGCAGAGCCCGACCCCCCCGGCTGTCCCCTCCTGGCAGGGAGCTGTGCAGAGCCACAAGGTCCCCCCTGAGCCTCCTTTTCTCCAGGCTGAGCCCCTTCCCAGCCCATTGAGCAGTTCTCCAGCCCCCTCCCAGCTCCTGGGTGTTTCCACCCTGATAATCCACAGCTCCTTAGTGCTGACTCAGCACCTTCACTCAGTGACTGTCACAGCCTGGGGTCTCTGAACAGCCAGCCCCTCATGCCTTGGGATTTCACCCATAAAAAAGCCTCAGTGAGGACCCTTGGCCACTTGTCATGGGCTGATGGCACCTGGTGGCCATGAGGCTGTGCTGAGTTGTCACAGGGCTGTGAAAGGTTTGGGAGTGACAGACATGGAGAGCTCAAAGGAAAATGTCCAAACTCCCAACGGATACAGTCCAGCTCTTATTAGAAATGCAAGGAAAGTAACCAGGCATATGCAGGTAGCACCAGGATGATTTATTTTATTACCCTTACAATTATTATTAGAGCTCAGAAGCTCCTGAGGCGCAGCAGAACCATTGGAATAAAACATGGAAGCAAAGTGTAGAGAAGGAATAGAATAGAAGTGAGGTTTGCAAACACCCCATGCACAAGGATACTGTGATCCAGGATTAACCATGCTGTGAAAATGGGAGCCTTCCTTGGGAAAGCCAAGGAGCAGCTGTTTGGAACTGAAGGGTTTAAAGCAGGCAGCACAGAACAGTTCTGGATTTTGGAGGGAATGCCAAGACTGGGGAATCACAGGGAGGAGAGATCACTTTTGGTCACCCCTGTGGCTCTGCTGGAGATGGAGCCTGGATGGACGGAGCCAGGTGTGGGCTCAGCCCCAGGACAGAGCCAGCAGTGACCCCAAACTGCCCCTGCAGCAACCCCAAACTGCCCCTGCAGCCTCCTCCCGACCCAAGGGCTCCGTGGGGGTCCCTGGAAGGGAACAGGCCGGGGGTCCTTGGGTCAGGAGCAGTGGTGGGAACACCTCCCTGCCTTACCTGCATCCCCTGCACTTGGTGCTCTCCAGCCCTGCTGGGCTCCTGCTCGCTCCAGGGGTCGTGGGGATCTTCCCACACTCCCAGATTTGCCTGGGTATCCATCTGGGATCCTCTCCCATCGAGTCCCCTGGAGGAGTGGCTCAGCCCAGCTCACTAAACTCACCCATCAAACACGTCCCTGTAGCCTGAGCAGCTGCCAGTGCCAGCCCAAGCAGGGGTGACACCCACACAGAGCAAAGGCCACCACAGGTCACCTTGTCTAGCTTTTCACCCCTCCTGGAGCCCATGGCCTCATCAGGGTCCTGATTGCTCAATGCCAGGGATCAGGTAAGGAGAAGAGATGGAAAACCAAAGGGCTGGGACATCGTTCCTGAAGCAGAAGCTTGGGGTGGTTCCAGACCTGAGCCTGTAGAGCAAGAGACTGAAAAAGGATAGGAAAGGAAGGACTGGCCAAGCAGGACTCTCTTGGTTATCCTAAACAGCCCTAAGCCCCTCTTGGCTCTCCTTGATTATCCTCTCCTGGTTATCCACTTGGTTCTCCCTGGCTTCTCCCAAAATTGCCCTAAACCAGGACACAGTGCAGGCTTGAACCTGCTGAGCTCACAGCAAAGCCACTCATGCTCCCAGCTGAGCTCAGGCAGACATGAAGCACCTCTTTCAAAGCAGGGAAGACATTTGCTTTTGCAGAAATGTTCCTCGTGCTCTACACAGGAGGATGTGGTTGGGAGGACACAAACCTGACATCAAGAATTCCCTAAATCCAAGTTCTGAAATGCATCTGCATGGAGCCCCAGCTGCCCAGGGCAAGGTGTTCACGCAGCTCCTCTGCTGGCTGGGGGTTCCTCCCTTCTCTGCATGTGCCAGCAAGACCATTTGTATTTTTCAATCCAAGTCTCCAACAGTGTTTTTCCTTTTTTCCTGAGTTTTGTTGGATTTCAGGACCGTGCCAGTTCGAGGTTATCAGTAAAGCTTCCCTCAGCTCATTGATGTAGTGCAGAGGGCCAGGCCAGGGTGGAGTTATCATTGCAGCCCTTCCATGCCTCCAACGAGAGGCAGAGAACTCAACAGAGTTGGTTCCTGTCCCCAAGACCTTGGGCAGGGCTTTGCTTTTGGCTCAGTCCCTGCTGCTGTGAGCACACCAAACCCAGGCTGGGGTGGATTAAGGGCTCAGCTCCATTCGTTTCCCAGGGAATCAGGTCACCTCTGGAACAGCTGGATTTCCCAGGAAAAGAGGAGGCTGTGCTGGGATGGGCTGGGGGTGTTTGCCCCTCAGTTCAGTGAGGATGAGAGCAGGCACAGCTGGGCCAGGGAGGTCTCGTCCCTTGGCCAGGCACCAAAATCAGCCTCAGCACCTGAGCCCACAGCCAGCAGCTTCTGGAAGGAGGCTCCCAGACAGGTGTTCACATGCAGAACGTGCACCAGGAGCCTGGGAAACCTGACCTTCCTAGCCTTAACGGGGTTCTCAGACAGAACTGAAGCAGAGGACAAAGACAGAAAACGGTTCAAGCAAAGACACAGAAGAAAGAGAACTTCCCAAAGCTGCTGGCATTTCCAAACTGCAGTGGGAAGGGTGAAGGGCAGGGACCGAGCCCGACCCCTTCCTCCAGAAATCGCTGCTGTGCTCTCAGCACTGCTGCAGCTGTGGTTTCCCTTTGCCTTTAACTGGAGTTTAATCTCGCAGTTACCACAAACCCCTGTCAGGGTGATGAGTGTGAGCACTAAAGGCTTTGCATTTTTAATCGAGAAGCAGAGCTCTCACTGAAGGGAAGCTCTGGCCAGCAGCCCTCCTGCCTTTGGAGCTGGGTTTGCAGGGGAGCTCAGTTTTGCCGCCGTTTATTTGTGCAGAATGCGCTGTGCCCGCCGCTCTGCACGGGGGCTGCAGCCCCAACCCCAGCAGAGCACTGAGAGTCCCGAGCAAACCCTGCCCAGCCCAGCCTGGGCTGCCCAAACACTCCCCAAACAAAGGTAAAACCGTGCTGTGCCACCGCCCTTCCTTCCTGAGGAGCTGATGAATAATTAATGCAGCCACTTAACTCCACTTGACCCCTATCGTTAATATTTACAGCCGAGGAAAGGCAGGGCAGGGCAGGGCAGGGGATCCTGCCCCAGTGCCACAAACTCGGCCCCAAAGCTGGAGTACAGGTGGTAAACAGCCCCAGGCAGCCCCGGGGTGATGGTCCTGCAGGGATCCAAGAGGCTGTGCCCATAGCAGGGGCTGCTCTGCACCATCCCTGGCAGAGGGGGCTCCAGGAGGGTTTGGAAAAGCCCAGCAGGGTGGTCAGGAGAGGGGAGAAGCAAACCCAGCCCTTGCAGCTGCTTTCTGACTCACACCATGGAATCCCAGGCCTTTCTCCCAAAGCCTGGGTTTGGTGTTAAAACAGCAGCAGAACAAATCCATGGCCAGCAGAATTCCAGGGAGCACTGAGGGCACAGGAATGAATCCAGGCCAATGGTTAAAGTCTCATAGCATTGCTTTGTTTGGGTCCATTCCTTGGCTGAAGCACACTGGAAAAGGACCAGAGCACACCAGGGCAGTGGGGTCCAGCAGGCAGATCTGGGGCTCAGGGAGCTGGGACCATCCTCCAGGAGCTCCTGGAACCCTCTGGAGCACGGCTGCAGGTACATGGGAAATGTGTGAGACCCCGGATAACCTGGAGCCACAGCAACACCAGGGTTTGTGGGGATGTTTATGGACTCCTGCCCCGTAGAAAAGGAGCTGATGAACGTCCTGGAGCTGCCTCTCCTTGCTCAGCACAGCAGATTTACAGCACAGCCCTGCAAGGTACACAGCTCCCTGTCCTCGGCAAGGACAAGCACTGCCTCTCCTCCTCCTCCTCCTCCTGGCCCAGCAGCTCCTTCCCTGGCTCTGAGACCCTTTAACAAAACCCTGGCTCTTCCCTCACCTTCTCCAGGCTCAGCTTTTGTGAGCCCAGCTCCCCCAGCCCCTCTCTGCAGAGCCACCCCAGCAGCACCAGAGGCTCTGTAGGGACCTGCCCGGGGTCATCCCAGCCTCTGGTCCCCTCCTCTCCCTCATTCCCAGCCCCTGAGGCACCAAATCCCTGCTCTGCCTCCCAAACCCCTCTGCTGTGTCCATCCCCATCCTCCTGGGCTCAGGTCCCTGAGGAGAGGGGGCTTTGGGAGCCCTTCCCCGGCCCCTGCTCCTGCACACAAATGTATTCCCATACTCCCAGAAATTCACATCACTAACCGTGATGAGATTAAACATTTTCAATTTAACAATTTCCAAGTGCCCGAAGGCTCTCGGCTCCCTTTGTTTTCCCTCTCCCTTTCCACTCCTACAGCCCAAAGGAGCCCATTTAGGGGAGATCCACCCCTGCTGGCCTGCCTGGAGGGACCTGGCCCTGCAGGGCTCCTGGAGCTGTTTCTCCCTCTGGAACATGGAAAACAGCTCCAAATGACACTGTTCATGTCACCAGTCCCTCCCACCCTCCACGATGGTCCTTGAGGCTCACTGGAATTTTTGCCACAAGGTTTTCAGTTTGGTTTCATGGGTTTATTTTTCCCCCCTTGCAAACACAAAAGTGCTCCTGCTAAAGGCTGCCCCTGCTCTTCTGGCTCTTCCACTCGTCTCTCTCGACCATTTCCCCATTTCCACCACCCTTTCTTCCCCCTCCCTGCTGTGCCCAGGCTTTTATTTCATGCATCATTCATCCCAGCTTAGTGCCTTCTTTTAGGGCAGCCTTCTGGGAGCTGCAGATCTCCTTGAGTTCCTCCTCTCCTCCTGCCTTGCCCTGGTTTGCACTCACACACGCTTCCCCTGGAGTTTTCTTGGCAATGTTGCATCCAAGGCAGAGCAGGAAGGAGGAGAGCAGCCTCCACACACCTTGCACCAAACCTTGGGAGAGTTCCATGAGATTTTTATGTGCAGAGCCTGGCCTTGGGCTAGGTTGGGCAGGCAGCTCTGGCACTGGGACATGGCCAGTAGGAGGGGCCAGGGTGACATCGTGGGGTGCAGCGTGGTAAAACTGAAGGTGGGATTGTCTGGGAGCTGCCAGGAATGTTCCCCTGGCTTTGGGACTGCTCAGGGAGGATGCTGTGCTGGCTTCCCAGCCATGCTGGTCCTGCTCCCTTTGGGAACAGCTGCTACAGATCCCATCCTTGCACCTGCCAGCTGCAATTTTAACTGGGATCGAGCACCCCCAGGCCACTGAGGTGTCCCTGCAGCTGCCACCACAGCGGTGTCCAGCACTGAAAGGGACAGTATTATCAGCCTGGATATTTCCATTGCCTCTCTCTGTTGTTTGTGGCTGCCCCTGGATCCCTGGAAACATCCCAGGCCAGGCTGGGTGGGGCTCTGACGAAGCAGGGATGGTGGAAAGGGTCCCTGCCCATGGCAGGGGCTGGAAGAGATGAGCTTTAGGGTCCCTTCCAACCCCAAATGCTCTGTGACAGCTCAACACAGCAGAAGACTCCCCCAAATCCCCCAAAAGTGCATTCTTTGTGATACAAATGACAGTCCTGGGGAGCACGAACTGAAAGACAAACACAAACAGGAGGAAAAGCTTGGGAAGGGCTTTCCAGCCCCTTGGTGGAGCCTCCCAAATTTCTGTTGGTGACAGAGGCCTGTAAATGTCCAGCTCTGTTCCTGACCCTCTTTAAGGGTCTGAAAGCTGCTGAGGAATTCCCACCTGTGCCCAGGGCTGCCAGGAGAGCTCCAGCTGGGGTTTGGGCTCTGGCTGGGAGGAGGAAGAGGCAGAGCCATCCCCCCCTCCCTCCATCAGGAGATGCTCTGGGTGTCATTCCCTGGAGTGTGGGATGGCCAGAGCTTCTCCACTGGGCCAGAAATGCACACAAATTTCAGAGGCAGAACATGGCAATTCTGTCTCTGAGGAGACAGAATGGATTCATCCCAGCAGCAGCTCCTCTGCTGGCTGGGGACTCAGAGAGCTTTTCCAAGCACCTCTGTAGCTCTTGTGCCTTGGGAGAGTGGATGAATATAAATATAAAATAAATATAAATATAAAATAAAAATAAATATAAAATAATATAAACATAAATATAAATATAAAATAAATATAAGTATAAAATATAAATATAGCATGTACACACAACAGCCACGTGATTTTCCACCTTCCTTTTGGGTTCCTGGATGTTTGGCTGCTGTTCTCCGGGGCTGTGGAAGGGCTGGAGCAGGGAAAGCATCGGTGGGGTGGGGTCTGGCCATGGGCAACTCCATCCAAAGCACCCCTGGACACCTCCTGGGAGTGGTGGAATTTCTCCAGGGTGGGGTGAGGCACAGGGGAGGTGCCTTCAAGGCAGCTCAGCCACATCCAATGGCAAATCCCAAGATCAGGGATGTTTGGGCTCATCCCAGGGCAGTGCTGGGACTTCCACCCAAGGCTGGGATCCCAGGAGGAGCGGGGCCCATCCAGCTGTGCCCAAAGCACATCCCAGGAGCAAAGCAGGACACCAGGAGTGTTCCAAGGTGGGCTGATCCCACCTGGAGCTCCAGGCCTGGAGGGCAAGGCAGCGAGGCCCCAGGGCAGGGATCAGCTCCAATCCCTTACTCAGCATTTGCAAAGCCCCACTCACTTTGGAGGGGATTTCAGAGTAAGCTCTTTAAGCAACAAAGCAAGATCTCTCTTTTAAACCTCTGCTTAATCCCATAATCTTGAGAGAAGGCCTCTCCTCCCCCTGGGGAAAAAGGAGGAGGTTTTTTGCTGAGGGAGACATAATGACTTCATCCCCACAAAATTGGGTGATATTTCCTGATTAGACACAGAAAGCCTTGGGGAAAGCTGGATTTTGGATAACAACTTAAAGATCTTTGAGGAAAAAAACAGTTACCCCCAAAACCACCCTAAAAGCATGGGAAGAAACAATGGGAGAGCAGGGAAAGGGTCCTGTTCTGGTGTCCTGTTCTGGTGGCCTTGAGGTGCAAAGAGCAGAGCGGGTTTGCCGTGGCTGCAGGAGGGACTCGGGATTCCCGTGATGGGACAGGGAGCAAAATCCCCCAATCCATGGCTGGGAACCTGGAGATGGACATTTGGTGTGGCCCAGGGCAAAACTCAGCTCTTACATGGGACAACCCCCGGATATTTTGGGATGGATGGCACCTCTGGAGACCTCCAGCCCAAGCTCCTCACTCAGGGTCAGCAGTGGGGTCCCATCAGTCACTCTGGGGCTTGTCCAGGTCACAAAACCCTCCAGGGACCAAGGCAGCCCCGGAGCCAGACTTTCCCCTGCACCCTCCCACCTTCCCAGGGATTGTGCCCGGCAGGGAGGGACGGAGGAGCTGCCACTGCCCTGTGCAGGAGGTTTGGGAGCTCCAGGGCCTCCAGGAGCAGGGAGAACAGAAAACAAGTGGCACAAAACCAGCGCGGCCCGGTGGCCTCACTGACTGCGCTTTGAAGGCTTTAGATGGGAGATAAGAAACATCAAAAGCTCACATTGAGTTATCAAAGGAGGAGTGAAGTCTGCAAACAGCCCAGAAAATCCTGAATCCTATTGATAAAAAATAATACCGAATCTCTAAACAATGTGAACACTCATTTTCTGCCTCACACTGATTTTGCTACAAATATTTCTGAGTTTATTCAGCAATGTTCATAGTTAAAGTGATTTCAGCACTAATACCCAAAGGAAGCAGCCAGTGTGAGCTGAAAACCTGTTAGAGATGTGGAGCAGGTGAGTCCTGCCAACATTCCTCCAGAACTGCTCTTCTCTGGGTTAAAGTTTGGGATCTCAGTCTGCAAAAGAGACAAAAACGCTGCTGGGAGCACTTGTGTCACTGAGACGCACAAAGGGAGGTGGAAACAGCTCTGGGTGCAGGAGCTCTGGGGTGTTTAATGAGCTCTTTGGGCCATCCCACACCTGAGAAAGGAGCTGCAGGTGTTTCCTTTGAGGAATCAGAGTCACAGAATCTCCTGACATCGATGGACCCACCAGGATCCAGCCCTGCTCCTGCACAGACCCCAACCCTGGGCACCCCTGGGAGCTCCTGGAGCTGCAGCAGCCTCAGGGCCAGGACAATTCTATGGGAATAAATCACATGGACTCCATTTTCTTCATGGTGGAGAAAGCCCCTTCTTCATTCACATAACTCCTTTTTATGCAGTTTTACAGACCTTGGGGGGACTCCAGTTGGTCAGGAGCTTTCTTGCCAATCCCTTTATTGGTCAGTAACAAGTTGTTATTCTGTATGGATTGGTCACTCAGACTCTCTGTGTGTACTGCAGGGAAAGCTGTTTGTGAGAGAGTTTTCATTTTTCTATCTAACACTGTAAAACAGTTTATACAAGTGCTGGTTGTTTTTTACCCAGGAATAGATTGTTATGTTAATGATCTGCTCACACCAGGATTGCTTCCACATGGGAACTTGCAAAGGGCCAGCCTGACAAGGCCAGCCACTGAAATAACACAGCAGGAATGATTTTATGAGGCCTTTTTCTTATAATTTTTCTAGGTAAGTGTTACCTTACTGCAACACTTTTCCCTGGGGAAGACAATTCTGTCCAAAGTTCCATCACCCAACACTGCCAGCAGCCTGTGCTGGTGGCTGAGCAGGGGAGAAGCAGCCTTTGCTGCCTCACAGGCAGGTGTGGGGGTCAGTCAGAAAGACAAAAGAAGGATTCAGGTTTTACCTGCCCAGCCTGAGCTTCGGAAAGAAGCAAATAAAGCAAAAGTCCAAGTGGAACCTCCAGGCTCAAGTACATCTCCACTGCTCTGGCTTTCAGCCACAGGATGGTTGGGGCTGGCATGGAGGTGTGTGAAAAGCTGTCCCTGTCCAGAGGGGCTGAGAGAGGATGGGAGCCCCCAAATCCCTGAATCCCACCGGGCACCTGGATGTGCCCTGTGGGGAAAGAGGATCTGAAGCTGTTTGAGCCCGACCCCCCCCGGCTGTCCCCTCCTGGCAGGGAGCTGTGCAGAGCCACAAGGTTCCCCCTGAGCCTCCTTTTCTCCAGGCTGAGCCTCTGCCCAGCTCCCTCAGGAATTCTCCAGCCCCTTCCCAGCTCTGTTCCCTTCCCTGGACACGCTCCAGCCCCTCAGGGACATCCCGGAGTTGAGGATCCCATGGCCAGGATGCACCAACAGCAAAGGCTGCACCAAACCCATTTCCCTGCAGAACCTTCCACCAGGTCCCATTTCCACAATTCGGTGGGACCAACCTTCCAGAGGGGTTCAGTGCCAGCCCGGGCAGGCATCGCCAGGTGCCGATGAGGCTCGGGAGATGAGGATGATCTGACAGGAGGCTCCAGCTTTCCCGGGAAAGGCACCCCGGGCTGCTCATTTAACAGCTGATTATTGCTGCCTTTGATGCTCTCCCTGCTTCCCAACCAAGGCGTGCTCAGCACTGAGATGATTTAACAGCTGAGCGGAGCCCAGCCCCTGGCACGCAGAGGGAGTTTAGCAGTGCTTGATCTCCCAGATGGTGCCCCAGAGGTGAGGATTATGTTGTTATCAGCATCCCTAAAAATCCCGGTGATGGGAACAGCAGAGACAGGGAAAGGATGGAGGATTTCACCACCTTTTTTACAAGTAATTGCTGGTTTCTGAATTTTTTCGAGAGTCTCTTTAGGTTTTGTTTGTTGGGGAGTTTTTTTGGTAGGTTTTTTTTTGTTTTTGTTTTTGGTTTTTTTTTTTGTTTGTTTGTTTGTTTGTTTTGTTTGTTTGGGTTTTTTGGAGGGTTTTTTGGTGCGTTTTTGTTGGTGGTATTTTTTTTTCCCTGGAGTAATTCCTTGCAAAGCTTCTCATTGACTTAGGTCTGTCCTGAAGCGATGGGGATTTCTTGGTTTATAAATTTGTATTTGGAAGATGCCCCTAGTCACTGTGCCCTGGGGATCTGAGTCCCCATGCCCAGGTGAGGCATCCACCCATCCCAGCAGCTCCAGACAGTCTTGAGCCTGTCCTGAAATGGGATGGGGAGAAGGTGGAAATACATCCTTGAGGTAGAAACCAGCCCAAGGAATCCCAGAATGGGTTGGGAGGGAAGGGACCTCAAAGCCCATCCAGTGCCACCCCTGCCATGGCAGAGACACCTTCCACTGTCCCAGGCTGCTTCAAGCCCCAGTGTCCAACCTGGCCTTGGGCACTGCCAGGGATCCAGGGGCAGCCACAGCTGCTCTGGGCACCCTGTGCCAGGGCCTGCCCACCCTCACAGGGAACAATTCCTAATTCCCAATATCCCATCCATCCCTGCCCTCTGGCAGTGGGAGCCATTCCCTGTGTCCTGTCCCTCCATGCTTTGTCCCTAGTCCCTCTCCAGCTCTCCTGGAGCCCCTTCAGGCCCTGCAAGGGGCTCTGAGCTCTCCCTGGAGCCTTCTCCTCTCCAGGTGAGCACCCCCAGCTCTGCCAGCCTGACTCCAGAGCAGAGAGGCTCCAGCCCTGGAGCAGCTCCAGGGCCCCTCTGGACTTGCCACCAGGGATGGGGCACTGGGTGGTGGCAGCCATAAATCCCCTGCCCTCCATGGGCTGGAATCACCTCCACTCTCTTTGGCCTCCATGGAGCTGCTGCTCCCAGGTTTCAGGGTGAAGATCTGGCCTGGCAGAAGGAGCTGGGCTGGTGCCTGGGCTGGGTCCCCCCATCCCAAATGTCCCTGCTGGACCTGGGAGCAGCAGCTCTGGCCACCTCCAGTCCCTGCTCTGACTGCTGGGCTGGGCCAGGGAAGAGGCCCAGGAGAGGGGGGGCCTGCTGAGCTCCCATGCCTGGGAAAGCTGAGCTCCAGCAAGGCCAGGGCTACCTTAGGAGATATCCCTGGGATTTATTGCCTCCCCTTCCCCACAGTGAAGGAGCAGAAATGTCCTGGCTGGGTCGGGTCCCTCTCTCTGGCAGCTCCTGCCTCAGTTTGCAGGTGACAAAATGAGGACAATGCCCTTCCTTCAATCAATTCCCATCTCTTCTTCCTTCCCCCTCAGGGCACAGCAGCAGCTCCAACATCATAAATGATTTAGGAGCGGAGCCAGACGAAGCCAAAGCTGATGGATGACAATGCTCTGCTTGAGGGAATGTTTTCCTGCTGGAGGTTTTTTGGAAACAAATATATTTATTCTCATGCAAAATTGAAACACAGCCCCCATCGCAGGTGACTCAGCCCTGAGTCAGGATCCAGCAGGAGCACAGCTGGGAAGAACCCATGGAGCAGCCAGGAGGGGTCCACGCTGTGCCAGGGAAGGGGGAACTGGACCAGGCACTGGAGTCCACAGGGCTCCTCAAATTCTCCCTGGCTTTAAGAAGTTAAAATGATTTTTGCCCATTTTGCCCCTCAGGATGGAACTTCCTGAGTCTCCAGATTGAGTTTGGAAGCACCAGGTCCCCCTTTGCAGGACGTAGCAGCCAGGACACACTCTGTGCCTTGGCTTTGGGCAAAACCCCCCAAACCAGAGCGGGGGCAGCTCTTTGGGGGTCCTGGGCAGTGCCAGGGGCAGGAGGGAGGATGGGGAGCCCCATCAGCACCATGGGCTGTGATCCAGATCAAAACCTATGGAAAAGGGGTTGGAATTACAGGTATTGAGTCAAATACACTTAGGGTATTCATGGGCTGGTCCTGAACTGTGACACTGGAGAGATTCTCCTGGCCAGGACCTTTCACTGCCCTTGGCAGAACTGAAACCCTCATTGAACTCAGGTCACTTTTTCTCTGAGTGCATCCCATTCCCTGACAGCCTCCCTGAGCAATCCCAGCCCTCCAGCCCATTTTAGCTCCACCAGGAGCAGTTCCAGGTGAGGCAGGAGGTGCTGCTGTTGGAGGGCAGCAAATCCCTGCTGCCAGCAGAGGCAGAGCCTGAGCAGGATTGCAGAGCAGGGTCCCAGAGCTCCAGCTATGCCAGCCAGGTCCCCAGTTCCTGGTGTCCCCAAACAGCCAGAGGGTTCTGTTCTGGGGCCTTGTGTTCTCTTGTCCCTCTGGAAGTGCTGGGTGTGAGCACAGCCTGGATGGATTTGGGCACTGGAAGATTCACTCCGAGCACGAGGCAACTCCGGTGGAACTGCAGGAGCAAATCCTGCCCTGGCTGCTCCAGGAGCTCCAGATGTGGCCCAGGTGGTCCTGGTTCCACCCTGGCTGGCACTGGGGCTGTGCTGTCCACAGGGGAAAGCCCTGTTTTAGGACATGGCAGTGCCAATTTCCATGGGAACCCCGTGGCACTGCCCCTGTGTCACCCTCACTGTCCCTGCACTGCCCTCCCTGCCCAGAGCCAGTGGGAGCAGCAGGGAGGAGCAGGGAGAGGATGGAGGGAATGCAGGGATATAGGGAGGGTGGGGGGGACATGGGGAGAGTGTGGGGACATGAAGAGGATGGAGGGAATGCAGGGACACACAGAGGATAAGGAAGGATGGAAGGAGTGTGAGGACACAGGGGAGATCAGGAGATGGACGCAGGACAGGACAGGGAAGATCAAGAAGGATGGAGGGAGCACAGGGAGCACGAGGGAGAGGAAAGGAGGGAGCACAGGGAGGATCATGAGAGGCCTCTCAGCTCCAGTGAGTCCCTCCAACTGAGCCTCGTGGGGGTGGGACCCTGTGTGACAGGGACAGCAGGGACTGGGTGTCCTGGGGGGCTGCAGAAGAAATGGCACCAATGCCAAGGACAGAGCAAACACAATTTTCTTTGGAGCCCCCCTGGACTCTCAAGGGAAGGCACTGTTAGGGAGTTATGGAGCAGCTCACACCACAGGCTGATTCCCGTGGCAGCCCCAGGATCCTCCAGCACTGGGGCTCCTCTCCCAAAGCAGCTCCTGCAGCTGCCAGTGCTCCCAGGGGCCAGCAGGGAACTGGGATGGACTGGGAGGGTACTGCCAGGAAGGTATGGGATGGAGGGGATTCAGGAAAAAGGAAGAGGTGCTGAAGGGTCCATTGAGGGGAATGTGGTGGGTCCAGGTGGACACTGAACATGCCAGGCCCCAAAATTCCAGCTGATGGTCCAGGGTTAACTGGAGTCTTGTGACCAGGGAAGAGAATGGAGCTGGGAAGGGGCTGGAGCCCCAGGAGAGGCTGAGGGAGCTGGGAAGGGGCTCAGCCTGGAGAAAAGGAGGCTCAGGGGGGCCCTTGTGGCTCTGCACAGCTCCCTGCCAGGAGGGGACAGCCGGGGGAGTCGGGCTCTGCTGCCAGGGAACAGGGACAGGAGGAGAGGGAACGGCCTCAGGCTGGGCCAGGGCAGGCTCAGGGTGGACACCAGGAGGAATTTCCCCATGGTAAAGGGTGGTCAGGCCCTGGCAGGGGCTGCCCAGGGCAGTGGTGGAGTGCCCATCCCTGGCAGTGCCCAAGGCCAGGTTGGACAGGGCTTGGAGCAGCCTGGGACAGTGGAAGGTGTCCCTGCCATGGCAGGGTTGGAATAGGATGGGCTTTAAGGTTCATCCAACCCAAACCATCCTAAGATTCTGTGATTTTTTTTAAACATACTCAGGACAGGCACCCACCATCCATCACCCACAGACCCATGCAATGTTCTCCCTTCCACCCCACATCTATTAGGAAAGAGCTCTTATGCAACATTTGTGCTTCTCATCTCCTTCCAATCAACCTCCCACCCTCCCTGACAGACCTTGCTCAGCAGCCACACCACAGGCACTCTAGGTAAAACTCCTTTATTCTCCTTCTGCTTTAGAAACTCTTTGTACAGCTTAAGAAAAGAAGCTGTTTTTAAAAAGCAATGGAACCCCCATCCCAGGTATGCTGCATCTGCAGCTGGAGCCCAACAGGGCTCTGAAGGACTGGACCTGGTGTCCAGGGCTGCTGGGAGTGGGATAACACTGTTCCTAAACAATTCCCAAAGCCATGAGGTTCGAAGACACTTGGTGGTATCAGAGGCTGCAGCTGGTATCCATAGGGGTGCTGTTACATCATTCCCAAGGTTTGGCTTCTTGGGAATGGGATTTTTACAGGAAATGGCACCAGTGTTTAAAATACCTGAACCTGAACAAAGTCCCAGCAGGGATCAGCTTTTGGATGCAGGTCTAGCTGTGGCCCTGATCCAACCTCATGGGGCTGAAATCCCCTGGCATTTTTCCTTAGGGATGTGGCATGTTTTGCTGCCAGGCTGTCCTTAAACAGGAGTCCAAGGAACCCTCTGGCCCCACATTCCACTCCAAGCATTCCCCACTGAGGAGATCCCAGCACTGCTCCCCACCCACTGCTGCTGAACCAGTTCTGATTTATCTTGAGATAAGAACATTATCGATATTTTCATCCAGGAATTCCTAAAAACAGGAGGGAAGGGTTAAATCCAGGCTCAACCCCCTTCTCAACATCAGGGTAATCCAGGTGGGTGGATCCAAAATGGAGTCCTGGGAAGCCCAGGGTGAGGGAGCCCCAGCCCTCAGCGCCCCGAGGTGTCCCGTGCCTTGTTCTGCCGCTGGAATCTCACATGCAAGGGGTCGAATCCCCGTTCCCTGGCCCCAAAGAGGGCCCAGGGAGGAGTCCTGGCTGTGTAGTCGGCCGCTGTGAAGGTCCTGGAGCCGCCACTGCGCTCGTGCTCCCTGACCAGCTCCTGGAAACGGCCGTAGTCAATCCATGTCCTCCACTCGCCATCCACCTGGAACTGGAGGAGAGGAGACAGTGAGGGGGCCAGGAGAGCTAGGGAGCACCAAAGCCAGGGTGTGCTGAGAGCAGCAGGATCCCCAGCTGGTGTTTTTCGAATTCTGCATCACATGGAGGTGCAGGTAAAGCCATCCAGAGGCTCCTGTAGGATACAGCTGTAATGGGAAAACAGGAGGAACTCAGGTGCATAAACACCCAGAGCCAGCAGGGAATTGATTCTCTACCTCTACTCTGCCCTTGTGAGACCTCCCTGCACAGCTGCTTCCAGCTCTGGAATTCTCAGCACTGGAACAACCTCATCCTGTTGGAGTGAGCCCAGAGCAGGCCCCGGAGCTGCTCCCAGCAGAGCCCCTCTGAGCCAGGCTGGGAGAGCTGGGGGGGCTCACCTGGAGAGGAGAAAGCTCCAGGGAGAGCTCAGAGCCCCTTGCAGGGCCTGAAGGGGCTCCAGGAGAGCTGGAGAGGGACTGGGGACAAGGGATGGAGGGACAGGACACAGGGAATGGCTCCCACTGCCAGAGGGCAGGGATGGATGGGATATTGGGAAATAGGAATTGTTCTCTGTGAGGGTGGGCAGGCCCTGGCACAGGGTGCCCAGAGAAGCTGTGGCTGCCCCTGGATCCCTGGCAGTGCCCAAGGCCAGGCTGGACACTGGGGCTTGGAGCAGCCTGGGACAGTGGAAGGTGTCCCTGCCATGGCAGGAGTGGCACTGGATGGGCTTTGAGGTCCCTCCAACCCATCCCAGGATCCTGTGGAATCTCCATGAGGGCTACATTGTTGGATGCTTTGCTGGAGCCTTCAAAGTACCAGATCCTCCTCTACTTTCCAGGAGGGAGGCTCCTAAAATGCCTCCCAGAGCCTTCCAAGGCCTTCTGCCCTTGCCCTTGACAAGTCCATCGGAAAGCCCTTGGTGTGAGGAGCTGGGAGAGCTCTGCAGGACAGGTGTGGATTTGGTGCCACACCCAGGTACCCCTTGAGGAGGGATCTTGCCAAGGTCACCCCAACCCCAGCATGGGACTGTGGCTCCAGGGCAGCCCAGCCTGGGGCAATGGCCCAGGAGCAGCACCAGAGGCTCGTGCCAAGGGATTGGGGATGGATTTGGGATGGATTTGGGTGACTCTGGACAGAGCAGGAGGGCTGTGTTTGGGAATGGGGGAGATGAAGAGGTTTAATGACACAAATCCTCTTTCCGTGTGAAGAATGGCTCACTTTGACAAGCTGGAGCTGCATTTGTTTCCCAGACCTGCTCTGCCCATTTAGCCCCAGCCTTGGCTGAAGCCTCAATTAGGATTTATCTCAGCTAAGAGCTTATTACGCATTTAATCCAAAAAAAGAGGGAAGAGAGACCGGCCCCTTGGTTATTGTGGATTTTTTTCCCCCCAAACTTGATGGCTGTGCATTTCAAATGGCACTTGACTTTGTGCCCAAGAGCTAAAAGCTTTTTTGGTTGGGAAAACTGCTGACACCCCTGAAATTCTGCAGTCAGCCGTGGCTGATGCTCCTCCAACTCTGCCCATGGAATTACAGCTTGTCCCTGCCAGAGCAGAGCCAGGAGGGGACACTGCAGAATCACAGCACTGGGAACCAGTCCTGGCATCAGTCAAGGGGCCCAAGGCTCATTTCTCTTGTGCCAAGGTGGGGATGTGTGTGAGGCCACCAGGAAAGCAATGGCAGAGGAGCTGTGTCACCTGTAAAGGAAAAATCCCAATCCCAAAGAGGATCCAGGCTCTGCGGAGCTGAGCTCCCCTCCAGGGGTGGGAGGTGACAGTGGCACACCTGACACCAAACTCTGCTCCCTCCAGATTTGATCCATGAACACTCAGCAAATTAAAGGGCAAACCCCAAACCAGAGGATCCAGCAAAGCCTTTAAGGCCCAAGGGGGATTGGCTTCCCACTGCCAGAGGGTTGGATGGGATACTGGGAGGGAATTCTTCTTAGTGAGGGTGGGGAAGGGCTGGGATAGAATTCCCAGAGCAGCTGTGGCTGCCCCTGGATCCCTGGCAGTGCCCTAGGCCAGGGTGGACAGGGCTTGCAGCACCCTGGGACAGTGGAAGATGTCCCTGCCATGGCAGGGCTGGCACTGGATGGGGTTTAGGTCCCTTCCCACCCAAACCATTCGCTGACTCTGATCCCTCAATCAGTGGGACACCAGGCACACAGAGCTGAGCCTCTCCACATCCCAGTACATGGGGCTGAAGGAAAACCAGCACAGGGACAGAGCCCTGGGAATAGCTGAGCCTTAAATCCCTCAGCAGCTCCACAGACAGATCTGGAGCAGCCACCAGCACCACAACTCCCATCAGTTTTAGCTGGGAACATGGAGCAGCCCTGCAGTTCCACCCTCAGTGACTTCAGCCTGTGCTCAGGAGCCATCAGAGGTGTCAGGGCAGAGGGAACTCCTCCAGAGGCAGCACATGGAATGTCTGGAGATGGAATTCACTATTCTGGATCCCCAAAGCATGGGACAACCTGAACTGCCCTGAGCTGAGCCCAGCAGTGCCACAGCCCATGGAATCCTGTGCTGAACCCCCTGAGCCCAGGGCGTTGTTCCAAGGGAAGGTTCCTTATGGCAGATTTGGGGTTTTTAATCCCTGCCCAGCTGCCAATGGAGCCAGGGCTCAGCAGCTCCCACTCCCAGGGATGGCAGCTGGATTACTTCAGCACAACAGAGAGCTGCTTATCGTCACTGACACAGGCAGCCCAGCAGAGCCACCTTCCTGCAGCCAGGAGACATGGGAAAGGGAGAAACCTTTTGGGAATTCCACCATTCCCTGCTCACATCTGCTCTAAGGAGGCTGCCTGGCTGCCTGGCTGCTGAGACACCTTCTCCACACCTGGGGTCACCTTGTCCACTCCTGGGCTCCACGCCATCCCCTGCTCTGCTACAGATCCCGGGATGTTCCATCTCTTTGTGGCCCTCTGCCTCCAAGTCTGGTTTTCCCTGTGACGCTGTCCCTGGATCCAGGATGCTGAATCACAAGGACAGCTCCCCCTCTCCGAAGGACAGAGGCAGGAAGGAACTGAATGTGATGGACTCTCTGTTCCTGATCCACCCCTTGTCAGGGGATGTGCAGCTGGGAGTGAAGTGCTTCCTCTTCCTCCCTAAATATAGCTGGGATGCTCAGTGTGGGAGGCTCAGGGGGGAGGCACAGGGTGGGACATTTCAGTGCCTGTCCCCGAGCTCCGGAGCTGCCCGGGCCCAGCTGAGCCCACACCAGGAGGAAAAGGCCAAGGCCCTTCTGGCTGGGACAATTCTGTGGCTGAAGAACAGGGATGGGCACCTCTGGCCAGGCTGTTCCCTGTCCCCAACACCTGCCCTGGAGGTGCTATGGCACCCCAGCACTACAGCCACACAGAATCCTGGGCTGTTTTGGGTGGGAAGGGACCTTAAAGCTCATCTCATTCCACCCCTGCCATGGCTGGGACACCTTCCACTGTCCCAGGCTGCTCCAAGCCCCAGTGTCCAGCCTGGCCTTGGGCACTGCCAGGGATCCAGGGGCAGCCACAGCTGCTCTGGGCACCCTGTGCCAGGGCCTGCCACCCTCACAAGGGCATTTGGGTATGGGAAATGAACTTACTGAAGGGATGTCCCCAAAAGCCTGTCCCTTTGTGGATCCCAATGTGACCCTGCCATGCTGGAGAACACAAGGCTATCCCAGACCACATCCAACAGGGAGAGAGAGAATGCAGCTGGTGAGGCAAGGGAGGGCTGGAGCACACAGCTGCACCTGCAGCATGAGGGAGTGTCTGGATCCAGGGAGGGACACTCTGCTTGTGCAGTCTTGGCTGTGGGCTGGAAGGAGGGAGGTGCTGATCCCTTCTCTCAGGAACAAGTGACAGGACAAAAGGAGACAGTCACAAATTGTGCCAGGGGAGGTTCAGGTTGGATATCAGGGAAAATTTCCTCACTGAAAGAGTGGTCAGGGCCTGGCACAGCTGCCCAGGGCAGGGGTGGAGTCACCATGCCTGGAAGTGTCCCAAAGGTGTGTGGATGTGGCACTTGGCAACACGGTGGTGTTGCTGGGTGGCCACTTGGACTAAATGTTCTTGGAGAGCTTTTCCAACCAATCCCAGGCCTATCAGATTAATGAAGGCAGAAAGGGCTGATGGCAGCAGGGTGCTGAGCCTACCCTGCTCATGTCACCCTGTGATCTGAGCCCTCCAGACAGAGCAGGCACTGGAACTGCAGGAGCACTCCCTGAGCTGTGCATCCCCCAGTGAGATGGAAATCAGCCCTGGGGTCACAGGGATGCTCAGACATGGAACCCTCCTTTCCTGCCCCAGAACTCTGGGATCCCAATGCCTCAGCCTGCCTGAGGACAGCAGCACACACAGCACCGACTGAACTGGCCAGAAACTGGTGTTGTAAAGCCCCAGGGAGCTGGAAAACGACCACCTGCTCCAGGGGGGAAAGGGTTAATGAACAAAATGGGTTGGAAGTGCTTCAGGACAAGGACAGGGTGGAACACATGTGGAAAGCAAATCCAGCACCGTAGGGCAGAGGGATCTAGTCCAGAAATGACCAAGATATTGAATTTCCTTCAGAGAAATCCTCTCTGCAAGGCATCTGCAGCTCCTTCCCCCTTCTCAGGAGCTTTTCTGGTCCTCCTGAGGATGCACTGACTGTCCCAACCAGGAACAGCAGCAGCCTCAGGCCTCTCTCTGTAAAAGGTCCCTGGAATTACCTGTTCTATTAGAAAGTTGCTGCTGTGTCGATGTCTCAGCCAATTAGTTCAAAGTGATGCCATAAATCCCATTTTTGTGACCATGGTTTATGGGATTTACTTGAAAGCAAAGAGAATTACTCAAGAATTCAGCACTGTTGCTAGAGAATCAAAGAGGATGGAGCCCAAACACCAGGCAGCTCCCAAAGAGAGATGGGAAGCAGGGGAAGGCCAGGAGGAGGATGCAGGAAGGGCAGGGAAGAGGAGCTCCCAGCCAAGGGAAGTTCTGACTGTCCCCACTCATCCCTCAGGCTCCAGCAGGACAGTGGACATCCCTGGCAGTGCCCAAAGCCAGGCTGGACAGGGCTGAGAGCAGCCTGGGACAGTGGGAGGTGTCCCTGCCCAGGGCAGGGGTGACACTGGATGGGCTTTAAGGGTCCCTCCCCACTCAAACCAGTCTGGAATTCTGAGGAGCTGCCACCCAGTGCCCCAAAGCCATGGAAATCCCAGTAACAGGTGGATCCTCAGGGCATGGGAGCAGGGCACAGGGGTTGTTCTCTGGGGTGATCTTTAGGGCTGTGGGAAGTGGAAATCAAACATCTTGCTGTGAGGATTCAGTTTTTAGGAGTTTTTGAGCTCCCCTGGGATCCAAAGCTCTCTGAGGTTCAAGTGGGACCCATCATCCCCTGAGGGCTCCCAGGAGCACCTCCCCTGCACCTGCAGACACTCCCAGAGAGCAGACCCCACAGCTAGCCAGAGGGAAAAGGGATGTGTGTGTGGGAAGAGACCTGGAGGCTGAATGGGGGATTTTTAGGACCCTGAAGGCCCCCGGGTGCCCCAGTTCCCATCTCAGCACCACCCCGTAACCTCCAGAGAGAGAAAATAACACCAGACACAAAACCTGCAGTTTGCTTTCCTTAAAATCCCTTTTCTCCCTAAATCCCTGCCCTTAAGAAACTTCAGAGCTCAAGTCCTGAGCTGTCACTCATCACAAGCAGATGCCAATCAACGAGTCCCATCCATCCCAGGCAGCAGCTGCAGGATGAATTATCCCTGACATTCCCAGACTCCTTCCTACAGGCTGGCAGTCAATGGCAGCATTAAACTTATCAGAAGCATTGTTTTAACACCTCCAAACTCAGACCTAGGAAAACACTGTGAAATAAATCACATTTCTTGATGATTTTTATCACACTCTTCCTGCAACTCCTTAGTTTTTTAAAGACCCCTTTGATTTTGCAATTACTCACTCCAGTTTGATCAATCCCAGAGCACAGGTTTTCCTGCAAATAATAGGCACTGACAGATTATATTCTCCACTAGAGCCTGAAACTCAAAAATTAAACCCTAATGGAAATAAATTTATTTTTTATTAGCTATTTTAGCACCGAGGACAGATTGTTTCCCACAGACACCCTCTGCTAATGGCTGTGGAAGTAGAAGCAGCTGTTGAATCCCTCCTGGACAGGTACCAATTTATTCTCCTTGTTAATGGTGTTACTTAAATTCTGCCTCAGGAAGGTTTCTGCAATCTGTTTGTTTGCTTTCCTGGACCTTACAATGCAAAAGGAGATTTTGCTTTCTCAGGAACAGTTGCCAGTGGCAACAGCCAGGAGTGAGACTGTAAATAAAGCCAATTTAAGGTGAGATCAAACACAACCAGTGCCAGGTGTTCTGGTTTTCTCTGCTCCTTCCCAGCTGCTCCCTTTGCAGATTCCAAAGTAGGTTTAGATTGGATATTCAGGAAAAATTCCTCCCTGTGAGGGTGGGCAGGCCCTGGCACAGGGTGCCCAGAGCAGCTGTGGCTGCCCCTGGATCCCTGGCAGTGCCCAAGGCCAGGCTGGATGGGGCTTGGAGCAGCCTGGGACAGTGGAAGGTGTCCCTGCCCATGGAATGGGATGGGCTTTAAGGTCCTTCCAACCCAAAGCATTCCAGGAATCTACAATTTCATCAGGTGCCCAGCTGGCACATTATTATCTTTTTCTGCTGTCCTTCTATTAATCCTTTCTGAAGCTCAGAAAGCAAATATGTACTCATTATTTTTCATTTCCTGCATCCTTTCATTTTTTTTGGCATTTCACTTGTGTTTCATTTCATTTCCTTTCCAGTACTTGAAGGGGAAATGGTAACAAACCATTTCAGCAGCACCTATTGCAAGGGCCGATGGATTTAAACAGCAGCAGGGTTCATTTCCATTGGATATAAGATAATATTTTTTACAATGAAGGTGGTGAGGCCCTGGCAGAGATTGCCCAGAGAAGCTGTCAGGACAATGCAGACCCTGAGGGGCTGGAGCGTGTCCAGAGAAGGGAACAGAGCTGGGAAGGGGCTGGAGCCCCAGGAGCAGCTGAGGGAGCTGGGAAGGGGCTCAGCCTGGAGAAAAGGAGGCTCAGGGGGGCCCTTGTGGCTCTGCACAGCTCCCTGCCAGGAGGGGACAGCCAGGGGGGTCGGGCTCTGCTCCCAGGGAACAGGGACAGGAGGAGAGGGAACGGCCTCAGGCTGGGCCAGGGCAGGCTCAGGGGGGATTTTGGGGAAATTCCTTCCTGGAATTTGTTGTCCAGCCCTGTCACAGCTGCCCAGGGCAGTGTTGGAGTCCCCACCCCTGGAGGGGTTTAACAGCCCTGTGGATGTGGCTCTTGGGGACATGGGCAGGGGTGGCCTGGGCAGTGCTGGGGGAGTGGTTGGACTTTTCCAACCCAAATTATTCTGTGGTTCTCTGATTCAAATGTGGTGATTCTGCCTCTGGAGAGGTGGCTCAGAACAACAGGAAAATAACAGAGCATCCCTGGGGTCCAAGTGGCATCCAGGGTGTGAAGGGCTAGAATCCTGGGGCACACCATGGGTTCTCCTGGCCAGTGACTGGAGGGGCTTGGGAAGCTTTGGAATGGGCTGCCCAGGACAGGGGTGGAGTCCCCACCCCTGGAGGGGCTTAACATGGGTGTGCCTGTGGCACTTGGGGACACAGGTCAGCAGTGGCCCTGGCGTGGCTGGGCTGGACACAAAGACCCCAGAGGGCTTTTCCAGCCTAAACAATTCGGGGTAACTCTGGAGAATAAGGCTGTTGGAAGTAAAGAAGGCAGCTGTGCCCTGCCCAGGGCAGGCTCACCTTGCTGTGGGCCATGAGCAGGCAGTTGGAGTGCTCGTGCTCGCAGGCGATGCCGTAGTCCGGGAGCAGCCGCGCCAGCTCCTGCACGAAGCTCAGCACCTCGCCGTGCCACGGCACGTTGGCCATGGTCAGGCTGCTGGCAGAGCTCTCCCCGCAGTAGGTCACACCCTGGGGACACAGGGAAACGGGACAGTCAGCTCAGCCCCCCTGGCCCTGGCAGTGCCAGCCACAGCAAACCCTGCAGCTGCCTCTGCCCCCTCACGCCCGATCCCATGGCAAGGTCACGGATCCGGAGATGGCATCAAAAACGGGTCCCTCCTGCAGTGACACATCCCCAGAGCAATGTGCCAGGTGCCCCCAGCAGTGACACACAGGCTGGGCACGATCCTGGAACGCTGCTTTAACAGGAAAAGGCAGGATGCTTCCAGACCCAGGGAAGGGGTCACTGGGGTTGGAAACGTGACAAGTCTGGAAGAGTCTCATGGACAACCAATGCCATGTCAGTGGGACACTCCCAGAGGTCCTGTCCATGTGCCACAGAGGCAATGAGCTCTGGGTCTCTTCCTTCCAAGGCCAGGCTGTGATTTCTGCCCTGCCCTCCAGTACCTGTACCCAAACCCAGCAGGTCTCTGGGTAGGCTGTACCCATCCCGTGCAAACGGAGCTGATGGTCACTGGGAACATCCCTGGCACAGAAGAGACTGACACAAAACTCAGTCCCTCCCTGGTGGGAGCAGTGGAGCTTGGGGAAGCAGCTTCTGGGTCATGCTCTGGAGGCACCCCCAGAACTGACCCTGAGAAGTGACATTGCTCAAGGACACCTCCCCTGAAGATCTTGGGGTGTTCAGAGAAACGGAGCTCCAGCTCCCTTCCCAACTCCCCCCAACCAGGCACGGATGGAGAGCCCAGAGCAGGACTCGTGTCCCTCTGTCCCCACACAGAGCCAGGACACAAGCACTGCTGCTCTGGGGGACTGCTCAGGGAGTGGAACACCTCCAGCTCTCCCCCACCCCATCCACCACCTTCAGCCTCTGAATCCCAGAATGCCTGAGGCTGGAAAAGCCCTCCAGGATCACCAAGTCCAGTCTGTGACCAGTCCCCCAGCTCAGAACACTGAGTGCCACGTCCAGGCCTTCCTTATCCAGCTTCACCATTCAGGGACCAGCTACTCCTAATGTGGAGATGTGATCACCTGAACCTCCTAAATTACTGATTTAGTCTCAGCCATGACCTCAAATTTGCTTTTCCTTTTTTCTCTCCTTTTCTCTCTTTCTTTTAATTTTTCTTCCCTTCTCTTTTTTCTTTTTTCTTTCACTTATCTTCCTTCCTTCCTTCCTTCCTTCCTTCCTTCCTTCCTTACGACCCTTCCTTCCTTCCGACCCTTCCTTCCTTCTGATCCTTCCTTCCTTCCTTCCTCCCTTCCTCCCTTCCTCCCTTCCTCCCTTCCTCCCTTCCTCCCTTCCTCCCTTCCTCCCTTCCCTCTAAAATTCTGAATTCTCGTTTACCCAGTGCATGACACAAAACCCTTTGACAGAACAGGACGTTGTAGAACACCAAATGTTCCTTGTCCTGTAATTTGCCCCACACCACAAGCAGCTCAGAGGGTGGTGAGCACTCAGTGCCACCCACTTGGAGTGCAGACCATGCTCGACTCAGGGTGTCCTGCTTGAAAATATTTCCCAGCCAGGATCATGATCCATGTCAACTCCTCCCAATCAAATAATTCACTGCCAATTTCCCAGCAATTCATCTGCCATCACTGAGAGATCACACACCAGACCCCAGGGCTGGCCACAACTCTGGTGCCCAAAGGACAAACAGAACAAAGGGCTTTTCCTACAGACACCACCCAGCCCCTCTGCCCCCCTATATGGGTAGTTCCACCCCCTCTGCTCTTGGGCTGAGCTCTTTTATTCCAGCCACAAAACCCCATCAAGCACCAGCCTTTACAACACAGTTTTATGGATGTTGTGTCTGGCCTGCTCGTGGTTTTCCCCCTGGGAAGAACACTTTGATCTCCTTTAAATGGAATTTGCATCCAGGTTCATGTGTGGCATGGCCATGGCACCTGCTCCAGCTGCCACCATGCTCCCAATTCCTGATTTACCTGCATTTCCCTGGACATGAAATGTGCAGACACATCTTTGCCAACACTTTCAGCCAGAGCACAGTGCACTCACAGGGCTGCAGGACCAGCAGCCTGCTGCTAATTGGGAACTGTACAAGTTTTGTAAACAATTACTTTCTCACCCATAAATTTATCAGGGACTCCTCCATTAATCTGCCCAGGCACCATAACTCAGAGCAGCCTGGAGGAAGATTGACAGGCCACAAGCCAGGGAGTGCTCACCAGGGATGTACATTCAGGTTTTTTTAGCCCAGCTCTGAACCCAGAGTTTCAACATGTTTGTTCTCTGTTAGTCAGTGTTATATCAGAGCAGCCAGCCACGCAAATCAGGGGTTTGGATCCCCAAAGTTCAGCTGGAGACACACAGAAATATTCTCCCCACACTCATTATCCAGATTATGATTTGAGCAGCTTGAAAAATGTAGGAGTATAGAGGGTGAAAATTCTTCAGAAGCTCCAAATGTGATTCATGCTCTCAGTAAACTACAAAGGTATCGTTTACAAGCAAAGAAAGCACAGAGGCAAATGGAATAAGTGAGTGCTTGGCTGGCTGATTAATTCCCAGCACAAATCAATGGGAATCAGCTTCCAGCACACCGAAGGAAAGCAGCTTTCAACTTCCCCAACTTCTTCAAACTGGAGTTAATTAACAGCTGATAGCACTTAAAACCCATGCGGAGCTGATGAGGGCGGTCACGTTCTGCTCTGCAGTAATACATGAAGACAGTTATTAAGACATCAAGAATTAAAAAGGAAAGGATCCCATTGTTCACCCAGAGCTCTTTCCCCAACCTCCCTGCGGCAAGAACAGCAATGATTCTGCCTCTTAATTACCTGTTTAATAAGGGTGCTTTGAGCAGCCTAATCCACAGAGCTCTGGCCAAGTACCTGGAAATGCAGAAGCCTTTGAAAAGCATCCCAGCTCTTCCTGGTTCTGCCAGGCTGAATCCAGAGCAACTGTGCTGGGCACGCTATGGAATTCACAGAATCATGGAATCATGGAATGGGTTGGATTGGAAAGTACCTCAAAT
The DNA here is from genome assembly GCA_013400575.1 of Peucedramus taeniatus. Taxonomy (NCBI): domain Eukaryota; kingdom Metazoa; phylum Chordata; class Aves; order Passeriformes; family Fringillidae; genus Peucedramus; species Peucedramus taeniatus. Next base: position 106,168 of record WBNO01023657.1, on the reverse strand, counting down.
CCCATCCCATCCCACCCCTGCCATGGCAGGGACACCTTCCACTGTCCCAGGCTGCTCCAAGCCCCAGTGTCCAACCTGGCCTTGGGCACTGCCAGGGATCCAGGGGCAGCCACAGCTGCTCTGGGCACCCTGTGCCAGGGCCTGCCCACCCTCACAGGGAACAATTCCTAATTCCCAATATCCCATCTATCCCTGCCCTCTGGCAGTGAGAAGACATTCCCTGTGTCCTGTCCCTCCATCCCCTGTCCAAAGTTTCTCTCCATCTTTCCTGCAGCTCCTTCAGGCCCTGCAAGGGCACAGTGAGCTCACCCCAAAGCTTCTCCTCCCCAGGTGAACATTCCCAGCTCTGCCAGCCTTTCCTCCCAGCAGAGCTGCTCCATCCCTCTGCTCATCCTGGAGCCTCCTCTGGGCTCCTGCCTGTGCTGAACCCAGGGCTCATTTTCAGCTGCAATGGAGCTGAGTGAGCACAAGTGGATTGCCCAGAGCCCTGTGCCAGGGTGGCTGCTGGTGCTGTGGGAAGCAAGGGAAGCTCATTCCTGCCCTGAGGACCTGGCTCCTACCCTGAGATGCAGACAGACAGCAATCCTTTCAATCCCCAGGGCTCTGAAGGAAACAACTACAGCTGACAGTGCTTTGTTTCTCCACTCGCACTCCAGACTTCCCAATTTAATTACTGAACAAAACAATTCTCTTCACTCCGGGCCCACAAATTATAAATTCAATTGAGGCTCGTGCAAATTAACAGAGAACAAAGTGTAGGCCAAGCTGCTGAGTGACAGAGACAGTATTTAAAATCTGGGCCAGCCGTGACCCCAGACAAATATAAAAAGCCTCAATGCCATGTTTATTGCCATCTCTGCAATGAAAACACTCCTGAGCTGAGCAGCAGCACTCCCCAAATTACAGCCACGAGGCTTCACACATGCCTGCTCCTGCTGCAGTGGGTTCAGCCAGGGTTTGACTCCTTGGCTGCTTTTAATCATCACTTTCAAGCTGATTTAACAAAGACCATCAGTCCTTTGTGTCACCCCAGTCTGCAGGGAGGACTGGAGATGGTTACTTGTGCAACACAGCCCCAGTATCTCCCAGCAGCTCTCCAGACCCCCCACACCCATGGCAGAGGGGGCTGCACTGCCTGGAAATGGGCAGGGATTCCCTGGAAGTGGAAGCAACTCCTCCTGGGAAAGCTGAACTCAGACACAGGACCCAGCCTTTCATCCCAGCTCTCCAAATGAGCCCTGTGAGGACTGAGAGAGGAACAGTCAAGGCTGAATCACCCCCTCTGCTCCAGGGTCACAACCATGGAATTATCCTGGGTGGAAAAGTCCTCCAGGACCACCAGGACCAACCTGTGACCGATCAGCCTGGAGAAAAGGAGGCTCAGGGGGGCCCTTGTGGCTCTGCACAGCTCCCTGCCAGGAGGAGACAGCCGGGGGGGTCGGGCTCTGCTGCCAGGGAACAGGGACAGGAGGAGAGGGAACGGCCTCAGGCTGGGCCAGGGCAGGACCAGGTTGGACATCAGGAGGAATTTCCCCATGGAAAGGGTGGTCAGGCCTTGGCAGGGGCTGCCCAGGGAGCTGGTGCAGTTCCCATCCCTGGAGGTATTTAACAGATGTATGGATGTGGCACTTGGGGACGTTGGCAGTGCTGGGAGTGGTTGGATTCAGTCCTGCAGGTCCATCCCAACCCAAATGATTCTGTGATTCTCTAACAGCAAATGGTCAATGCTGGTCTTTTTTCAGGTGTAGAAATCATACATTATTTGGGTTTATTCACAGCAGGCACCAGAACGGGAGATTCAGCTTCACCTCTTCATCTAAATTCCAGCTGGGATGGCAGCAGGATCTTGAATGGCTGTTTGACAGGTTAGGGCAATTGTCTCTTGCTGCATGCAATTAAAAACTCATTAAGGCACAGCTCATTTTCCTCATTATTTTAAGCAATTAAATAATCTTTACTGTTTAACTTGACAAGAGTGAGCAGATTGGGACACACACCTCCCTCTGGCCCTTCCTTGCACACATTTACTTGGTCACTTCAATTCTGCAGCCAAGCCTCAGGTACCAGAGCAGGAGCTGCAGTCCCACACCAGCAGCCTGAGCTGGGCTGGACACCAAGATTATCCAACTACATGAACAAAATCGGCAGGAAAATCAGCAGGGAAAGAGTTTCCTAGTGGCAGAAAACTTCCACAAAGGCTTGGGAAGATCCTGTGCCATGACTTTGATCCCTGCTGTGCCCAAATCCTGCCCTCAGACACCGTGCCATAGATGCCCCAGGGAACAAAGGCCCAGCCTGGCAACTTTGTGCTTCTTCCTTAAATTCTGAGGGATAGGGAAAAGCAGGAAGGCTCTGCTCAGGCTGGAGGTGACACTGCTGCTGTGAGCTGAGTGCCAAAGTTCCACTCTGCCAGAGCAGCTGTGGCTGCCCCTGGATCCCTGGCAGTGTCCAAGGCCAGGCTGGACAGGGCTTGGAGCAGCCTGGGACAGTGGGAGGTGTCCCTGCCATGGCAGGGGTGACACTGGATGGGCTTTAAGATCCCTTCCAATCCAAACCATTCTGGGATTCCAGAATTCAGCAAGGACAGATCCCTAAGACTGAGTCCAGTCACTGACCCAGCACTGCTGAGCTCACCCTAACCCATGTTCCCAAGTCCAGTCATCTTTCACATCCACCCAGGGATGGGCACTCCACCACCTCCCTGGCAGCTGTGCCAGGGCTGGACAACAAATTCCAGGAAGGAATTTCCCCAAAATCCCCCCTGAGCCTGCCCTGGCCCAGCCTGAGGCCGTTCCCTCTCCTCCTGTCCCTGTTCCCTGGCAGCAGAGCCCGACCCCCCCGGCTGTCCCCTCCTGGCAGGGAGTTGTGCAGAGCCACAAGGTCCCCCCTGAGCCTCCTTTTCTCCAGGCTGAGCCCCTTTCCAGCTCCCTCAGCTGCTCCTGGGGCTCCAGACCCTTCCCAGCTCCCTTCCCTTCTCTGGACACAAAAATGCTGCACATCAAATGAACCTCTGCCTTTCAGAGCCCAAAGAGGGCACCATGGCAAGAAAACGAGTTCTGGCATATTCCAGACCTTAAATACAACCATCAGCTCTGTACAAGTGTGACAGTGACACACTGGCATTAGAACAGATTAAGGCAATAAATCAATTTGATGCATTTTTAATGACTGAGTCTCCCTTTACTATTGGCTTAAGTGGGAGAATGGGGTCCCACAGAGTTACAGCACTGTGAGGCACTCATGGAAATGAGAACGAGGATTAAGCCCTGCAAGAATCTAAATCTCTCTCCATCCACCCTGTGAGCCTCTCTGGAGCAACACTGGATTAGCTCCCTTCATCTGAAATGGACGTCATTTATCCCAAGTCTTCAACCAGAAAATCCCCAGGCTCAGCCCCATTGTTGGGCAGAGCTTTGCAGAATCTCCTCTTCACTCTTTGGGTGGCTTTGAGCACCACCTGGTCCTTGGCTTTTTACCCTGGCACACTGAGGGGCTGCAGGAAAGAATGCTGGGGCCTATCCACATCCCAAATATGCTTCGTTCCCAAAGGAACACAAACAATTACTTTCAATTAAAAATACCAAATCTTTTGGGGAAAATTGCCAAGTCCCAAATGCCGTGTGATCAGCACAGTGTGAGGCTGGACTCCCAGTGTCACCATCCCACTGCTGGATTCTGGGAGTGTCAACACAGCTCACAGGGGAGCTGTGCTCAGAGCTCACAGAACAGGGTTCAGAGATCCATGAATATCCCTGTGCCAGCTCCCACAAACAGGGCTCAGAGATCCATGAATATCCCTGTGCCAGCTCCCACAAACAGGGCTCAGAGATCCATGAATATCCTTGTGCCAGCTCCCACAAGTAGGGTTCAGAGACTCAGATAAATCCCTGTGCCAGCTGGAAGAGCACCAGGAGTACACCTGTAACCACCCATGTATTTCCTTGGCAGAGCAAGGCAGGACTTTTCCACGGCAGAGCTCTGGGAAAGCAGGGCTGTGACTCTGTGAGGCAGAGGGAAGAGCAGCCTGTGCCTTGCAGGGACAGATGTTTGCCCTGTAGAGTTTCTGGGGGAACATCAACTGGCACCTGCCTCATCTCACTAATTAACATTAATGCCCCGGGCAGAGCAGCCTCAGCAGTACCAGCCCCACAGTCTCTGCTCCATCCTTGCCCTCCCCTCCCTGGCAGAACCCTGCACAGCCAGGGAGACACCCAGGAAGGTGGAAAACCAAGAGGTTTTCCCCAAACCAAACTCCAAACCTGAGTTGCGATGAAGCTCCCAACTTTAGCAACACACCTAGAGAGAAAAACTCTCCATGCTGACAGAAGGTATCAAAACTTCACAGCAAAATTCAGGCTTTTTCTTCATAGCAGCAGTAAAAAAGGGTTGAAAAATGATTAAAATTAAAGAAAGTTTTAAAAATTATACAAGAGAAGGAAAAGAGAAAAGAAAAAGGAGAGTCCAGGAGTAACAGAGTTGCACAAACAGCTGTGCTGCTCTGCAGGAGCTGCTGGGAGAAAATGCTCAGAGCATGTGTGAAGGTGCCCTTTTTACAAGTTTGTAACTTTTTTTAAAGTCTCTATTTACTAAATTGATTAAGCCCACCATAAAGTCCCTCCTGTCCTGCTGTATCCCACATCTGCTGGCAGCCCTCAAATCCAGCCAAACACAAACACATCATTGAACCTTTCACCTTTCCCCTGGCAAAACTTGATACCAGGATGGGAAGAATCCTACCCCAAACTACCAGCTGAACCTGGAATATTTTGTTTCAACTGATAGTTGATATAAAGAAGGAATATCTATTTATCTTTGTATTCACAGAAATACAAATAGAGGCCAGAGAGTGATGATTCTGTTGAGCAGAAATCGAGGCTGGCTGGTACAAAGTTTGGTTTGTGGCACAGGGAATCCTGCTCCAAAGGAACACACAGATATTAGAAAACATCACCTGAATGTGAATTAATTATTATTCACTAACATTAAAAGCAAGAGAGGAGTTTCTTATGCATCACTTTAGAAGAATTTTACTTACTCAGAAAGTTTAGACTAAAGGCAGGGGGAGAATGGGGACAAAACAATGGAAAATACTGCTGGAAAAACTAGAACAGCTCCATGTAGCTCACCTTGACCTCAATGAAATCTGGTTTCCCAAGGGATATCAGGTCAGCATAAGCTTTGAGTTCATCCACATTCCAAGCTTTCACCAGGGTCAGCCTATAAACAGTGCGTTGTTGCTGGAATTAAGGAAAAATCCCATTAACATCCCATTCTGACCCAGGAACAAAAGAAAAATCCCATTGACATCCCATTTTGACCCAGGAACACAGGAAAAATCTCACTGACATCCCCTTCTGACCCAGGGAAGATGTTCCACTCTTGCACAGATTCAAACAGGAAAGAGAAATTAAATTATTCTTTTATTCCAAGAACTCAGAGACTGAAGCAAACCTGTTCCTTTAGGAAATCTGCTCCATTCACCTGGGCTGAGGCACCTGGTGCCACTCAAATCTACCCTCTGCAGACCTCATATCCCAGGCACTTTGTTTGTACAGGAGTTTAACTCAATGGCACAATAAGCAGGAAATGTCTCTCTCCTGGATTTGCTTCCCCAGGCATAAAACCTCCCTATCAGTTACAGGTGTTTTAGTGCCTCCAGCTGGATCATCCAGCACTGGGGACTCTCATAGAAACATGGAATGATTTATGTTGGAAAAGACCTCAAAACACCGAGTCCAACCTTGACCCAGCACTGCCAAGGCCACCACTGAGCCATGTGTCCCCAAGTGCCACCTCCACAGGACTGTTAAACCCCTCCACCACCTCCTTACACAGCCTGGTTCTGTGTGTGACAACCTTTCCATGAGAAAGCTTCCCCAAAATCCCCCCTGAGCCTGCCCTGGCCCAGCCTGAGGCCGTTCCCTCTCCTCCTGTCCCTGTTCCCTGGGAGCAGAGCCTGACCCCCCCGGCTGTCCCCTCCTGGCAGGGAGCTGTGGAGAAGATTCCCAGATCCAACTTCCTCCTGGGAAGGTGGCAGAGAGCACTCCCAGAACTTCTTTGCCCGGAGTTATTTTGATTTGCCCTCTAAAGACTGCTCTCCAAAAGAGTCACTAGTGACAAAAGGCCTCTCAACACAAGCACGTGACCATGGAACAAATCCACTCCTCACATCCGCTTGTTTCCACCCTTCCCCTCCCCTTCATCTTCTACTGATGTTTTATTTCACTTATTTTTGGAATTTCTTTTTATTTATAGAGCAATTTTCTGGCAGATCTGCAGTTTGGATTAACTCCTTTGCTGTCCCTGCACACTGTGGACTGGAAAATGTAAATGCTGATCCCAGCGTGGGCAGCAGGGCAGGGATTGGGATTCTGCCCCTGTGCTCAGGTGAGACCCCACCTGCAGAGCTGCCCTGGGCTCAGCACAGGCAGGAGCTGGAGCTGCTGGAGGAGCCCAGAGGAGGCTCCAGGATGAGCAGAGGGATGGAGCAGCTCTGCTGGGAGGAAAGGCTGGGAGAGCTGGGATGTTCACCTGGAGAGGAGAAGCTTTGGGGTGAGCTCACTGTGGCCTTCCAGGACTGAAGGAGCTGCAGGAAAGATGGAGAGAGACTTTGGACAGGGGATGGAGGGACAGGATCAGGAGGAAGAAATTCCTCCCTGTAAGGCTGGGGATGCCCTGGCACAGGGTGCCCAGAGAAGGAACATTTTAGTCTTTCCGAGCCTGACTGCCACATCAGTGAGTTCTGCCCCCCGTATAAAAATCAAGGTATCACTCACCTATCACCCATTTCTGTGTGTTCCACAGGGGGACAAGTAATTTCTACACCAATTTGCTATGCAAACCTTCCAGGTTATTTACTAAGAAATAACTAGAGGAGAAACAAATGAACACCAGGAACATCTTCTTCCAAATATGTCAAGAACTAAACCAGCTGACCTCTACCCATGGCATTTTAGCAGATATTTAAAGAACAAGAAATTCTTGTGATTTGAATGGATTGGCAAAAGAAAGGTCAAGAGACAAGCAGGAAATCGACTGTTAATTACTGAAGAGAGAAGAACAGTAGAGGAGCTAATACAGAAAAATAAACATGGTGTTTGCACATAACAGGGGAAGAAGAAAGTAGAGGGAGAAGATCTAAGGAGGAAAATCTGCAGTGCACACACCCCATGGAATGACTGGATACCAATTAATGAGAACTGGCTCCCCAAAGGGCAGCTCCCAGTGGGGAACAAGTGCAGCAGCTTCAAGGCACCAGTAAATACCAGTTTGTATTTAACATAACCGGTCCTGTTTCACGGCAACCCCAGCAAGAGCAGCACATCCTTCCAGGCAGGGAAATGGGGCTTTCTCCCATTTAAATCTCATTTTTCTACTCTCCAATTCACATCCCAGCTCATTTAGAAATTTAAGGTCAAGGGCTTCATAAAACTAAACGTGCTATGAGTGAATTTAAAGAGCTTCTCTCCCCGGGGCAGCACTGACAAGGAATAACTGCAGCCTCTGTGTGTGCACCACTGCAACACCTGAACTACCCCAAAACCTGCAGGAACTCAACAAGGCTGAGCAGGGAAAGCACGGAAGGAAACTGAAACTCTGCCACAGGCAGACAGCAAACAGGTAGAAAAATCAGAAATTAATCTGGAGAAGCCTCTTTCCAGAGGGCAACATCTCTGCAGTGTTGTTGAGCAGAGAAATGCTGGTAGAAGGCACAGATCAAAATGAGCAATATCCCAAAACGTTATCTGGGAGCAATCCTTGCAGACTGCCAGCAGTACAAACAACCAGGCTGTTTTATTAATGGATTATTTGTATTTGTTGTACAATAGGGCCCCAGGAGAGCCTCTCATAAGCACAGCAAAACAAGAAATAAAGAGCTTAAGCTGTGAGACTTTAACGATCTAAAGCATCAGGATATAAAAGCAGCCCAGGATGCTCCACACTCTGTGTTTCCAGGAAAAGCAGCTGTTACTCCACCTCCAGTCATGAGCAAAACACAGAGGAAGAGGAGTCAGTGTGAGAAAAACCCTTCAGATGGGTGGCAGTGACAGATGTGGGTCTGGTTTATCTCTGTGCACAGACCAGCCTGACATGGAGGGGCAGCTCCCAGGGTCCCAAAAATGCAAGCCAGTGGGGTGGGTCCAGCTCAGCCTCCTGTTCCTGAAACTCCTGAGGGCAAAGGAATGAGCCAGGGGAACCCCAGCCTCTTCCCTTTGGGCAATTCCTGCTAAAATCCTTCCAGGCTACCCCAGGAAGCATTGCAGCCCTTCAGTGTCAGGACAGGGCACCAGGGAAACACAGCCCGACCAGGCTTAGGGGAGGATCCTGAGGATAAAGAATCCTTCCACTGGGTGGATCTGAGATCCTGGTCTCAGCACATCTGGGAATATTCCCGGCCCCGAGGCTGCCAGAGCTCCAGGAGCTCCCAGGGATGCACAGGCTGGGATTGTTGGGGTGTCTGTGCAGGGACAGGGGCTGGACTGGGTGATCCCTGGGGGTCCTTCCAGCTTAGGACATTCTGTGATTCCATGAAAAAGACCAAACCTTCTGTCTCAGGGTGTCTCATGCCCCAGTCCCACACTAGCAGTACCCCATGGCCAGAGCTCAGAGTCAGGATTGGGATCACCCCGACACGGACACAGCTCCCTCCCATGAGCTGAAGGCTCAGCTGAACCCTCAGAGGAGTCTCCAGGCTGCTGCACTCCTGGCCCCCTCCAGCAGCTCCTGCTGGAACACAGCAGGCAGTGGGAAGCTCCCTGGTCCAGCCTGGAGAGCAGTGGGACAGCTGCCATGGGACAGCTGCACAGGGGCAGCACTGACTCTGGAGCAAAGCAGGATGTTCCCAAGGCAGGAACATTAGCCCTGGAAGCCATCCTCACATCCTGCTCAGAAGCCTGTCTCATGTACCAATGGATTCCTGCTGCCTGTGCAGGCTTTGCTGCTGGCCCAGCCTCAAAGGCACAGCTCTGTCTCAGCCTCAGCCCCACCCCAGCCCCAGCTCAGGACACCTCACCAGAGGACTCAGTGTAACTGTGACAAAGTGCTCCCTTCCCACTCCAATAACCACGAGGGATTGGGGCTTCTTCTTTTTTATCATTTCTTTTTAATTCCCTCCTCCTCAACATTCATCTTTTCCTAGATAAAATGTAATTATTCTTCATGAAACAGAACAGGTCTAATCCCAGGAGGAAGAGGGAACACATCACCTGCAAAGAGCACGATGCTGGAGGGACAAGGGCTTGGCTGGGGCAGGGGAACAGCTCACTTCTCCAAGAGGGGCAGGACAAGCATCTCCCTATTCTGGCCAGAACAGGGAACCATCTCCCTTCTCCAAGGGGAGCAAGGAAGCATCTCCAAGGCCCTCACCTTGCATCCTGTCACTTGAACTCTTTTGTTCAGGCAGAGTATCAATGTCTCCCTGTTTGGAAGTAAATAGAACTACACACAGATTTTTGTTTCAGCTGCTGGCTTAGGCTCAGGTATCCTGAACATTTACATGCATTTCTTAGGTACTGATAAAATTATTTTATTCCATTTCATCCACAGACTCCTCCACAGAAATCCGTATTTTTGCAGTTAATGAATCTCAACAGAAGCACAGCACAGGTGGATGGAAAAAAAGCCCTCTCAGGGGGGAGGAAATGATGGTGCAAACTCTAAACAGAACCTGCCCTTTGTTTCACACAACTTCACAGCCCTTTGCCAGCACTGGATGAGGAGCAGGAACCACTTCAAAGGCAGCTCCTTCCATCAAGGATTTTCTTCCTCTCTTCAAGGAAAGGCTCCACTTGCAAAAACTCCCTTCATGACACATTCCCTGAGCTGCTGAGCCGGCAGGAGCTGCTGTGACCGTGGAGGGGCGGTGGGTGCAGCCCGAGCCCCGCGGGCTGAGCCCGTCCCTGCCCGGGTTATGCAACAGCTCCCGAGCAAACAGCGCTGAATGAAATCCGAATGCAGATATCAAAGCGATTTTCACACTTCGAAATTACTTGTCACAGGGATGTGGAGCGGGGAAAAAAAAAAAGCCCCTGCAGCCAAAATCTCATCCCCACAGCCGATAAGGAACTGCTTTATGCAGAAACCTCACCAGGGAGGAAAGATCCAAAGCACAGCCCGAGGAAACCTCAGATCCCAACAGCCCCCAGATTCCACAGCTTTCCAAAGCCCTCCAGTTCACCCAGAGACAGAGCCCCTCTGAAAGGACTGGAGGTCACTCCTGCCTCTCCCAAATCCAGCTCTGCTGAGCTCCCAGGAGCTCTGCAGATCACAGAATCCTGGAATGATTTGGGTTGGGGGGATGTTAAAGTGCACCTCATCTCACCCCTGCCATGGCAGGGACACCTTCCACTGTCCCAGGCTGCTCCAAGCCCCAATGTCCAGCCTGGCCTTGGGCACTGCCAGGGATCCAGGGGCAGCCACAGCTGCTCTGGGCACCCTGTGCCAGGGCCTGCCCACCCTCCCAATATCCCATCCATCCCTGCCCTCCGGCAGTGGGAGCCACTCCCTGTGTCCTGTCCCTCCATCCCTTGTCCCCAGTCCCTCTCCAGCTCTCCCAGAGCCCCTTTAGGGCCCTGCAAGGGGCTCTGAGTCTCCCTGGAGCCTTCTCCTCTCCAGGTGAGCGCCCACAGCTCTTCCAGCCTGGCTCCAGAGGTGTTCCAGCCCTGGGAGCAGCTCCGTGGCCTCTTCAGGACTCTTTGTAGGACCCATCACACTCCAGAGCACCCTCAGAAAAGGCTCAGTGTTCCTGGAAGGATAGAGATGAATCCGTTCTTCTGGCAACCAGGAGCCTCCCTCCCCACAGGGGCTCCTCTCTGCCCTGGGCCCATCCATCACCAGATGGATGTGACTGATGGGGAGTGACTGTCACCCCGCTGTGACAGTCACTGCAGGGCCAGGGAGGGCTCAGCTGAGCACATTGCACAGCTCAGGAGGGATTTTTCCTGCATTCCAGCTGAACTCAGCACAGAGCACAGAGGTTTTCAGCTTCCTTTCTTAAGGCAAATGATCATTAAAGCAAACCCTGAGCAGGCTCTGCTGCGTAGGAACCCACAAACCCACGGAGCACTGTTCCAGCAGCTGCCACAAACACCCAGGTGAGAGCAAGAGCAGCCTTTGTCTCCAGTGCTAAAAAGGTGCTCATTAGCATTGGCTAATTAACACATTAACTCTGCTGTGAAATGGCAGTAAAGCTCAGAGCAGGGGTTTCAGTGCTTGAGAAGTCAGTGCTGAACCCAGGTCCACCTGAAGCTCAGCTCCAGAGCCCCGGGCTTCACCCAGGACCTTCCCTTTGTCCCCATGTCATCCCCAGGATGGAGACAAAGCCACCCTCGCCCTCTTGTTGGATCCTGCACAGCATTTCACCTCGTATCAAGGACCTTCTTTGCCTCCCGTCTGGGTGTGGGGAAAAGCAAAGCCAAATTACTGACACTCAGGTAATGGGGATGTGGATTTTCCATTATTCTGGAGTTTCTGAAGGTTCAAAAGCTGGAGATGGATCACTGGGCCCTGTGTTTTCCTTCCTGCAGTGACCAAAAAGTTACTGTGAACTCTGAGCTTAACTGAAATTGAGACATTTCTGATTTTAAAAGTCAGCCTTCAGTTTTCAGTCACACTACACTTCCAAAAGTGAGGTTTTCTTTAGATTTGGATAAACCAAGTTTATTACTGGATAAAACCAGCAGAAAATCATTTGCTCTTACACGGGTATAACAAAAATGTCAAATATGGGTATTTAAAGTAGGGGTCAGAAATGACCCAAGATTTGTGTTTGCTGGTATGTCTAAGCACAAAAATATATCGATAGGTGCTCAGCTTTTCTCACCTGAGATTTAAAAACTTTCCTCAAAGCAGATGGAGTGTGTAGCTCTCAGAAGGAGTTCCTCCTCTCAGAAGGAGTTCTCTCAGAAGGAGTTCCTCCTTCCATGGGAGGTGGAAGGGATGGTCTTTAAAATCCTTCCAACCCAACCTATTCCATGATTCCGTCATCTGAGTGCTAATGCCAAAGAAATTGGGATGTTTCTACAAAATAACCCCAAACTTACAAAAAACAAACATAAACCCCAGACCAAATGACAAACCTGGCACTACTTTTCCATGCAAAAGCCCTTCCTGCTCCTTGTGAGGGAATCAGGCAAAAAAATTAATTAGGGAATCAGGAAAAATACAATTATATGGTGATGTCAACATGATGAGGGCTGGTCCTCCATCTTGTCTTGAATCTGGAGCCCGAGGCAGTCCCTTTAAAGCAGTTTTTAATTCTTTCAGCTTTAATATAAATGTGTAGGAACCAAAATTGTCTCTCTGAAGTATAATTATTGTGAGGAGCCAAGCCTGATCTCTATATGAAATTGCTTGTTCTTCCAAGGCCTGGAAGATAAGATGAAAACTGTCCTGAATAATAATTAGGAAAACAGCACAGTTGGACTTTTGGTCCACATCAGGTTTTTTATCACCCAACACAACTGCCCTGGTGTCCCCCCTGGCTCTGAAATCCTGCCTGGCAAGAACAAGAAAGTCCTGCAGTGAGATGAACTCATCAGCAGTAATTCCCAAGCTGGAATTTTACACCAGAAAAGCTCCTCAACCTCTGCACAGCCCTGCTGATATGTGAAGCACAGGAATGAGGGATCAGGACTGGAAACCAAGGAGAAAAAAACACCAAATTTCACTCCCTCCACACTCACTCTTCCTGTACTTGCTTGTAATCTACTTTACTGCTTCACACTTCAGCAGAAATTAATCAGATTATTGAAAAATCTCTAGAAATAAAACTAAGTACAGCAACAGCTTTGTTTTGAGAGCTGAAAATGTTGCTCTTAAGTAAATCCAAACCATGACTGTTCTCCATCCGTCTTCCATGGACTCGGTTTTAACACACTTGCCCTTGGAAATCAACACCAACAACATTCCAGTGATGATTTCTTTCTTTTCCATATTTCCAGTGCAGCTTCAAGGAATCATGTAAAATTTATACCCAGGGAAAAAGAAGCCCAATGCAAAGGGACTTAAAATAGAATAGCATGAAAACAGATTCTACCAAATCAGCAGCAAAACCCACCTCAGGCTTGCTGTTTAACAGGCTGAGATGGTTCTTCTCCCAGGAAAGGGTGGATGTTTAACTCCACAGCGGCAGGAAAAGCATCAGCAGGAGCCTGGGGTGCCCCAGAAACAGCACTGCCGGGCCCCAGCCTAGGCAGGGAGTGGAACAAAAACCCCTTCCAGCAGCACAAAAGCTCCAGCGAGCTCCTGCCCAGTCCCTGTGACTCTCACAAGAGCCCAGGCAGCAGCCTGGCAGGGAACGCTGCTGTCAAGGCTCCCAGGACAGACAGGATCAGGACCTTTTCCATTCCTGGGCTGGAGCAGCAGCTGCTGCAGCAGCAGGGACCTGCCAGGCACAGCCCAGGGGACAGGGCCCTGTCCTGCCCCAGCTGCTGCTGTGCCTCATGACAGGAGCTCAGCCAGCCCTGATCTTGGCTCCAGCCCATCCCTCCCTTCCCTCAGAGCTGCTGGCTCTGGAGAACCCCTGGCTCCTTCCCTCTGAGCACAGGGATGGCTCCTCCTCTACTGCCTGGGACAGGCCCTGCTGCAAGGGCACGGGATGGGGGACACAGACTGGGCTCAGGGGGGAAAAGCCCTCTAAGGTCGAGTTCAGCCCTTCCCCAGCACTGCCAAGGCCACCACTGACCGTGTCCCTAAGTGCCACATCCTCAGGGCTGCTCAATACATGCTCGTGTCTGGTCAGGTGTGGGAAAGAACAGGCTTCAGAGGAGGAAGAGCTGAAGGCAAAATCTAGGACTTGCCCCAGCCTCCTCTCACATTCCCCAAAGTGTCCCAGACACAGCTCCAGAGGCACATCCTGATGCTCCATGACCTGGTGTCTCAGGCTTGGCCCCCTGGCCAGGATGAGGGAGGCCTTGGAGAGGCACCATGGCAAAGCTGTCACCTCAGGGCACAGTCAGACCCCAGCACTGCAGGGAAGGCAGGAGAAAGACAATATTAAAGAATAAACTACAGGGCAGTTCCAAAGAAGGGGCTGGAGTGTGTCCAGAGAAGGGAACAGAGCTGGGAAGGGGCTGGAGCCCCAGGAGCAGCTGAGGGAGCTGGGAAGGGGCTCAGCCTGGAGAAAAGGAGGCTCAGGTGGGACCTTGTGGCTCTGCACAGCTCCCTGCCAGGAGGGGACAGCCGGGGGGGTCGGGCTCTGCTCCCAGGGAACAGGGACAGGAGGAGAGGGAACGGCCTCAGGCTGGGCCAGGGCAGGACCAGGGGGGATTCTGGGGAAATTTCTTCACTGAAAGGGAGGTCGGGCCCTGACACAGCTGCCAGGGAGGTGGTGCAGTGCCCATCCCTGGAGGGGTTCAAACCATGGGTAGATGTGGGCACAGGGTCAGTGGTGGCCTGGGCAGTGCTGGAGGAATGGCTGGACTCAGGACCCTGGAGGCTTTTCCAGCTTCAGTGACTGTGTGGCAGGAAGAAGTTTGCCTCTAACAACACGTCTGTGGCAGCAGCTCTCTGGCCACAGAGAGCAGGCACAGACTTTCCCAGGCATTTTCCTCAGAGAAAGAATTAAAACAATTCTTACCATCACTTGCTACACCTGTTGCTAGGCACGTGTGGAATGTGTTCTGGAGATTGTTTGCCAAAGGGTGGTTTCTTAATTGGACACTGGATGGTGTTTTGTTTGGTTGACTAATTGAGTCAAAGCTGTATGAGACTGTCTGGAAGGGGTTACAGGTTTCTTAAGAATATAGTGTAATATAGTATAAAAGGATAAAACAATGGTTCAGCCTTCTGCATCATGGAGTCAGTGCTAATTATTACCCAGCTGGGGTCCTGTTACCACACGTGTCAGCATCTCAACACAGACTGGGGACATCAAGAAAGAGCCTGAGAGTGGCCCTTGCATGGGCAAAAAGGAAATGGGGGAGAAGAGCAGCTCAAAAAGAGCAGCTCAAAACCAGCCACACCCAAGGAAATGCTGGGGCTGAGGTAGAAACTGAACATTCCCAGAGCTACTCCAGGTCCAGGGCCAGAGCCCAGCCTGCCCCATGGCACTGCCAGCTGCTCAGGAGTTTTCAGTCATCACAGTTATTTAAACATCCAGCCAAAGACTTGGATGCTTCCTCACAGATCCCTGTAGTTGGAAATCTCAGCCAGGAAAACAACTTCCCACTGAGATTTCCCAGGGGCCTGAAGGAATATTCTTCAAAATTGCTGTGTTTTGCTCAGCAATAGGACATACAGGAAAGGAGAATAAATTGTATTTTAAACAACCCTGTAATACTGAAGGGTTGAGGGAGTAACTGCATGATCAGCCTGGAGAGGGAAAGTTTTGGGGTGATCCATTTGTGGCCTCCCATCATCTGAAGGATTCCACAGGAAGGATGGTGAGGGACTTGGAACAAGAGCCTGGAGTACCAGGACAGGGGGAATGGCTTCCCACTGCCAGAGGGCAGGGTGAGATGGGATATTGGGAATTAAGAATTGTTCCTGAGAGGGTGGCACAGACAGGAGCTCAGCCACAGCCTGGGGAGGGGTGACTGTATTTATGGGAATAGTGACACTCGTTATCCTGGGTAATAACAAACCAGCAATGCAACTTCCAGTGATGAAAGCAGAGATTAAGCTGCCATAAAAACATAATTACCTCGTTAAAAAACACTCTTGCAGGCTGTGAAGCAAATTATTTATATTTTTCTTCTGGGTTTTGTCCAAATCATCTAAAAATAAATCTGAAAGCTCCACCAGGATTGCTGAAAAATCCTTCCCAGTTCACTTCACAAGGAGCAGTGTAAACAAGGAGTCTGACATCAATTTCTCTTATTGATTAAGCAATCCTTACAAAGCCAGTGCTCTTGTAAAGCCTTAATTCAAGAGCTGGGTTCTGAAAGAACAACAATTATGGGCTTTAAACATTTTAAGTGCCCATTCTGGTAAATAGGTGAGCTTGAGCTGGGGCTGAGAGAACTCCTGCAGGTGCTGGAGCAGAGCAGGGTAATGATAAAAATCCCAGCAAAGGATTTACTCAAGTCCTGGTGTCTGTGGACCCACAGTGCAAGGTGTGCTCCACCTGAGGAGCCTGCCCAGGGGATACCTGAAATTCCAACACCTCAAATTACAGCACTCCTTCAGAGACCCAGTGTCCATGAAATGTCTTCAGATCCTGCTGTTTCCACAGCAAGCTGGACTCAGAGAGCCCAGAGGGAGATTAGAGTCCCCAGGATTGTTAAGCAAATTCCAACCCTGAGCTAGAAGGACATAAAAGCAATGATGCAAACACACTCACACTTGTATAGCTCTGTAAACAGTTGTTTTCTATTACATGTATTTATTA
Source organism: Peucedramus taeniatus (assembly GCA_013400575.1). Lineage (NCBI taxonomy): Eukaryota > Metazoa > Chordata > Aves > Passeriformes > Fringillidae > Peucedramus > Peucedramus taeniatus. The sequence goes on along the minus strand of WBNO01023657.1, from coordinate 89,838 downwards.
CGGATCATCAACTCTCCAGTTCCAGGGCTCATCACCCCCAAACACTCCACACCTGCCGGGTTTAGCACTAAGCACTTACAGATCGTTTGTACTGCATCTCATTTGGCTCTTGCACCAAACAGATTTTGTCCCCCTTGTCCTGTTACTCTCTGCCTGGGTCAAAGTCCCTCTCCCTCCTTTTAAAAGCCCTCTTTGGGCTCTGGAAGTGGCTCTAAAGTCTCCCTGGAGCCTTAGCTCTCCAGGTGAACACCCCCAGATCTCCCAGCCTGGCTCCAGAGGTGTTCCAGCCCTGGGAGCAGCTCCGTGGCCTTGGAGCATCTCCATGGCCTCCCCTGGACCCACAGGTTCACATCTTCCTGGTGAATTCTATGAATTACCACATCATAATCAGAATTCTATGAATTTCCGGGAATTCAATGAAAGAAGCCCCAGCAGCTTTGCAGCTTCAAGAGGGGACTCTGAATCCTTGTGCTGCAGCTCCTGCATTTCTCCACTGCCAAATCCAACAGCAGCTTCATCCAAGGAGAACACAAAGGACTTGGCTCCCAAGTGCACAACCTGCAAGTCAACAGCCTCCAGAGGGGTCACTGGAGCAGCCATGGATGGAAACCACGGGTGGGCCACCTGCTCTGCAAGGTCACAGCCAACACTTAGAGCCACCAGCACATGGCCAGAGCCACCAGCACCCATCTCCCAGCCCCAGCTCCCCATGGCCTGGTGGGGGTGGACAGGAAGGGCCAAGGCACCCACATCCCCATGGAAAAGGGAAGCAGCAATCCTTGACATGAGCCTGTTTATTGCCCAAAGTCACCCTGACCAAGGAGGTTTGGGGTCTCTGTGACCCAAAGGAGCTGAACTGGGAGCTGAGGGAGAAGATCAGCAAGCAAGCACTGAAGGCACAGCCTGTCCCTGAGCTCTGCTGCCACATTCCCACTGCAGGATCCTGCCCTGAAGCTCCAAACGAACAAAGCAGGTCCAGTCCCCTTGGAGCCAAGCATGTGGGTCTCACCCTGGGGTAGGAGAACCTGCCCAAGCTGATCCAAAGGACACATGGCACTGAACAGCCCTTGGCACTCCGTCCTTGTGTCTGTCTGTCCCTGTGTCCACGTGTCCCTGTGCTCATGTGTGTCTGTGTCCTTGTCCATGTGGCCATGTGTCTGTGTGTGTCCACGTGTCCCTGTGTCCATGTCTGTGTGTCTCCACGTGTCCCTGTGTCTCCATGTGTCCCTGTGTCTGTGTGTCTCCATGTGTCCCTGTGTCCGTGTCTGTGTGTCTCCACGTGTCCCTGTGTCTCCATGTGTCCCTGTGTCTGTGTGTCTCCATGTGTCCCTGTGTCCGTGTCTGTGTGTCTCCATGTGTCCCGGTCTCAGCGTGTCCATGTGTCCAAGTGTCCATGTGCCGGTATGTGGAGGCCCTGGGGGGCATCCCCTAAGTTAGGGAGACACAAGAAGCTTCCCTCAAAAAACTATTAAGACCCCATTGTTCCTATGTCTGTTCCTATGTCCCTGAGCCACTCCCTCCCTATTCCCCTACTGGCCATCATCTTTGTACTGTCCTGGAGCACGGGTCAGCCCCTACCTCTGTGGACAGAGAGAAACCTGGACCCTCGACATGTGGGTGCCCTGGGACTCTGAACATCTCAGCACACAGCTGAATTAAACATCTCTGAATACCAAGCAAAGGCCCTTTTTGCTTCTTTACCCTGGACTTTACTAGCAGCAATTCAAGCTGCAACACCCATGTCCGTGGGTCCGTGTGTCCCTGTGTCGGTGCAAGTCTGGCTCTAGCACTCCAGCCCTGCCACCCAAGCACCCCTGCTCACAGCCTACCACAGCCACCCTTCAGGAATGGATTTCTCCCCCTCCAAAGCAACATCTTCCTGGTTCTGCCTTTCCCAAACCCAGGAGTGTGTTCCCACCATCACCACATTCCCAGAAAATCCCTTCCCTCACTTGCAGTGCTTCTGTCTCAGTTAGGCACTCCCCATTCCACATGAGCAAACACATCACTCCTGCAGATGTTTTGTCAGCTTGTCTTTCCTGAAATGTCAAATGCAAGGATCCAGAGGAATGGATTCAATGAACCAAATAAATGCCTCTCACCTGACTCCTCGTGTGAGAGCTGCTGGTAATGGGTCAGTGAGGAGAGAAATCCAGAGTTAATGCATTTAACAAATAGAGTATGGTGCACTGCCCTGCACAGGCCCAATATGAGCCATTCAGCCCCATGAGCTCAGCTTTATGGGCTGAAATAAAACCTTGGTTGCAAGCAAAGTGCAGCCCCAAGTTTCCCTTGTTGCCACAAGTAGAATGTTAGGGTTATGTTTTCCTTCTGGAGAGTTCCCATAAAAAAAACCACATAGGCTCAGCCTCCTTAGGGGGCCTGTCCACAAAAACTGCTCTAGTTCACAACCAGAGAACAAAAATATGACCAAATGTCCCCAAGGCCACAGAGGCTGCTGGGGGAGCTGGGAGCTCCCAGAGCCAAGCCCAGGGAAGGGAACAGCCCTTGGCTGGTGGTTGGATAATAAATAATCTGGAAGGGGGACAGGGACTGGTTTGAACCAAGCTCCTTAAAAGCCAAGGCTGGCATCTCTCAGGCAGCTTCTAGAAGAGCTCCAGGCAAAGGAGAGATTTTCTTTAACAGCGAGTAAGAATTGCAAATGCACCTTACATTTTTGCAGCAGAAAAACTGGGCAAGCTGGAGAATGTCTGCTGCCTGAGGAGGGAAGGGATGAGTGCAGCTGGAAGGAGAAGGAGTGCAGAAATCTGTGGTTCTCTGGGCTTTGTATGGGTCTGGTCTGGCTGGAGCCCAAGCCCACAGGGACCTCCATGGACTGAAGGTAAAAGACGGGAAGCGCTCTCCCCCACGTGGGAGCAAGTATCCTGTTTATTGGCTTGGGATGGGACACTGCTGGCCACAGCCACCACCCAGGTGGGAAAGAGGTCAACCTTTACCTGCAGTGGGGTTTTGTACCCCAGGGGATGGGGGTGGGGAGAGAGGACTGCGGGCAATGGGATAACATTGGGGCGGGGATTTTTCCCAACACCCAATACAAAGGCCAAAACTAAATAAACTATTTAGTGCAATACAACAGAGGAGGGCCCTGTTACCCCCACTTCCCAAGGCCATGGGAGGAGGCAGGGGTGGCCTGTCCCAACCCCGAGGTGGCGCTGGGCACCCTCTGGCAGAAGCAAACAGTGCCAGGTCCAGGCAGGAATGAGAGGAGGGGCTTCACCTGGGATGATGGATGGAGAGAACACAGATTTCAACCCCTGCCTGTGCCTGGGGCTCACTGGGTGGCCACAGAAGCCTCCCTTCCCCAGCCTCACTCCCTGCCTCCCCAATACACACAGGACAGCAGCTGCTGGAGTAACACATCCCTTTGACTGGAGCTGTGTTATGAACATTTCCCCCCTTCCTTGCCTGCAAGCAAACCAGGCAGGACTGGCACAGCCAGAGAAACGAGATTTCGCTCCCTCAGCAGCCAAGCATCCTGCTGAAGCCTGGTTTGGATTGAGGACACTGAAAGGACAGGATGGATTTCAGAGGCAATAACTCCATATTAACATCATACCTGTGTCACACTCCTCAGGCTGCATTGCCAAAGGCTTTCACCACAAGTCTCATTAGCAATCCCATTAAAACAAGAACACAGCTGGTGGGAGCATTTACTGTGCAGAAGAGTCAAATTCTTCTAAATTTATAGTGGCAAAATTGATTACTGATTCTAACATCTGTTGCAGATTTTACATTTAAATTCTCCTTAAAAAGTCCCTCTGCCCAGAAACATCAGATGTGGCTCCCCTCCCCCAGGAGCCACATAAATCATTTCCCTGCAAATCAAATCTGTCTTTTCATAAAAACAATTGTTCCTGTCATGTATTACATAATAATCAGCACTAAAACCTGCATAGGATATAACTCGATGTATTTATGCTGTTTGTAATCACACAAAGACAATGGTAACTTAGACGACAAGATAATGTTGGGAAAAATGAAAAGAGTCAAGTAAATAGCAGCAGATGTTATTGGCTGGGAATGTTTAAATATCAAACTGGTCTCTTCATGACCCAGGAATGCAACAAGTGCTACCTGTGAACAGTGTGAAAACGCAGACCTGGAGACCGCAAAGGGAGATGTTTTTGTATCTCGTGCCTTCCCCTGGATAAAGCATTCCTAGCACCTGCCAGCAAAGAATATCCAGCCACCAAACCCAGGCACTGCCAGTGTGTATCCTAGCACAGGCAGAGGGAACCATTTCCATTCTTGATCTTCTTTAATAAAGGAAAAACCCCAGGTGTCTGCTCCACCTTTCCCAGAGAACCCTGACCCTGCTTCTCCAGGAAATCCTAATCCCCTTGAAGCAGAAAGAGAGTGAAGGCAAGGTTAGATCCCAGATCTGCAGGAGTGCTGTGTGTGATGTCCAAAGGCACAGCCTGAGCTCCTGGCAGTGCCAATGAGCTGCTTCCTTTGCTTTGTGACCCTCCTGCAAGGACAGGAAGGACAAGGTTCTGCTCCATCATCAGTTTCCACAGTGCCACACCATCCCATTAACCTGCAGGGCTCATTCCTGCTCAGTGCGTGGCTCCAGGCTGCTTGAGAGAACATTGGCACCTGTCCCCTGCAGGTCCCAGCAGCTCAGCTCTGCCTGCCTGGCTCTGGCAGCACAGCAAGTCCTGCCAGGCCAGCCCAGGCACGGGACAGGATTCATTATGAGGAACTCAAGAGGTACAGACAGAGGAGGTGACACCACGCCAGGGCTGGAAGATGTTCCTCAGAGTATGAGTGACAGCAGGGACCTTCAGCCCAGAGCTCAGCAACCACATGGACACCCATGGACCAGCACCCACATATTCAGCAGGTCAGGGAGGGATCCGGCCCCTCTGCCCAGCCCTGGGAGGCACCTCTGGGTTGCTGTGTCCAGCTCTGGATCCTCAGCACAGCAGGGACAGGAGCTCCTGCAGCGGGGCCAGCTCAGGCTGTGAGGATGAGGAGGGCCTGGAGCATCTCGGTGCCCAGGAAAGGCTGAGGGAGCTGGGGCTGCTCAGCCTGGAGAGGAGCCCCAGCTGAGAGGGGCCCTCAGCCCTGGGTGTCCCTGTGTGCAGGGAGGGGCAGAGCAGGGCCCAGGCTCTGCTCCAGGCCCAGCAGTGGCACCAGAGCCACGGGCAGGGACTGAGCCCAGGAACTGCCCCTGCACAGGAGGCAGAACTTCTGCCCTGGGCAGTGCCCGGCCCTGAACAGGCTGCCCAGGGAGGGGCTGGAGTCTCCCTCAGCGGGGATACTCCAGAGCCCTCTGGACACAATCCTGTGCCCTGTGCTCTGGGATGGCCCTGCCTGAGCAGGGAGGTGGCACCAGGGACCCTCTGTGCTCCCTGCCAGCCCGGCCCAGCCTGGCATTCCGTGAAGGTAAAAAGCCCCCTCAGAGCTGCTGCCAAGTGATGTGAACCATGAACAGGACACGTGCTGCTCTGTCCATCACCATCTTCTACCCAGCTGTTTTCCCAGTGTTTGGGTAGAAATCTACAAGCACTTTGTCACACTGGGTCACTGCATCCCCATTCCATTTCTCAGCAGGGAATTCCCATCTGTCCCAGCCAACATCCCTATTCTTGGGAAAACACTCGGTGATTTACGGACAACAACTATGACAAATTCCCAAAATTCCTCAGCCTGCAGAACTTGGTCCAGTCACCCTGAGGGAAACAGAGCCCAAACCAAGCACCAGAGGATCCCAAATCTGACTGGGGGGTGATGAGAGCTCACAGACCATGGGTTGTTTTCTTGCTCAGCACATCTGGCTAAAGGTATTTTGGAATAAAGGCATCAACTTGATACTAAAACCTCCAGGGATGGAAAATCTCCCCCTTTCCTCCTGAGCTGGACCCTCATCATTGGTTGACAACCCATTCCTCACTGGATATGGATTAGGAAGCAGCAAAGGCTGGAAGAAACATCTTTTAGCAGAGATTTCTCATCCTGATGATGAGACAAGGATTCACATTCTCAGTGCCTGCTCCAAGCACTTGTCTGTCAAGCCAAGTCATCTCTCAATCACTCTCACAAATTCAAGGCTGTCAGAGGGTGAGGCTCCAACACTCAAACATGGTGTTTGGGAAGGGCACATTCTAAATTGCACATGCTCATGTCTTTCCTTTCCCTCTCCATTTAATTTCAGGGGTCGAGGAATCAGGACAAGAAACAAAGGAGCCTTTGGGAGTCCACCTGCTGTTTAACATAAACTTCTGTCTCAAAAAGTGCTTCTCAGCACAGAAAATTTAACATGAAGATCATTTCAATGAGAGCAGCTCTAGAGAGGATCAAACTTGCTCCAAGTAGCAGTGGACAAAGGGGGGGTTCATGTTGTTTGCTGCAGAGAGAAATAGCACAGAAGCTTTTAATCTTTTCTTCCTGGGCTTCCTTTGAAAATGGATGTAGCAACTAATCCCCAACACGTTGGATGAGGCTTGTCAGATCATCCTGGGAACAATTTGTTATTAAATTCACCCTTTTACTGAGGCTCAAGAACTTTGTGCAGAAGTTCAGTTAAAAGCATTAAATCCATTATCAGCATAACTGGGCCAAGGCCAGGCTGGATGGGGCCTGGAGCAGCATGGGCTGGTGGAAGGAGTCCCTGTGGCTTGAAATGAGCTGAGTTTAAAGTTCCTTCCAACCCAAACTATTCTGAGGTTCTATAACCACCTCACTGGGGCAAGAGGTTTGAAGCTCATCTTTGCCTAGGCCCTCCCATATTTAACAAGGCCTGGGCTTTGGCTGGAGGAAAGAGAACGGCAAAGACAAACATCCTCTCTCCCTTCTCACTTAAAACCATGTCCTTCCCTCTTCCTTTCTCCCACTTCTCAGTCTGGATTACCAAACCAGAGGATTATTTTGCCACCACCCACCCCTTCAGCCCCAGGCAGGGAGCAGGGAGAGAGCAGGACCAGCACCTCCCAAACCCCACAAGGGTGATCACAGCAGGTACAACTCATGTTCCTATAAACTCCCTTTGCCCATTTTTATTTTTCAGTGTGCCCAGCTCAAAGCTGCCCATGACTGCTCAGCAGTGACTCAGATGAGCTGCAGTGCCAGCTCCTCTCCACCTGGGAAGGACTGAATCAGCCTGGAAGGGTTGTCAGACACTGGGAAAAACTGGGACTTGTATTTGTTTCCAGATAAATTAACATCACCTTCCTAACACAGTGCAGCAGCAGCATTCCACACCCAGCCTCGAGAAGGGCCTGTATTTCCCAGGAATTCACAGGTGCTTTAGCTGCCACCACCTCCCATAGTCACAGTCCCACATAACAACTCCTGCAAGCTCAGGGCAGGGCAGCTGGGAGGGGAACAGAGAGCTGCTGCTGCCCAGGAGCACCCAGAGGTTTTGGGTACCAGAATCCTGTGTTTGATCAGTGCAGGGACTGTCCCCTGTGCAGGCACTGCTGGGGCACCTCCAACCCAGAGTCAGCTTTGTGCCCCTCAGGACAAAGCAGACCCTGAGGGGCTGGAGTGTGTCCAGGGAAGGGAACGGAGCTGGGAAGGGGCTGGAGCCCCAGGAGCAGCTGAGGGAGCTGGGAAGGGGCTCAGCCTGGAGAAAAGGAGGCTCAGGGGGGCCCTTGTGGCTCTGTACAGCTCCCTGCCAGGAGGGGACAGCCGGGGGGGTCGGGCTCTGCTGCCAGGGAACAGGGGACAAAGAGAAATGGCCTCAAGCTGTGTCAGAGGAGATTTAGGCTGGGTATTAGGGAAAATTCCTTCATGGAAAAGGTGGTCAGGCCTTGGCAGAGGCTGTGCAGGGAGGTTTGGAGTCCCCACCTCTGGAGGTGCCCAAGGAAGGACTGGACATGGCACTCAGTGCTCTGGGCACAGATTGGACTGCATAGGCTGGGAGGGCTTTTCCAACCTCACTGATTCTGGGATTAAGAGAAAACCAACAAACAGCAGCTTCTCCAAGAGCTCCTGCTGACCCCACGTGTGATGCTGCCTCGTGCAGCTGAGCAAGGCTGGCAGAACAGGGCTTCAACTGGAACAACCATTAATTGGCTCTTGTATTATCAGTGTTTCAAGGACCCTTCAAAGTGCAGTTGCTTGGAGAAGAAAATGCACCTGCTAGTGGAGCTGCTTTCTCTTCTCCTCTTCACCTTGACCAGGGTATTTTTAGCTGTATGGGCAGACTTGCCAATACTTTCACCTTCAATTGTTTGCAAGGAAACTTCTCCCAGTAATGAACACTCAGGGTCAAGAGAGGCAGCAGGAAAGAAATGATGGGCAAAAACAACTTCCCAAAAGGCTTTTTCAGTACTTTGTGCCTTCAGTATTTTAGCTCCACTTCTTCCCACTGATCTTCCTGCTCACAGAGAATTTAGTTTGCACTTGATTTCAATGCCCTCAGAATTTGGCCTGAGGTTTTGCACAGGAGAGCTGCATCTCCACACACAAAGCACCTGACCATGCTGCCCACCCGTGCCTTTGCAGCAGGAAGTGCCACTCAATTCCTCTGAGTCTCAGAGATCCACTAATCTAAGTTCATTTGGCAGAGAATGGTCCAACACTATCATCTGAGAAGACTGGAAAGCTCATTATTCCAACAAAACCTCATTATTCAAAAGCAACAGTCTCTCTTGGCTGTTCATCCCAGCAGGTAATGCGTCAACGGCTGCCAGATCAGTAAACACAGCCCTGGCTTCCACCAGAGCCCAGGAGCAGGAACAAGAGAGGCAGATGTGCTTGTGAGGCACAGTTCTTATCCATTCATGTGCTGCTGGGCCCAGGAGTGCTTCATTAATTACTCCAAAGCTCACCTGTCACACAGAGCCTGAGCTGACACTACCCCAGGGCCCCAGGCCACTGCTCAGCTGAGTGCAACACACACAGGGCAAAGCCCCCCATGCTGCTGTGGCTCAGACCCCCTGGGTTGGGTCAACCTTCCAAAAAAAGCTGATTTCTGTGGGGCAGGAGGGTGACAGAGCTACTGAACTCCAGCACACACATTTTAATGTCCTTCATGTGCTGCCATTTCAAGGGAGCCTCTGAGAACCAGAGCAAAGGAACACAGGGGATTTACAGCTCTTCCCTGAATTTCCAGCTTTCCTTCAGCAGCCTGTTTTTAGTGTAACCCCTTTGTTAGGAAATCTCTGTTTGTTTGATAACCTCTTCATCTCTCACAGTACCTTTTATTCACAGCATTTACTGCCCCATTTGACACACACATTCTGCCCTGGAAACCCACTCAAACCTGCTGCATTTCACACAGCTGAACGCCCCAGCCATGGAAATATACTCCCAACACACCCAGAACCCACTCCATGGTCCATCTTAAAGCCTCTCAAGTCTTCTACTTCTGAAGAAAGTAGAAGCAGCTAAGGTGAGAAAGAAGAAAAAAGGGGTGGTGAGTCAGCAAAGTGCAGAAGGAAGGAAAAAGCCATTTAAAAGTCCATTCTTAAGTGGGTACCTTTTCAGCTAAGGCCTTTAAGCTGTCTAGAAACCTCTGCCAGAAGTCCTTGAAGAGGGGTCTGTCAATCCTTCTCAGGCTCTCCTTGGTGCTGGCATCCACACTGACGTAGAGCTGGGTCACAGGCTCCAGCCTCCTGCAAAGGGAAAAAGGAATTACTGCTTTCACAAATCTGCAGCTTGAATTTGTGGTCTCCTACAAAAGCAGGAACAGGAAATGGACAGTATTTCCAGGGAAAGCTCATCTCTAGCAAGTGACCATCAGCAGCAGCAAGGTCATCATCAGTAACTTCAACAAACACCCCCAAGGCTGAGAACTCATACACAGCCCTTGACTGACAATGTCTTTGTCATTTCATCCCTGCACCAGGACAGATTTCACTCCAGTGGAGCTGTAACACACTGGGAAAGGCTTCCCAAAGGAAGGGGTTCAGATGAGGCACAGAGAGGTTCTGCAATCCACAGAGCTGTGCCCTTTCTCCACAATCTATCTGGCCCATGGGAAAACAATCCCATTCAACAGAAATGGACAACAGGAGGAATTTCCCCATGGAAAGGGTGGTCAGGCACTGGCAGGGGCTGCCCATCCCTAGAGGTGACAGAGGAGGGGCTGGAGGTGGCACTCAGTGCTCTGGGCGGGGGGACAAGGTGGGGATGGGGCACAGCTGGAACTCAATGATCCTGGAGGGATTGTCTGGACTGGCAACCCAAAGCCACAGACTCCAAAATGACCAAATGTTCTAGGCCTAAGTGAAGTGCTCAGTTTCCAGGAATGCTGAGCCAAACTCTTTCTTTACTCAGTGCTGTCTTTGCTTAATTAAAAGGGGCCTTAGTGAAGATGGAGCAGGTGCTTTTTGAAAGAGGGGCTGAGAAAAATCACTTCTTCTCAAACCTAGGGATAGGCAGGAGCCAGACTCACAGTCAGCATGGGGGAAATGAAGGAATTTGAACTGATCCAAGGGAGGGATTTCAGCCCCAAAGAGGAATGGCCCACAGGGCTCTGCATGGCTGGGATCCAAGGCCAGGTGAGCTGGGCACGTTCTGCCAAGGGGGAACAAGGAGAGAGGGCAGCCAAGGGAGCAGTGAGAACCAGGACACACACTGGTGTTCCTGGAACACAGCTCCAGTGCAGAATAACACCAAATCCAGATGTGTGGTACCAGGATGGGTTTGCTAGCTCAGACACCTGAGGTGAAATCCAGGAGACCAAACTCATGGCATTTACACATGGACGTGGGCAGAAATCCTGAGCTGAAATCTTCAGCTGAGCTGTGCCATCAAATACATCCACTTCAGGCCTCCAGTCCTAAGATGGCTTTACCAGGCAGGCAGGACAGACCCCACAAGCACCAGGAACAGCAACATCAAAAATGAGCATTTGCTGGTGAGCATTAATAATCATCTGCTCATTATTGGCATTATTAATGATCATAAAGGCAAACCCACACACGAGGGGTGTTCACAGCCATGGGTCAGAGACAGGAGCCAGGTACAGGTGTTGTTTTGAATTTTTTTAGTTTTTTAAAGTTTTTTGATATTTGGGGTTTTTTTGTATAAATTTTTCTTATAAACTTTATGTAAATAACTTATTGTTTTTATTTTTTTATGGGGGATGAGTAACTTGAGGGACTATTGGGTTGCCCAGTGACATTGAGGAGGTGACGCTGTAACCCTCCAATGACACTGGCATTTTAAGAAGATATAGAGTCAGATTTTTTAATAAACAGTTTTTTGTTTGCCTTGAACAAAACTGCTCTGTGTCGTGTGTACTGTGTCCTACAATAACAGTACAGGTTCAACAGAAGCTCACCTGGTGCAAAACCTCCCTCAGTTTATCGCAAGCCTGTGGCAGGTGAAGCTGCAGCCCAAGAAAAGGAGGAGGAGGAGAGGAAGGCACAGGGGGCACCCACTGGAGCCCTTGTCCTGAATCCAGCAACACCCCAGGCCACACTGCCCTCTCCCAGAAGGGGTTGGGAGGGACCTTAAAGCTCATCCTGCCATGGCAGGGACACCTTCCACTGTCCCAGGCTGCTCCAAGCCCTGTCCAACCTGACCATGGGCACTGCCAGGGATCCAGGGGCAGCCACAGCTGCTCTGGGCACCCTGTGCCAGGGCCTGCTCACCCTCACAGGGAACAATTCCTTCCCCATATCCCATCCATCCCTGCCCTCTGGCAGTGGGAAGCCATTCCCTGTGTCCTGTCCCTCCTTGCCTTGTCCCTAGTCCCTCTCAGCTCTCTTGCACCAGAGGTCACCCTGCCTATTGCAGGATGAACTTAATGACTACTGCTCCTCTGCTGACAACACAGAAGTGAGCTGGGTGCCTCCTTCAGTTCCCATATTAAGTAAATCATCTGCTTTGATGAGCCAAAGATCAGCTGCAATTTTTAAGACAGCAAGACTAGCATTTTATCCCCTTCTTTTTTGTTTCTTTTTAAAAAGATTCAGCAGATCTGAAAAGTGCAGCTTCAAAATAGTGTGTGCTCTCTTTTTAAACTGCTATATTTAGGAAAGAGCAATTTCTATCCACCAGGCTCATAATACATGACTTAAAGTAACTTGATTACACAATTATTCAATCATTTGGAATGACTTTGTAGTGTATAATTACTCACTCCCAAACTGCCTGCGCTCCCCCCTCAGAACCAGATTCAGACCACGGGGAGTGCAAAGGAAGCTGTCCCAGGAGCACAGAGGAAGAGCTGGGATGAGCTGGGTGACACACCAAGGCCACCCTGCCCACAACTCCCACAGCTCCAGGGCTGGATTTGCTGCTGTTCTCAACTGTTGGGATTCTGAGCATCCCCAGCCTCCCTGGAGCTGCATTTCCCCATGTGCTGCACTTCCTTTCTACACTTTGGTAACAGCTGCCTGGATGCTCCAAAGCATCAGAAAAAGGGGTTCTTTACCTTGGTAAAGACTCTGAAAGAGTTCATTAAAGTGTCTGGAAGATTTCATTCAAGTCCCTCTGAGGGAGGTTCAACAGATCCCACTTTGCTGATGAACATGTGCTTGACACCCCTCCTGATCCTGCTGGGGATGCTGGGCTGGACAGAGCTTTGGGTTGAGCCTTTACAGCTGCTCCTCTGGGATCAGAACAAAGATCAGCCCCAAAAGGCAACCTTTGAGCTCAGTGCCCGGCTCTGGCTGGCAGAAGGACAGGAGTTATTCCTGCCCCAGGCACAAACCACAGCTCACTCACTGCTCCCCTCCTGCCACACCTTCACAGGTGCCACATTCCATCCTCCTCACTTCCATCAGCGATCACAGTTTGTTTAGGAGGTACAGAAAAAAATCAAACTGGGGGAGAGAAAGGGATGAGAAGGAGCATGGGGAGATTGAGGTTAAAATCAGATGCTGAGGGGGATTTTTCATTGCCAGTGCTCATGCAGAGCTGACTCTGAGGGGCACTAAATGGGATTAGGACACAGGTGAAGCCATTCATGTTTCAGGAGGAAGTTCAGGAGGAATTTCCTGCAGCTCTTACCTGATCTCCTCGGGGAACTGAGCATTGGTGACCAGGAAGGTGGAGATGCCATGCTGGTGCAGGAGCCTCACTAAGTGGTTGATGTGTGGGTACATGATGGGCTCTCCCACCAAGGACAGGGCACAGTGCTTCACTGCCAGAGCTTCCTCCAGCTGAGCTGCCTTCACTCCTGACACGCCTGCAAAGGGGAGAACAGTCTTAAATGAACAGTGCATGGGGCCCTGAGCAACCTGGTTTGGGGAAAGGTGGCCCTGCCCATGGCAGAGGTTGGAACAGGATGATTTTTAAGGTCACTTCCAATCCAAACCCTTCTGTGGTTCTGTAACAAATCCCCCTTCCAAACATCTGTATCCAAAACACACCCTGGCACAGGAGGGCTGAGAAGAGCAGCTGGAGGCCTTCCAAAGCAGAGGGGACACCAGGCCAGAGCCAGGGCCCAGGGAGCAGCTCTGCAGTGTCTAGAGAGCAGCAGCACCCAGAGCCTGGGGCTGGCTGTGCCCTGGGCACTGCTGAGAGCAATGTGCTGGCAACACCTGAGCCGAGATTAAACACTTGAGCCAAGCTCTCCACTGCTGAGACCTTAGGGATGCTGCTGAGTGCTGAGACACAAACACACACACAGGGCAGCTCAATGCCACTCCATGCAGGTGTGTTAAGAAAGCAGCCCAGGTCATGGCTGTGCTGCTGCTGGTCCTCGTGGGCCTCCAGGAAGGGCAGCTGAGCACAGCTCCCCAAACACAGCAAGGGACTGAACCCAGACTGGAAACACAGAACGTGCAGCTCCACAGAGGATGTGATCAAAACAAAAGCCAGCACATGGCATGGTCCTGAACAGCCAGAGACCTTTCAGAAGGAAAACACAAGGAGCTCAAATGTAGCATCCATGCGAAAACACCAGCTGAGTCCCACTCCTGATGCCCAAGGGAAGGAGGGGGAGCTGGATGCTCCTCCAGCCCACCCACACCTGACCAGGTGCTCAGGACCCCGGATGAAATCAGCTGCCTCCAAACAAGCTTTTGTTCCAAATCTGTCACTTCACATTTCCCTGATGTGCCTTGATGTACTCAAATCCTATCTGAGGCTTTAGATTGGGGCCTGGTCTGTTTTAAAGATAAAAAACAAAGCCTGAAGTGTGAATCCAGGTCCTCAGCTCCCCTCTCGTTGCCTTGACGCTGCAGTACAGAAAATTACAGCTCTGCTGCAAAGCCCAGATAAAAGAGGTGTTTTTGGATACTGCTCCAGCCTCACGTAGCAAAGCTGGTTTGGAATCAGAGCAGGGCTCAGTGCATTTTCAAGCAGCCAGGCTCAGTCCTGAGGAAGTGACAGGACTAATGGTTATTCCATAGAAACCTGACAGCACTAAATGAGAGCTTTATTGGAGAAGAAAGGAGCATCTCCAGCACACGCCGAGATCAAAGGACTAAGTTTCATATTCCTAAAACTACTGCAAGTCAGTTTTGGAATTAATTAATTTCTCTCTCTCAGCATTTTGCATCTGGACTCTCATAATTATCCTGCCAGGCTTATAAGCAGAAGAACAAAACCCCAACATCCCCTAAAGTTTGAGTGGAACTTTCCCAAAACAGTTTACACCAAACCTGATATATCCACCCAGAGAAGGGAGTGGGATTGTACACAACCATTTGAGCACACAAATCACCAGCCAGGCAGGGATAAACTGCCCAGGACTGGTGTATTCCAGGAGGGCAGGGACTCTCCTGAATCCCAGTGGCTCAGCTCCTGCCACCAGCTCCCAGCAGAGCACATCTCCCTGGAAAAGCTGATTCCACTAGCTTGGGAAAAGACAGCACGACCTGGCACAGCACCTTGGGGAGGCTGGGGGCTGACTCTGGTACCCCTGTAAGGACCTGAGCAGCACCACAAGAGCCTGGGTGCCAGGGGGATGAGAGACCTGCTCTACCCATGCTGATCCTTGTGTACTCCGAGGATTTCCTGGGACAGCTCATGCATTTCTCTTTGGTTTTTTCCCTTTATTATCAGATTCCCACTCTCCCATTCCTGAGTTATGTTTCCACCCTGTGTGTGCCCTTCGCAAGGGCACAGAGATTTACAAGTCACTCCCCAGAAAAATGTATCCATCAAATAAACTTTGCAGCCTGGCTCCCTATCAGTGAGGTGTCTCTCCATCATTTAATCCAAGAGAGAATTATGGGGCTTTAATGGCTGTGCTCTCCAAATCCAGCACAAACTGTGGCAACGCTAAAGCAGAAGATGATTTATCATCACACAGAGGCACCCACAGGCACAGGGCTATCCTGTAGGGTATCCTAAAGGATAAAGGACACAAGAATCCTGTTCCTTCAAAGGAAATCTCATTTTTACTGCAATGGGTTGAATGAATAAAGCACCAGAGGAGCTCACCAGTTTCTCTGGCCCATGGAATGGGTGTGTGGATGGATCTGCCTGCAAAGCTGTGGCACTGGGACTGGGAAGAGCAGCACCAATTTATTCACAGGGCTCGGGGAGGTACCTGAGCAGCACCCCCAGACACTCCAGCCCTGAAGACTCCCTGGCTAAGACACTTCCCATGTTTTGATTCCCCAAAAGCCCAAACAGTCTATGCCAGGGGCCAGGGTCCAACACCTCAGCCCTGCTGGGACACCTCTGGAGTCCCTGTGGGTGCCCAGCCAGTGCTGCAGGATCTGACACATTAATGTTAGGAAATGGAGATGGAATCCAACCATTCCCCCAGCACTGCCAAGCCCACCACTGACACATGTCCCCAAGTGCCACAGTCCACACAGTTTATAAACCCCTCCAGGGGTGGGGATCCCACCTCCCTGGCAGCTGTGCCAGGGCTGGACAGCCCTTCCAGGAAGGAATTTCCCCCAAATCCCCCCTGAGCCTGCCCTGGCCCAGCCTGAGGCCGTTCCCTCTCCTCCTGTCCCTGTTCCCTGGGAGCAGAGCCCGACCCCCCTGGCTGTCCCCTCCTGGCAGGGAGCTGTGCAGAGCCACAAGGTCCCCCCTGAGCCTCCTTTTCTCCAGGCTGAGCCCCTTTCCAGCTCCCTCAGCTGCTCCTGGGGCTCCAGACCCTTCCATGCACCCACTGGCTCAACCATGGTGTTTCTCCAGGTGCCCCTGGGGCAAAGCCCTGCTCTGAGTGTGCCTCTCACCCCCCCCCAAATTTCCCTGCAGAGCTGCTGAGGGTGTTTCAGTACCACCATCCCCGGGGGCAGGGGACGTTTGACACAGTGCCTAAGAAACCTCAGGCTCAGGAGTGAGGCTTCATTGAGCTGCTGCTCCAAACCAGCCACTTGAGGAGAATGAAGCCCATGGGGCCCTAACCTGAGCTGTTTTTCCACCCATTATCCAAGTGCAGAGATTGAGGCAGAGCAGCTCAGCTCTGCTGACAGAAGGGCTTTGTGCCTGTCACATCCTGGATCCATTGCATTCTCTTTGAGCACAGCCAACCTAAACAATCGGGTTCCCAAAATGACAGCCAAGGCCAGGGCTCATCTTGCACGTTTTATGGCTGTTCCACTCCATTTGTGCTGCTCACAGGCAGCTGGGGAGAGCAGAACCCTGGAGCTCTCCTGCCAAGCTGGCCAGCCCTGCCAGCACACACAGCTGACCTTGGCACAGCAATCAGATCATCACATTTGGGAAATGAAACCCCCAGCCTTCTCCATAGTTATAGACACAGAATATTAAACTTCCAGGGAATTTCTGTGGGAAGCAACCTGCAGTGCTTTCCAGAGGTGCTGTGGAACTGCAGCTTCAGTCACAACCACAGGTACTGAATAATTCCTGAAAATAAAAATCCCCTGCTTGCTGCTGTTTCATTATTCATGAGACAAACGGAACCCAGAAGTTCCAGGGCTAACACAAAGCTGGGTATTAAGGCTGGCAGTATATTTCCTGTCAGGTAAGAGGCTGATTGCTTTTGCTTCCTACCTGCCCTCACTCTTGCAGAGAAGCCAGGATCCCCCATCATCCAGACTGGCTTTAACCACTGTGGAAAGCTCTGTGCACACCAAGGGAAAGGATTTGACAACTACCAGGATGCACCAGAGGCAATTCCACTCTACTCCCTCCAGGCAACAGCACATACTCAGTGGCTGAGCCTCATTTCAGAGCACATTAAATGTGCCACAGCAGTTTCTTGTCCCCCATCCTCCTGACACCCTGAACCTCAGGCCTCCTTCCCAGAGGAGCAGAACATTCTCACCTGTTCTGAAGATGTCACTGCTGGTTATCCTCTAACAGCACCAGGGCTGGGGGCAGAGGAGAAGTTACCTTTGAACTGCCTGATCATGTTCTGGTGCTTCTCCAGGGCCTCCTGCAGGATCACCTCGGGCTGGTCCATCTTCCACCGCCACTCGGTGCCCACGGGGTTCGTGTGGTGTCTGAGGGAAGAGGGGAGAGTCACCAACTGCCAGCTGGAACCCACCTGGAGAACTCACCTGCCATCTGGGGACTTTGGCATCAACAACATGCATAGCAACAAAAGATCCTCAGCAACTCCTGCTGCTGCCCCAGCCTTTGGATGTCACCTCTGAACACCACTCTGATACCCCTCTCCTTCCAGGCTCTGGTCTTCCCGAGGGAACAATGGGCCTTGTGGATAATATCACACTTTATACAGCTATTTTGAAGCACAGGTGAAAGGTTCCTAAGCTAAAATAATGACTGAAATAAACTCTGTAAAGAAAGGGAAACTGGCTCTGCCTCCTGTTCTGCCCACAGCTGCACCAAGCCCTGGAGAAGGGAGGTCCTAGGCCATTTTTAGTTCCATTTGAAAGGTACTAAGCACCACCCTGAGGACAGGATTTGTTTGTACCCCGATCTTTGTGTGGTGCTCTAGTACCAGGAAAGATGAGGGCAGGCTCCTCCAAACCCCCTGAAGAGAGCAGGTAACCTGCCCTGTACCAGGGATGCATTCCTGGGGGATCTGGGTCCTCTCCCAGATTTTAATCTCCCTGACCCAGGCAGATTGCAGGGGAAAAATCCCAGATCTTCCATCTGAGGAACAGCTGGGTCACACTGGGCTGGGAAGCCAACCTTGCCTGGAAAGGATCACCGTCCCTATATTTTGTTTTCTTGGAAAACAGCAAAAGCCAACCCAGCTAAATTGACCCAAGCACCTGTAAGACCCATGGAGTTCCTCCTCATTTCTTACTTTATTAGCATGAGAGGATCATCCAGCCCTTAAATATCATCTTAAGGAAGTCAATGAAATTTTGTGTTTTCACCTCCTTGTCCTCTCTCCATCTTTTCCTGCTTCATCCCAAAATACGCTCCAAAAGTCCCCTCAGTTTTTCCCTACCACTCCCCCAGCAGCCCACAGAGTTCATTAAGAGCAGCACATTGTGCAGGGTCCTTCACAAAAGCTCCTGGATTAACTCACCTCTGGAGAGAAAACAAGGCCAACCAAAATAAACTCCTGACACTCTGTTTTCCAGCCAGGTGACCTCTGCTTCCACACCCCTCTCCACCATCCCTGGATGTTGGATTAGGCCTTTTTCTGACCCAGAGATGGGGCAACTGAGAGGCGTTTTAAAAGCTTTTATTCCATTTTCAGCCTCATGAGAAGGGTGAGACAATACAGATGTTATAATTCACGCCATCACAATCAGAAGTTGACTATTTCCTAATTACAATACACTGTAAGCATTTCTTGGCCTCTCAGCTTTTGCCACACCATGCTGTAAATGCCTTAAAGCCAATCATCTAAAACATCCCCTCGTGGGTCCTACTACAGTGCATCTTTCATAGCTCTATTTCTCCAAAGTATCCAGTCTTTTTTGCAAAGCTACCTTTTGAAACTTGTTTCTAGCTCCATTTCTCTCTCAACAACATCTGTCCTATTCCATGGCATTTCTCAGTGAGCATTCCTTATCTCAAAGTTTACATACAAATGCACACTGTGTGAGTCTTCTGTCAGGCTTTGAGAATTTTCTACAAATCCATTTCCCACATTTCCCCCTCTCCCTTGAACAAAAAAGACTTCTTTGATGGCCTTGTTCATCATTTGTTGTGTACAGTAAAGTACATTAGGCACTAACTAACATTGTCTCTGTAACAATTAATGTATATAAACTGTCCGGCCCTGGGGACACCTGGGAGGTTACAGCTGCATTCAGCCTTCCAGCTCCAGGGGATCAGGACAAGACTCCCAGCATTTAACTGAGGAGAAGGGGCAGGGAAGCACATTCTCAGGATGAGGGGGCTGGTCCAGTCCTCACTGGAGATAAGCAAAATGCTGCCAAAGACCTCTGGACAGGGGGCAGGGATTCAAACCAAAAGAGGTTTGGGTTGGACATCAGGAAAAAAATTCCTCCCTGTGAGGGTGGGCAGGGCCTGGCACAGGGTGCCCAGAGCAGCTGTGGCTGCCCCTGGATCCCTGGCAGTGCCCAAGGCCAGGTTGGACACTGGGGCTTGGAGCAGCCTGGGACAGTGGAAGGTGTCCCTGCCATGGCAGGGGTGGCACTGGATGGGCTTTAAGGTCCCTCCAATCCAAACCCATTCTGGGATTCTGGGACTCGCCAAGTGGGAAACACCTGCAGCTGCACAATCTGATAGTGCTAAAACACAAACTCCAAACCCAGGCTCAATAAAATCAGGCTTTTGGGCCAAACATTTCTTCATCCACTTCAAGAGCAAAGATTCAAACACTGTTCTCAAACTTCACCACCTCAAGGATCCTTTAAGCCAAAACAGCTTTTTGAATTTCCCCTTTATTTCCCCATCTGGCAAAATGGAAAGTTTTCTGAATGTCAGCTATAAAAGGCATTTATAAACCTCTTCCATGTTTAACTGCAAAACTTGTACCTTGTATATTTAATAGGGCCAGCTGGCAGGAAATCAATAGGCTCTGGGTGCACCCTGGACAGCTATTAGTGTCCAACAGGCCCTGCATTTTTAACACATTCTACTGTTTAATAAACACACCAGGTCAGGACTAGAGAGCTGCTTATTTGGCAAAAAGGAGATTCCTTGCCAAGAGGAGGATAAAGCAGTAATGCCTTGGGCTCAGGAGGTTGTTGCCCAGTCCCCAGCACAGAGAGAATATCAGAGCCACCTTCCCATTGCCCCCAGGCTCTATGACCTCCCATCACCCACCTCTGGCTACACCAGTACTGAGCAGGGATTTGTGTTGGGGATTCCTTCCTTCCCAAAATAACACAAGTAAAATGAAATCTCACCCAAACCCACACACAGCAGAAAACCTTGATTTTAGCAGAGATTCCAGGTGTGAAACAGGTTTGGTGTGCTCCTTCAGAGATATCTCAGTGCCACAGCCCCACAACTGCAGGGAACACGATGGGAGCTCCTGCTGGCTGCCCTGGAATCTCCCCAGCCACCCAGCCTGCTCCCATCCAGCTTCCCCTGCAGTCTCAGCATACCTCTGATCCCCCAGGAGCATGGGACAGCAATCCCAGTGTCCCTGGCAGGTTCTGGGACCCCTGTGAAGATGCAGCTTCCCCAGGGCAGTGATCTGCCTCCCCAGTCGCTTGGGGGCTATTTTAATAAATCAGCTTTTGCTTTATACATTCTGCAAATGGTTATTAAGAGGCTCTGAGGGCAGATGCAGCTCAGGTATAAAATATCATTTACTGCAGGCATTGACTGAGCCAGGGTGGTACCTGGTGGGGAACAGGAAGGCGAGGAAGTGCTGGTGGTAGTGACATGAGAGCACATAGCACACCATTCCCAGGGAGGGCAGGAGCAGAATAAAAATAAGAGGTCAAGAAGCAGTCTCAGTGAACCCTGAGAGCCAGCAGGGAGATCCCAGAGGAGAAGAGCTTAAGGGAAAAGAACTTCAGGAGAACTGGCAGTTTTGGAAGCCCTATTAAGGCAGAAGTGCAAACTGCAGCAATAAAAAGCAAAGACAAAACAATGAAATCAATCTGCTCCTCTGCAGCCTCGTGAGCCTCCAGCTGCAAACAAAAAAAGGAACACAAAAACACAGGGGCATCATCTGAAAGGGGAAGGAAAAACATCTGCCATGACCAGGAAGGGACACACAAAGGAGATCCCAAGGACTTTCCCTGGAGTGATGGGAGGAGAAAGAGGGAGACCACAAAAAAAGCCTGGCCAACACACAAGCCAACCGTGTTTAATGTTCCTGCTGTACAAAATGAAAGCTGGCTGTACCTTTTCTTCTGCACCTCCTGAGAGCAACAGGAGGAGCCCAGCCTGGGCTGGGCAGAGACCAGGACCGAGATACAGAACCTGAACTAAATATTTTTCCTAGCATGGGTAAAGTCACTCCTGGAGCAGGCTGGATAAACTGGCTGACAGGATCAGAGGGTGCCAGGGGTGGCTTAGACTGGGTATTAAGGGAAATTTCCTCATGGAAAGGGTTGTCACAGGGCAGTGGTGGAGAGATTTAAAAGCCCCACAG
Organism: Peucedramus taeniatus; assembly: GCA_013400575.1. Taxonomy (NCBI): domain Eukaryota; kingdom Metazoa; phylum Chordata; class Aves; order Passeriformes; family Fringillidae; genus Peucedramus; species Peucedramus taeniatus. The sequence goes on along the minus strand of WBNO01023657.1, from coordinate 68,537 downwards.
ATGTGGCACTTGAGGACAGGGTCTGGTGGCTTTGGCAGAGCTGGGGGAACAACTGGACTCAAGGATCTTAGAGGGCTTTTCCAACCAAAAGAATTCTGTGATTCTCCTCCAATTGAAACCTTAAAGATGGAAGATGCCCCATGCTGAAAAGCTCCATCCCAACTCTGAGACGCTCCCTTTCTAAAGAGCAGGATCTCCTGAAAGGCAGGTGATGCTCAGTGTCCTGTGCTTGTGTCCACCCACCCACCCCATCCCATCCCTGAACCCTGCTCAGCACGGCTTCCCAAACTATTCCAAAACTCACCTGGATGTCAAAATGTACAAATTCACTTTCAAAGCCCCCAGTCACTGCCCCTCATCAGTGACTGCTGGACCTGGCACCATTCCCTGCAGGGATACCCAAGGCTCAGTGTGGACATTTCACAGCCCATAATCTGTTTATATTCACTACTGAGACCAAAATTTTGGGAGCTGATTGTAACAAGTCCCAGGACCTTCAAGAAGTCCAAGTCCCAGAGAACACAGTGCTATAAAATGAAAATCAGAGATTTCAACCCACACATAAACATTTTCTCCAAGAAATGCCTCAGATGACAGAGCTGGCAGAGCAGCACATGAAGGCACCAAGACTTTCTTTTACCACTTTTTTTACCAGGGGCATGAGCTGGGCACATTGATGTGCTGTCCCTCATCCCATTTATTTGGTCATTTCAGGAGCTCCTGGCAGACAGACAGGTCCAACACTCAACAAACCAGAGAAGAATCCAGTGTGAGGGATGAACCTTGGCCACAACAGATCTCTTTGGAAACAAAACCATAACCAAACTGAAACTCTGGGAGAAAAGAGCAGCAGCTGGGCAGAACCAGGACTGGGGGCTGGACATGCACAGAGACTCTCTTAGCTGTCAGGCTCAGCTTCCAGGTGTTCCAAACCTGCAGTGCCCACTCCTTTGATATCAATACTCCCTATTTCCCTGAGGAATTTACCTTCTGGAATCAAGTTAGTTACTCAAGAGAAGCTTTTGTTGTCATCTGTTTTCAGTTTCTTCTTAATTTTTTAAAGACCTTAAGTACTTCTCCTATGAGAGATTATTAATTTTTAATCTCAGTATTTTGCAGGGCTTACTGTGATGCCTGGCTTTTGGCCACCCACTGATTTAGTGTCTGAACACAACTTCAGTTGCTGTCTGCAAGCAAAACCTGAAACCTCCAAGCACAGGTATAAGCATTAAAGTTACAGCAGAAGAAATACGAGCCAATTTCTTCACAGGATATTTCACTCTGTCTGGTTTGCCTCCTCCTCAGATGCAAAAGTAATAAACCCTATTAATTTAAATCTTATTTAGCTGTTCCATCTCTCCACAATAATTGATTGGGCTTTGGACACTGAGCCAAAAACCCTCATCAAATCAGGTCTGCCTGGTGCCTGTGCTGCAGGGAGGTGTCACAGAGCTCCAAACCCACACTTGCTCTAATTGATTAAAAGATTTGGTCACTTGCACATTTCCATTTAGGCAATTAAGCTAAAGAGAGACAACCTCAGTGAGAGCAGCTGGGAGCAGGGATGGAGAGGGACCGACTCCCTTGGAGGATAGGATTATGACTGGGGATGTTGCAGTAATTCAGGTCTGGGGTGTCCCCCTCAGTGCTTTTGATGGAACAGCCTTGGGGGACACCAAACAATCCACCTTGGAGAATCATGGAATATCCTGACTGGAAGGGACCACAGGGACCATCCAGTCCAGCCCTGGCCGTGCACAGACACCCCAACAATCCCACCCTGGGCATCCCTGGAGCTCCTGGAGCTCTGGCAGCCTCGGGGCTGTGCCCATTCCCTGGGGAGCCTGGGCAGTGCCAGCACCCTCTGGGGGAAGAACCTTTCCCTGAGATCCAGCCTGACCTGCCCTGGCACAGCTTCCAGTCTGCTTTTCTTGTTCCCACAAAAAGCTGCCATATAATCCTGCATTGCCAGCCTCTCTGAAGGGGACAGGCAGGGATGCATGAGCCAGTCAGGGGGCCCTGGCAGCTGTGATAGCTCACAGGGACAAGGGAGACAAGAAGAGCATCCAGTGCAGAGTGCAGTCACATCTCTGACAAAACCCCCTTGTTTTCTGAGGATGTTTGGATACTGGCTCCACCCACGAGCTCTAGTGGAGGTGTCCTGCCCACAGCAGCTGGAACTGATGCCCTTTAAGGCCTCAACCCAAACCAGTCTGTGATTCCATGATTACTGGTTTGGGGCGAAAATGTGTCAGTCAGGACCAGCCAACCCCAGTGATATCCAACTCCCAGGGAAAGAAGCTGAACTGCAGTATTCTTGCCAAAGTGAGGAAGAGAAAATAAACAGGCCCCTTTTGTTGGCCTTTCCTTCCAGGGAGAGCTCGGTGGCTGTGCAGTTGGGAACATTGGCAGAATCTACAAATGTCAAAATCCTGAAAGAAGAGATCAAGAAGAAAGAACCCCAGCAGCCTTATCTGCAAGGCAGCATGTAGAGCTGCACGAGGAGCCCAGCACAAAACCTGCATGAAAAACATTCTGCCAGAAGCAGATCAAGACTGGGATTTCACATGTCTGCAGCAGCACAGATGGCACCTGCTGTTCAGGAGCTGCCTTGTTTATACTGTCCAGCCATCAGGGCCTGCAGTTCCACTTCAGTCTCACACACTGAACAACCTGCAAGGTGTGGGGGATAAAACAAGAAGTCCAGATAAGCCTGACTGCAGGGTTTGGGAGCTGGGGTGGCACAGGATCAGCAGGGATTGGGTGTGCCAAGGAGGGAGGGAAGATCCCTCTCACAGTCACATGAAGGCTACAGCAGCCCAGGCACAGGAGATGGAAAAGTCACCAAAAAGAAACCCTCTTTCAGCAGCAGTTCTGATTTAAGTCAAGCTTAATGTTCTGGGATGAACCTCAAACTGAGCCTTACATCTTCCAACTTAAACCTTCCAGTTTCCAGGGGAGGCCTGAAGACAGCAGCTGCTTTCCATATGGGAGAGTCCAACACCTGCCACCATCTCACCCAGAGCAGGGAAATAAATGAATCATTGCTGAAACCTCTGAGCTCAGTGCCCTGGGAAGCTGTTTCCTTGCTCTCAGGTTGTAGCCATCAGGAAAATCAGCACTGTAGCACACATTGTCATCAGGCTGCTGCTGCCAGATCCCTCTGAGGTGACAGTGACAGGATGATGAGTTAGAGACACAGGAAACAGTGCCACCTTCTCTGGGTCTCTACACTAATGGACTGATTTATCAATTATTGATAAATTTGTACTATCTCATTTATCAGTTTCTGCACTCTCCAGTTCACACTTGCTGGATTCCCCTGACACAGCCTATTCCACATCCAGGCTGCTGCCAAAAAATCCTGAATGAGGGCATTTGGAAGAGAAACTGGGAAATACTCTGTGGAGCAATGCTGGGAACAAAGCTCCTCACCCTGTTCACTGTTTAGGATGTACCTTGTGTGTGGGGACAGAGGGACAAGCATAGGCAGGGCAATGCCCCTCCCAGCACAATCCCACTGCAGGACCCCATGCATGCCATGTGGAAAACAGACACAAGCAGAAGGCTTTCCTTCCCAGTCACTGCCCTGCTCTGCAGCAAAGCAGAAGCTGCACATTAAAGGTGCCATTTGCCACTTCCTTCCCAGCCAGGAAAGCCCAGGATGAGGAAAGCCCATCCAGAGCACCCATAAACCCTTTGGAACAGACTCCCAAACACAAACTGCACAGGATGCCCAGTGTCCAACACTCACATTTAACATGGGAAGCAGCTTTCAAGGTGTCCTCAAGTCCTTTAAATGCTCCCATGAAATATCTGCATTATTAAAACCTGAGGACAATGAAAGACAGAAAGGGGCACTCAGAGGAATTTGGCTCTTTTGCATGGAAATATTATCACAGACTTCCAGAATGGTTTGGGTGGGAAGGGACCTTCAGGCCCATGTCATTCCACCCCCTGCCATGGCAGGGACACCTTCCACTGCCGCAGGCTGCTCAGAGAATACTCACTGGGATGCTGGACCACCATGCCCCAGGCTGGGGGATGGAATGGGTGTTATTGGCAGCCTGGGGTAAGGTTTGAGTCCCAGAGGAAGTACAGCTCCCATGGGATGATTTAGCAGGGTGGAAAACAAAAGAGCTCAAAGCACAACCTCCCTGTCCTCCCACTCCAGGCACTCTCACGTCACTGCTGGCATTTCTGCTGAAGCTCAGCCTCTCTTCCCAATCCCACCCTGCACTCCCCCAGTGTGACACACACCCCCCTTGGAAGCTCAGGCAGGAGTGAGCCAGTAGTGCTCAAGAAGCTCAGATCCAGCACAGCTCCTTTCCTTCAGGAATTCACCACAAAGTCAGTTCTCTGAGGAAAGGGGAGACTTTCCTGACCAATGGGAAGTCATTGAGTTGAAGACAGGTTGTCCTGCCTGGAGAAAAGGAGGCTCAGGGGGGACCTTGTGGCTCTGCACAGCTCCCTGCCAGGAGGGGACAGCCGGGGGGGTCGGGCTCTGCTCCCAGGGAACAGGGACAGGAGGAGAGGGAACGGCCTCAGGCTGGGCCAGGGCAGGACCAGGGGGGATTTTCAGGAGGAATTTCCCCATGGAAAGGGTGGTCAGGCACTGGCAGGGACTGCCCAGGGAGGTGGTGGAGTGCCCATCCCTGGAGGTGCCCAGGGAAGGGCTGGAGGTGGCACTCAGTGCTCTGGGCTGGGGACAAAGTGGGGATGTGGCACAGTTTGGACTGGGTGATCCTGGATGGTTCTTCCTACCCCAGTGCTTCTGGGATTTATCAGCTGCTGTTTTAGGAAGGCAATAATTACTGAGTGATCACTTTTCACTTGTTTAGAGCAATGAAATTGATGGGGGTGAAGATACTTTAAATATGGAAAATGGTCCAATTTCCAAAGACACTGCCATTGCTCAGCACCTCGGAGGGTTCACACAGCACACCCAGCCCACACTCCCCAGAGCACAGCTGGCTCAGGGACAGCTGGCTGTGTCCCACAGAGCTCCCACCCTGGCCAAAGCCCACGGGTGCCTTACCTCCAGCAGAAGACACACTTGTTGGCACAGGCCAGGCTGGGGGTGGCCTCCATGCAGCGGTGGCTCTCAATGCCATAGAAGGTGTGCTTGTAGCAGCCCCCACGGCCCCGCAGCATCGACTGAGGGCAGGGAAACACAGGAGAGTTAAAAACCCAGCTGGGGCCAGACTGAGGGCAGGGAAACACACACAGGAGAGTTAAGAACCCAGCTGGGGCCAGACTGAGGGCAGGGAAACACACAGGAGAGTTAAGAACCCAGCTGGGGCCAGACTGAGGGCAGGGAAACACACACAGGAGAGTTAAGAACCCAGCTGGGGCCGGACTGAGGGCAGGGAAACACACAGAGGAGAGTTAAAAACCCAGCTGGGGCCAGACTGAGGGCAGGGAAACACACACATCCGCTAGGAAAGTTAAAAACCCCATTTGCAACCAAACTGAGGGCACACACCCACACACACCAGGAGAGTTAAAAACCTCTCTGGAACCAAACTGAGGGCAGAGGAACACACCCACCAGGAAAGTTAAAAACCCCTCTGGGGACAAACTGAGGGCACATACCCACACCCCCACACCAGGAGAGTTAAAAACCCAGCTGGGGCCAAACTGAGGGCAGCCATGGATCTGCTCCCTTCAGCCACCTGTGACTTCAGTTCCAAGTCCAGCAATGCCCTGAGCAGGGCGGAGGGACACCAGTGTCACCTGCCCTGAGAAATTCCCAGCTCCCTATAAAATGTGACTCTTCACATGCACCCTTGCAGCCAGATTGCATTTAGAAGGTCAAACGAATCCCTGTGTTAGAGGAGAAAGAACTTTAAGCTCCTCAGTCCCTTCTCTGGCAGACCCCAGCACAACAATGTGCTCTCCTGCAGCTTTTCAGCTCAGCCCACAAAGAGCAGGTGAAGCCTCTTGAGCTGCAGGAAGTGCTCCTGGAAAAGCTCGCTCAGGAGCAACAAGGATCCATTTCAAGGCTGTCCTACTGAACACTCCATTCTTTTCATTTATCTGGCAGAGTATTTCTTGCAGCACTAAATTAAATAAATGCCCTGACCTTATAAACCCTCATTCACAGCCGGCAGTGGCTCCAGCAAGATGCTGCACTTCCCTTCCCAGCACAGCCACAGCAGCTTTCCCAACAGGATTCAACTCCTATTTATCATGCAGGCTGCTTGCAGAAAAGGCTGTCTTTCATTAGCTCAGTTAAATAATAATAAATGAGAAAGAAACTTTACTACTCTCAAGAGAAAATCTGAAATATAACACAGCAGCTTTCAATCTGCCTTCCTCTTCCTGGAGAGTCCTGGTGATTCAACAGAAAGGAGCAGCAGGGAAAAATCTACAGCTAATCCCTAACTGGCTGTACAGGTGGGAGATTAAATTACATGGAAAATGCTGTTGATTTTACCCATTCTTCAAATTCTCTCATTCTTCAAATGAGAGAGACTTCAGGAGATTCACAAATTCAGGACAGCAAGTTATATTTGGCTTTTCCTAAGGCAAACAATCAGACGCCTCCTAAAACATACAGGGTTTCTGGTTTTTTCTGGAATTTGACAGAACCCAATCTTTTCCATCTGAGATACCTCTATGAAACTCCACTTAATACTGATCCTGCCAGCCCTGCTTCTGCTTTCCTCTGATACAAATCTCCACAAAGGCTCCTAAAGGAGAGCTCCTAAAGGCTCTCCCACACTGGTGTGAACCTGAAGCAAAGCCACTGCCTGGAACCAATTTCAGCTCAATTTATTAGAAGACTTTACATTCAATTCCTGCTTAAACTAAAAATACTGTGGGCCCATCTAAGCACACAGAGCTGCTATTTATTTTGTGAAATGGCTTTACAGTGCTGCATTAAAGTCTGGGTCTTTCATAAAAATAGGTTTTCTGGCTTTCTCAATCACAACATGGAAGTTTGGCAAGGTTTTCTTTAAACGTTTCATGATCATGTCTGCCACTATAAAAAACAGAGGAGAGAAATGGGTCTAAGAGTGACCAGCAGAGTAGAAGTGGGATCAGTGCATCCCACACTCTCCTGACAGCCCAGGGTGGGCTCTCTATGCTGCTCAGGAGAACAAGGCTCTTGATGAAACAGCTCATTGACACCAGGCACTGCAATGAAAACTCTCTGCAGCCCACCCTGGGATGGCATCCTTAGGCCTCTTTCAAAAATAAAGAAAGTTAATAATGCAGCAGAGGAGAGCTCAGACAGCCAGGACTCATCACTGCCAGAGCACAGGAGTTACAGATGTGCTGGCATCTTAACGAGGTGCTGATTCCAGAGGTTCTCATCTAGGGATGCTCAAGGGTGCAGGATGTTGCAACACGGTGGGTGAAGGGTCTGGAGCCCCAGGAGCAGCTGAGGGAGCTGGAAAGGGGCTCAGCCTGGAGAAAAGGAGGCTCAGGGGGGACCTTGTGGCTCTGCACAGCTCCCTGCCAGGAGGGGACAGCCGGGGGGGTCGGGCTCTGCTGCCAGGGAACAGGGACAGGAGGAGAGGGAACGGCCTCAGGCTGGGCCAGGGCAGGCTCAGGGGGGATTTGGGGAAATTCCTTCCTGGAATTTGTTGTCCAGCCCTGGCACAGCTGCCCAGGGCAGTGGTGGAGTCCCCACCTCTGGAGGGGTTTAACAGCCCTGTGGATGTGGCACTTGGGGACATGGGCAGGGGTGGCCTGGTCAGTGCTGGGGGAATGGCTGGACTCGATGATCTCAAAGGGCTTTCCACCCTTAATGATTTTCTGATCAATATTGCTCCCCAAATGTACAACTGTAGAGTTGTGAGCTCCAGAGAGACCTGCCAAGGACAGCTGAAACAATAGCCACCCTAAAGTGGCTGCAGTTTATTCTGCAGGGCTCTGCTGGGAATATTTCTAAGTCTGGAAACTGCTTGAAAAGCTACTGAGTTCCAGCTCCTCCAGGAGCCACGTGCAGGGCTGGGAGGAGGCTGTGTCACACAGATGTGTTTATACCCATGGGTGTTGTACACAGCCACATCCACACATACCCCACAGAGCAGGGAAATCATTAACAGTGGAATCATGAACACCACCCGTGGAATTCAGATCTGATACATGCTGAGAACCAGGGGAGCCCTGACTGTCACAACCCAGCCCCAGCACAGGGGGTTCCAACAGCCTCACGTGCCTGCTCAGGTGTGGCAATGGCTGTGCTATCCCTGTTCCACAAACTCCCACCAGGGATACAACCTTCCCACTCTTCCCTCACGTGGATTTCAGTGGGCAGAATATGTTTTAGCAGACAGCAGAACAACAGGAAAAACCAGAAAAGGATGTTCCCAGCTCTGTGCCACAACTGCATTCTCACTCTTTGCAGAGGGATTTTAATAGCTGGAAATGCAAGGTTATAGCTTGAAAGATGGAATTTGGGTTTGTGCAAATAATAGCACATTTTAAATAATATTTCATCAGGAAATTGGAATACCTGAGCAAGTCTCTAGCTTTGTTTTTATTTATGAAATGAGAAAAGGAAACAAAACATACCTTTGTCCATCGGCAGAGCTTCACCCCAGAATGGCTCCCAATGAGTTTATAACCTGAAAACAAAGCACAAATCATCAAACAATTGAGTTTAGCCTGCAAGAATTGACACACAAAATATACCAAGTGGTACCCAGAGTGACTGACACTATGGAGTCAATGCTGCTTTTCCCCACTGGCCCCAAGGTGATACCACCAGCAATGGCAGTGCCACCCCAGGGACCTCAGCCAACTGGAAATGGTTTCTTTTAGTGGGACGTGGATTGATATTGCTGAGTCTGGTTTGAATCAGGGTGCCCATGGGACTCCTACATGGACAGGATGGCAGAGCCTGGCTAACCCAGGCTGTGGGACAGCTTACAGACCCAAGGAGCAGGACAGAGAACCAAGAGCATCTCCCTGGCCCCAAGCCATTGCTCCAGAACAGCCTCCTGTGCAGAACCAGGATCCCTGTCCCACCCTGCAGGACAAGAGCTGATTCCCAGTGCAGCTGGGAGGGCACAGGAGGGGAACACAACCAGGGCTCAGCCTGAACCCACCTGAGCTTAACCAGCTCCACCCCACTGGTTCTGGGGCAGCTACGGTTAGGGAGCTGCTCCTCCACACCCAAAGGAAAGCTGAGCTCAGACCAGCTCCTCATTCCCCAGCCAAGATCAACACAATTCTATTCCAATGGGTCCAGAAGGATTAATTGCATAATGTTCGTTAAGCACTAAGTGCTATTATTACCCAAACTGCTCAAGTGGGGTTATATTCCTCTTTGAGAAAAGTGCTTAGAGGCCAATATGTCTGAAGGATTAAAAATCCCTTCAAAATCAGCATAAAAATAAGAGGGATTTGAGACACCTCGCTGTGACCCTTACAGTGGCATTCACATGTCACTGTCCTGGCTGTCCCCAAACTCAACACCTCCCAGCTGCCCACTGCACCTTCCTGCTGCTCTTATTAACACTTTCAAGGAAATGAAAAAATATCACATTTTAGCTATCAAGTCCTCTTCCTGCCAACCAGCACAAACCTAACAGGGAAAAAGCCTTCAGCTCAGCAAACTGGCCTTCAGCTCCTCCACAGAGCAGCACAAGTGCCCTGCTTGTCTGTCCCTGAGCTCCTCTGGCACAGCAAGGTCCCAAAGCAAGGTGAGAGCAACTGCATCCCAAAGTCCCTCACACCTGCAAGGACACGGAGCCAGCCAGGAACTGCAGGAGCAGCAGATGCCACACCAGCTGCAGCAGGCAGAAATTAAACTGTGTGCACACAGACAGGGCTAACAGGGAACCAAACAGTGCTCTGCCCCTGCCACTCAAACCCAGCAGGGACCTGCCCAGGCTCCTCTTCCCACTCCACCTGATGGTGTTTGATCCATCTCCTCACACTGGAATACACAGGCAGAGTGACCTCTGCTGCAAGAAGGCTGAGAGGGACTGGGGACAAGGCATGGAGGGACAGGACACAGGGAATGGTTTCCCACTGCCAGAGGGCAGGGTTAGGTGCGATATTGGGAAGGAATTGTTCCCTGTGAGGGTGGACAGGCCCTGGCACAGGGTGCCCAGAGCAGCTGTGGCTGTCCCTGGATCCCTGGCAGTGCCCAAGGCCAGGCTGGACAGGGCTTGGAGCACCTGGGATAGTGGGAGGTGGCCCTGCCCTGTCCCTTTAAGGTCCCTTCCAGCCCAAACCATTCTGGGATTCCGTGACAGCCCTTCTAAACCAGTCCCCAAAGCCACGGGCAATCTTGAGGACACCTTTACCTCAGACTGGCTCAGATTCAGAGAATGCTGGTGCAGGTTCCAGGGGCACTGCCACACACACAGAGCTGCACGTGACTGGAACCCAACACCTCCCTGCCCTGACTCTGTACTGCCTCTTTCTGCTGCTTTTCTCAGCAAACAGCTTGTCCAGCAAGGTCTAATCTCAGCTGAGACCTCCCTGCCCTACTAAAATGTGTGTCCTTACAGGATTTGTGGATGAGAGCTGAAAAGGTGCTGCATTCCTCTCCTTCTAATACAGCTGTCCAAGGCACACTCTGCTGCTGTCACCCAGCACAGTCCAAGCCTTATTCTTCCCGTTTCTCCAAATCCAGCACCAGCAGTCATATAAGATTATTCTCTCACAGATCACTTGTCAGTAACAGCAACATGGCTGCTTTCAAATGGGTTTTGCAGAAAAATTACATTGAAAATAGGACATGCCCACCCAGATCTGCCACCGAGCTGTTTGAGGGAAGAGGAAACAGCTGAACTGAGCAAGGTGCCAAGCTCCAGAGCTCCAGCATTTTCTCTTAAGTTCCTTAAATCAACTTCCACCATGTGGAGCACCCACAGCTTCTTTTAAAGGCCAAGAAAATTGCACATGTTCAACATCAAAACGGTCTCACAAATGCCAGCCAGCTTTGGGGATGAGAGGGGGGGTTACTCATCTCTGCCACTGCCAGGAGTCCCAGCTGTGGTGACAGGAGGGAGCAGCAGAGACATGCAGAATTAAAGCCACAGAACTGGGGTCCTGCACCGTGTGAGGAATTGGGAGAAGGTGTGATCACCCAGCACCAGGTGCTGGCCATGCCAAGCTTCTGACACTTGGGAATGAGAGAAAATACCAAAGACCAAGGCTGGACACTTGTGCCACCCCTGCTGCCAGTGAGCAGAGACTCTACAACATTGCAAAGCCATTCTTCAGCACTGGCTGCACTGCTGGGAAGGAGGCAGCAGAGCAGTCTGGGCCAAAAGAAAGGACAAAAGATTAAGCAAGAAACTGGGAGTGTCCCAGAATCACAGAACTGTTCTGGCTGGGAAACCCCTCTGAGATCATCAAGCCAAACCATTCCCCCCACTGAGCCTTGTCCCCAAGTGCCACATGCACAGGGCTGTTAAACCCCTCCAGGGGTAGGGACTCCAACACTGCCCTGGGCAGTTGTGACAGGGCCTGACCTCCCTTTCAGTGAAGAAATTTTCCCAAAATCCCCCCTGAGCCTGCCCTGGCCCAGCCTGAGGCCGTTCCCTCTCCTCCTGTCCCTGTTCCCTGGCAGCAGAGCCTGACCCCCCCCGGCTGTCCCCTCCTGGCAGGGAGCTGTGCAGAGCCACAAGGGCCCCCCTGAGCCTCCTTTTCTCCAGGCTGAGCCCCTTTCCAGCTCCCTCAGCTGCTCCTGGGGCTCCAGCCCCTTCCCAGCTCTGTTCCCGTCCCTGGACATGCTCCAGCCCCTCAATGTCCTCCCTGCAGTGAGGGCCCAAATCTGACCCCAGGACTGGGATGTGACCTCAGCAGTGCCAGCACATCCTCACTGCAAAGCTTCAAACAAACATGTGAAAAACTGTGATCAAAGCCAGCCTGAGTGTTTCCAGCTCTGTTCCCATGCTGCAGCTCCTGCTGAGCCTTCTGGAAGCTCAGGCCAGCTCCACTCTTCCATCAGCTTTGCCACAACATCCCTGTGGCTCTGCCAAGGCCAACGGTGCTTGAATCCAATCATCCTGAGGGCCCCATGTCTGGAGCTGTGGGTGCCAGGACTCCCTGCAAACACATTCCCCCCTTGCTCTGGAGGGATGTGACTCGTGACCAATAACTCTAAGTGCATATTTGGATACAGCACCTTCCAAACAATCCAGTGTTTGATGGATCTGCTGTTCCCCACCCCTGTGTACCTTCAGACACTACAGCTGAACAAACCAATCTATTTATTATTTCCACAGTCTAATATGCAAAGGATTCCTTCAATTATGGACAGGCTCACAGTAATCAGCTCAACTCCCAACTCAAGGACAAGAACATCTCATCTGAAGGCTGGGTATGAGTTGATCCTGCTCTAGATGATAAATTTTAGATGATCTAGAAGCTTGCCAAACTTCACTGAAATTGTCACTTTTATAGATGTGAATTAAGCTTTTAAACAACCTTTGGGGTGAAATGAGTGTTATCAGGCAGTAACACCAGGCTGAGGAGCATGTGGTGATTGCTCACCCTGACGGCCAACTGGAGTTTAATAGAGCACAGAGGGACATGGAACTGGAGAGATGGCCAAAGTCAAAGCTCCTGATGGCTCCAGAGGCTGGGGCAGGACTGTGCTCAGCTCTTTGGAACCACATTGCAGCATTTCCACTCCACCCTGGAAATACAAGTTTAGAAGTCCTTTCTCTGAAACTCAAAGAACTCGAGGAGGGACCCAGCTGAGCTCTCAGCACTGAGCCAGGGCACTGCTGTCTGCATTCCTAGGGCACATTCCAGCATCCAGGTGCTCTGGATGTGGTTTGCCAATTTACCAGTGCCAGACACACATCCAGTCTTTCCAAGCTCCTAAACATGGATGAGTTACATCCATAACTGAACAATTCTGTTATTTTTGAGAGCAGAGCAGGTCAGCTGAATTTCTACAAGCATTAGTGTCCCTGTCAGGGCCATGTCACGCCACCTGCTCTCAGTGGAGCTGAATAACCCTGAGAGCTGAGCTGAGCAGCCTTCAGGGACTGCAGACCATCCCTAGGTGGCAGAACAAAACCCACAGACACTGAATCCCTGAGGTTAGAAAAATCCTCCAAGGTCATCCAGTCCAAGCTGTGCCTGATCCCCACCTTGTCCCCAGCCCAGAGCACTGAGTGCCACCTCCAGCCCTTCCCTGGGCACCTCCAGGGATGGGGACTCCACCACTGCCCTGGGCAGTCCCTGCCAGTGCCTGACCACCCTTTCCATGGGGAAATTCCTCCTGAAAATCCCCCCTGGTCCTGCCCTGGCCCAGCCTGAGGCCGTTCCCTCTCCTCCTGTCCCTGTTCCCTGGGAGCAGAGCCCGACCCCCCCGGCTGTCCCCTCCTGGCAGGGAGCTGTGCAGAGCCACAAGGTCCCCCCTGAGCCTCCTTTTCTCCAGGCTGAGCCCCTTCCCAGCTCCCTCAGCTGCTCCTGGGGCTCCAGACCCTTCCCAGCTCTGTTCCCTTCCCTGGACACACTCCAGCCCCTCAGGGTCTGCTTTGTCCTGAGGGGCCCAGGACTGGAGGTGCCCCAGCAGTGCCAGCACGGGGGACAATCCCTGCCTGGCTGACACCTCCCAGTTCAGATCTCTGCACCACCAAAAGTTTGCTTTGACCCAAAATTCCTAAGTGAAAGATTCAATATTGAAAGAAAGAAAGAAGGAGATCTATGGTTGAAAAAGCTCCAAAAAACACAAGGAAAAGACTGAGCCATCCTTCTCCAGGAGTGCAGGCTCTGGGAGCTGGGAAAGCCACTCCAAGGCCTCACTGTGCCTCCAAACTCTGCTGGCTGTCACAGGGCTGCCCTGAGAGCAGCAAAGTTCAGCTGCCACCTCTGCGTGGGGTTATCCAGCACTCTCCCAGAATAAAACCACTGCTTTGAGGCTGTGATTATTGCTGCTAGTGCTGCAACTCAGGGCAGCCTCACACCAGCAGAAGGTTTACAGGGAAAAAATTCCCAATTTCCTGCAGTTCTGAAGGACTGCAGTTTAACAGGCCCAGAGCTGAAGGTCAGTGACAGCAGGATCCATCCCCACCTGTAAGGACCATTTTCCACATTGAAACACAACTGCTGTGCTTGAGTCACCACCCAGACAAAGAATATTTGAAAATTAATAATAACAGTAAAAATAATAACAGCAACAACTACAACAACAAATGCCCCTGGTGAGGCACCTGTTCAGATTATATCAGTATTTTATACAAATCTAGAAAGATGAGGACTCTGGGAAGTGGAATTTTTCAGATTGCCCAAGCATGACAAGAGACACCTCCAGGTTCATTCCTAGAACTGCTCAACCTTGAAGAAATTCTTACCAGAATTAGACTGTCTCTTTGTTTGAAAAAAAGGCTTTTAAAAAATACAAAAGGCTCGTGATTTGGGAAGGATTGCTCCCATGAGCTGAAAGCAGGAGTGGGACAGAAGCAGGGACTGCAGGACTGTACCTCATTGCACAAACCCTGTCCCTCCCAAAGGGATGGGAGGTTTGGCCTCTCAGCTGCTTCAGATCCCTGTCATTGTACACAACACAAACATCTTGAACACTTTTAAGACACAGTAAAAGCCTCCTGGGGGCAGTGAAAGGAATTCAGCTGCTGCACAGACAACCCACAGCCAACCTAGAGCCAGGAAAATGAGACTGGCAAAGTTCAGAGGTGGGAATGCCACAAATTCCAGCCTCCACAGCTGATCATAAGAGACCTCAAGGATTCTCAAAACGTGGTGTTTCCCTTTGACTCAGAAGTCTATTTTAATCCAAGAGCACCTTTTCCTCTGCAGCACAGGAATATAAAGCCTCCCACGGCCAAAGGCACCATTTCCTGTCAAATGATGCCTTTGCCAGACATAGCCTCAGAGACCACTGTATCAACACCAGGGAAATGCAGCACAGCTTCCTGTATCCAGCCCCTTTGTCCAAAAGTATCACCAAGACAGAACATTCCCAAAAAGGGACCATGGGCTGGTTTGGTTGGAAGGGACCTCAAGCATCAACCAATCCAACTGGTGATTCAGCCATTCCCATGGGGAATGGCTCACTGTCAGAGAGCAGGGATGGATGGGATATTGGGAATTAGGAATTGTTCCCTGTGAGGGTGGGCAGGCCCTGGCACAGGGTGCCCAGAGCAGCTGTGGCTGCCCCTGGATCTCTGGCAGTGTCCAAAGTCAGGCTGGACAGGGTTTGGAGCAGCCTGGGACAGTGGAAGGTGTCCCTGCCATGGCAGGGGTGGGGTGAGATGAGCTTTAAGGTCCTTTCCAACCAAAACCTGTCTGGGATTCTGCAATTCTTTATTCACAGAAAAACTCAGGAAATCTGCAAGCACTTGGCATTTTTAAGAGCTGTACCTCAGGGTCAGCTTTGGCTGAAGTCTGGAATGGGAGGTTCCACCTGTACAAGTCTCCTTCTGAAGCACCCAGCACACATGCAAAAGGTAACAGATAGGACTGCTGACTGCTATGAGCTGCACCTCTTTTCTGTTCTGTTTTCCTGAGACACTTTTCAGTGATTCAGGGCACATTCCCTTCTCCACATTTCCATTTGTCTGAACTCTCCCCTTGTGTAGGGTGAGTGTCACATTACAAAGAAAGGACAGCAAATTTTATCCTTGCCTGAACATATCCTGTACTTTGTTCCAGCTTAGACTTAATTTCAAAGCCCAGTACTCTCCAAAGCCCTGCCAAAACCTAAAACAAACCGAAAAAATTATGCACTTCAAATATAAATGTGTTTATTTTTATTTTCCTCTTTGTCATACATGGGGTTATTCTACCAACTCTGGTAACACATGAGAGAAGAATCAGCCCCCTAAATGTGATTTACCCATTTCCTCTGCTCCTGCTCAGGTGCTACAGCTGTGCCAGCACATCAGAATTGGAGTCAGCTCTCCACCAGCTCCTGGCAGCTCTCACACAGTGGGGCTTAAGCATCTTCTGCTGCCTGGACTCCTTCCTTTTACCTGTGTGTTTGCCCTTTACTTACAGACATTTCCTAAAGAATTGATCTCTGTGCCTGGGTTTGGTCACTGTATTTATTCTGCTCACCACAAGTAATTTCTTAGCTAGCAAAGTAATTTTAATCTGCCCACGGCCAGTATTTGATTTCTGTTTTCTCCCCCCCCCACATTCTGGGGACTGCACCGGTGTCACCAATCCCGGAGCCAGCTGTGGGCTGCTAGTGCCACCTGGAGTTCAACAGCTCCTCCCAAAGCCTGCCAGATCCCAAACCCTAGAGCACAGAGCCTGCAAAAAGTACCCAGCCAGCAGCACAAGGTCTGTGCCATGGCTTGGGATTCCATTTCCAAGCATTGCACATTCCAAAGGCTCAGGACAGAGAGCCAGGCTGAGCTGGGCACAAGAGCTGCAGGAACTGGGAACCTCAGCCCAAGAAGGGCCAGCAAAAGCCACCAAAGCTTTTAAAAACCTCAACTCCAGGTCGGTGAGCACTTGAAAAGCCCAGCCTTCAGTATTTTTCTGAAGTCAGCCTCTTGCCTGCCTTCCCCACTAAAAGCCACAGGCCAAAGCACAGCTTTAGCTATAGCACAAAAGTCAGAGCATGACAGTTTAAGTGGCTGCTGAAGCCCAGACTGTTTCAGATAAGAGCTGACTCTTAATGCACCACTTGTCTTTGGAGACAAGTAAAAGAGAGGTGTCCTGGGCATCCTGGGGCTAAATTGTAGCCTTCCTTAACCAGTAAGGACAGAACCAACTGGACTGCAGCAAAACTGTCCTTGTGGGACAGAATAATTTATCCAATGCCAGCAGGGTCAGCCTTTGGCATCATTAACCCATTCCCAGTGTGCTGCCAGGCAGGGAGAGCAGGGATTTGTTAGGTCCTCTTACAGCAGGAAAGAGCAAAGCCAAGAGCTCACAGTGTGAGCAGCTTCAGAAGTCCTGGAATCATGGAATGGTCTGATCTGAAGGTCTGATCCAGTGCCACCCCTGCCATGGGCAGGGACACGTTCCACTGCCCCAGGGTACCCCAAGCCCCATCCAGCCTGGCCTTTGGCACTGCCAGGGATTCAGGGGCCTCCCTCCCCACCCTCCCAGGGATCAATTCCTTCCCAATATCCCATCTAACCCTGCCCTCTGGCAGTGGGAAGCCATTCCCCATTGAAGCCTCCTCAGCAAACACTCAGCTCTCAGGGTTCTGGGCTCACTGCTCCTGTTCCGTTCCTGCCCCGTTGAGGGAAGTGCATCAGAGCTGACCTGGGGCTGCTGAACCACCCCTGTGACATGACAGGGCTGATAGAGGTGGCTGGCACTGAGACACATCATGTCTGAGCTCCAAATAGCTCAGGCAGGCAGTGAACAATCCCTCTCCCAGCTGCCAGCATCCAGCAGGACTTGGTTGGCTTCAGTCAGGCCACCAGCATCAATAAAACATTTGGCAAATCCAGGAGCAGCTGTGACTAATGATGGCACCAACCCGAGCAGAGCACAGTCATGGTCAGTCCCTGAGTCATGAACAGCCTGACTGGAAGGGACCCCAGGGATCATCAGCTCTCAGCCCTGCACAGACACCCCAACAATCCCACCCTGTGCATCCCTGGAGCTCCTGGAGCTCTGGCAGCCTCGGGGCTGTGCCCATTCCCTGGGGAGCCTGGGGTAGTGCCAGCACCCTCTGGGGGAAGAACCCTTCCCTGAGATCAAACCTAACCCTCCCCTGATGCACAGAAGGGTGTTTTGGTTTTTTGTTTGTTTTACAGAAAAAGAAAACTCCACTGTTTTTCTACTTTCATCTTTCTTATTGAAACAGCAGCTTGAGACCCCCTCTAAAGCTCACCAAGGATTTAAATGTACTTCCTGAGAAATCAGGAACACTGGAAAGGCTCATGAGTCCTTCACCATATACCAAATCCTCCTGGCATCCAGGCCAAGCAAAAGCACCTTTCAGCCCAAAAGGGATTGTGTCAAAAATTTACAAGCTTCAAAAAGCAAATGTGAAATTGGGCTGTATTCACCAAGCACCACAGGAAATGTGAACATGGAAAGACTGTCTCTATTTTCAGTCGATTTCATTTCTTTCTGGCTACCTGGACACACAGAATGACTGGAGCACTACCAAGAGCACTGCAAATCCAACAAACAACCAGTGCCAGCCTCTTCCCCCCTGCACTGGGCACTCACCAAAGCCTCAGAGCTGTGCTGCTGTTTCAGGCAGAGCTGGGCACTGATGGAAATGGAATTGGAATTGTATTGTCTCTGGCTGGGACTTCCAAAAGCAGCTCTTGCTGAGTACCTGTTACCAAGGTATCTGCAAGCAGCCAGCTCCAAGAGCTCATACCTCTGCAACCCAATGGGGAGGCTAAATTTAGCCAATATTCAATACCAGGGCTAAAATAAAAAACCTTTGCTTAAGCACTGTTCCCTTTACCTCGAGGAAGGTAAATTGCTTTGAAGATGAATTCACAGTGAGCACTACCATGGTCTGAGGAGATGCTGCTCCAAGAAAATCCTCTGTTATGCAACTGCAATATCAAAGAACAGCTCTCCCTGAACCACTAATACTTATTTTCCTTCTCTTGGGTTAATTATGCCCTCAGGGATACTCTTGAAAATACACTGAGCCTACACCCAAAGAAACCAGTTGGGGCAAAATAAATGAGATAATCTTCTGACTACACTGCACTTGTTATTTTAGGGGGAATGATGCTGAGGGAAGAAGGGAATTGTTTTATTTTTGTAGCCACAAAAGCCTTCCTGGTGTGTTATTTACAGGAAAAAAATGTTATATGACATAAAAAAAACCAATGATGCAGCTTCTCTTTTTCACAGCTGAGTGACCACTGAAGAATTTGATGAGCAGCAGAGGAGGGAGAGCTGGGAGAGGCAGCTGGGCTGAGGACACAACTGTTTAGAGTCTTTGAAAGTGCAGATTTATGTAAACAGATCCTACCAGTGGCTCCAATACTGGCACTACCATGAGCACTGCAGGAAGGGAAAATGTGGACCCACCTACCTGGATAATGAATTCCTGTCCCTGGAGTGTCACAAGGAAATCAGAGCTCTTTGGGGAGCCCTCTTTGAGTCAAAAGAATTATGGTAGTAAGGTGACCTTCCCTCCAGCACTGCTTTATTTTCCAAATGGCCACTTTGTACAAAAGCACAGTTCCATTCACACCCAAACCAGCAAGGACTGGTGAGACTGAGCCAAGGGGAAATGCTCCAACCACCACACAGAGCACAGGGTCAGCACAGAGCACTGTCCCCATCCCCTGCTTTCTTTAGTAGCAACTGAATAAATAAAAACAAAAGTCTGCCACCTTAAACACAAAACCAAGTAAAATATAAATAAAATGCAGTCAAATACATGACAAAACCAAAGTAACTGTCACCACACCACAGCCTTCAGGAGTGAGGCTGAAAAGATGGATTGGCTAAGGCCTGCACTGGCCCCAGCCAGCAGCAGCTCCCTGGGGGCCATAAGGAGAAGGCAAAGTCTCTGCCACTCCTTGCTGAGCCCTCATGTCGTTCCTCACACCACACAGTTAAAGAATGGCTCTTTGCTTCCCAGCTGTGCCAAGGCTGATGCCAGCCCAGCGACCAAAGCTGGCAGCCACGGGCTGGGCAGAACACTGCAGGCACTGCAGAGCTCAGGCCAAAGAGCAGCCGAGCCCTGGGGGCTGGGGGTGCACAGCTGGACTGGCCCAGGACACGCCAGACCCCAGCTCTCAGTGACTCTGGGGCATTATCAGGAGCTTCAGGAGGGAAACCCAGGCCAGCCCCATCCCTGCAAGTGCTGAATAAATGTGAGGATGTGGCTCCTGAGGTCACAGTTTAGTGCTGAACATGGGGGTGATGTGTTGGTGGTTGAACCTGATGATCTCAAAGACCTTTTGCAACCTCAACAATGCCATTGTAACACTGATTTAGCAGCAAAGCAAGCCCACTCCACCCAAAGAGAGAAAAGAAGCCAGACTAAATTCCCTTTAGTCTCCATGTGAGCAGCAAAAGGAAGCCCCCATCAGCCTCCTCCTGGCTCTGCCACTCGCAGCCGAGGCTCCTGAACTGCAGGGCTCAGTCTGGATCTCCTCATGCTGGTCCTTTGTTTTAAAAAGACATGAAATCCACTCCAACTGCTCTCATTGGAGAGTTGCTGATCTAAACATCTAGTGGATGGTTAAAATTAGTTTGAACTACTTCCTTTTCTGGAAACAGTGTTTCAGCAACAAATCAGTTTGAAACTGAGATAAAAGCAAGGGATTAAGTTGCAAAACAGATGCAAAGCTGATCTTTAAATATTCCCTCACAAACCTACAGTGTGGGAGCTGCAGAGTGTGGGACCACTGGCACATCTCTCAAGCTGCCTCAGCAGGTACATCAAACCCTGGGAGCTCCAGGCACTGCATGAGGAGCTGCCCAGGAGCCAGCAGAGTGTCCTGGGGGCATCAGGAAGAGCATTCCCAGCAAGTCAGGAAGTGATCCTGCCCCTCTGCTCAGCCCAGGTGAGGCACCTCTGCAGTGCTGTGCCCCCAGGTCAAGACAGACCAGGTGCTACTGGAGAGGGTGCAGAGGAGGCCACAAGGATGATTTGGGGTCTAGATCATCTCCCTGGTCAGGAGAGACTGTGGGAGCTGGGCTTGGCCAGTCAGGAGAAGGGAAGGCTGAGAGGAATCCCATCAATCCATACAATATCCCCAGGGGGTATCAGAGGATTGTGCCAGGCTCTGTTCAGTGCTGACAGCGAGAGGATGAGGAGCAATGGCCATGAACTAAACCACAACAAATTCCACCTCCACATGAGAAAGAACCTCTTCCCAGAGTGGCAGAGCTTTGGAACAGCTGCCCAGGGCAGGCTGGAGTCTCCCTCTACAGCCACACCCCAAAGCCCCTGGGAAACATTCCTGTGCCACCTGCTGTGGGAACCTGCCTTGGTGCTGTGGGACCAGGTGATCTCCAGAGGCCCTTCCAGCCCCAGCCATTCCGTGTGTCCTGTTCTGTCTGTGGGTCAGGCCTGTTACAAGGGCCCAGGGCAGCCCCTCACCCACTGCTCTGCTCAAAGCCAGCACCAAGGCTCTGAGCTGTGCCCCAGCTGCTCTGGCAGAGCCTCACCTTGTTTAGTGAGTGCCTCCCTCAGGGCTGGGGTGATCATCTCTCTCCTCTCAGCTCCAGCAGCTCCCTCCTGCAGCTCCTGCTCTCTCTGTTGGAAGAATTACAGGGAATTACAGCCAGTTAGAGCCAGGCACCACCTCAAACACCAGGGCACAGCCACACACCTGCTGGACTGAACTGAACCAAGTGCCACACAGCAAATCCTGCTTCCCTCTAGTCTTGCATCTCATCCCTCTTCCCAGGAGTAACTTAGGACAGTAAACTGGAAAAGGAACACCCCCAGCACACCAGATTTGTCCCACTGACACAGCAATAAAATTCCCAAGGATATTTTAACAACCAGGATGTGAAATCTCATCCAAGAGTGACTCCAGGTTTTAAGCCCAAATATTTCACGAGTGCACAATAACCAAACCAGTGTGTGCCTGCAGTGCCACTGCTTGGGAGAGCTCAGGGAGCAGTCCCAGGAGCTCACAAAGCAGAGGAGCCCTGGAGCAGCAGCCACCTGCACCACCAAAATTCAGCCACAGCAAAGGCCTGCAGGAAAAGGCTGCTCCCCCTGCCCACAGCCCCCTCCATCAGCCCATGGAAGTCTGGCTTCCAGCTGCTTCCATTCACAGCTAAGCCCTGGGCAGGAGTTGCAGATACTGGGATAAAGTCATAGGCAGGAGAAGCAAACATTGGCACGTAACAAGTGGTGACTCCCCTGCTGTGTGAGTGTCACTGCTGAGACTTTATGGGTATTTATTGTTTCGTGTCTGCACAAAGAAGCATCAAAGTGGAAATAATTACTTGGATATTTCATGCAACTTGTAATCTGTCAGTCCTTTATGGCTTTTATTGAAGGAGTTATGGATAAACAACAAAAACCAGCAGAGGACATTTTGTCTTGACAACACTGAGGCTATTTCACATCCAAGCCTCTTTTGTGCCAAAGCCATGGAAAAAGTCAATGGAAATGCTTTCAGTTTGAGTCTCCTCACCAGCTGTCAGCATCACTGAGGAAACCAGTGCTCCTGACTCGCCAAACTGCTCTTCATAAACAGGGAGAGGAGCCTGGCTGCTCCTGCACATAAACACACTGCTTCTGTACCTAAGCAACAACTCCGAAAATAAAAGGTACCTCCAAAGAAAAATAAATTTGAATATTAAAACCCACACACACACAGAGGTTCAAGGACAAAACAACGCTCCTAATAAACACCTGAGAAGGAAATAGGAGAGTAAAACATTTAGGGATGGAGATTATTACCTTCCCTACTAGTTTTGGATAAAACTGTGCTCACAGACTTAGGGATGTTGTTCAGAAATGTATTTTTCAACAACCAGTACCACAACAGGGTCCTTTCTGACAGAGAAAGCTGCATCCACTTTCTACTTCCTTCCATTCAGCTTTCTGAGCCTCTAGGCAGGACTTCATTGGTTTCTGTAACACATCAAAACTCCCCTGGAAGCCTACATCTAATAATTAATTGCCGTTTTAGTGGGTTTTAAAGCTCATTTCTTGAGCCTTGATCTTAATTTATCAGCAAGACTCTTCAACAGAAAATATTAATATTGCTGGGAAAGCTTCATGCATAAGGAAGGAAGGAGATACTAGATAAAAACTTTATCTTCCAAGTGTTAAATAAAGAGCTTGTCCTGTCACAAGCCATCACTTAACCCAGGCCACAGGCAAGGCCCTACCTTAGCACAGATTGAGACCTGGGCTAGAGGAAGGAAGCCCAACCCATGGCAGGGGAATGCAACTGGAGGAGCTTTAGGGTCCCTTCCCACCCAAATCTCTCCCTGATCCTGCGATTTGGGAGCCCCTTGCAGTCCTGAGCAGGATTTAAAAGTGGACACCTCCTGGCCTGTGCTTTACCATCTCAGGCCAGGTCAATCCTCCCAGAAGAACTAAATCTCCACTGTGGAGCACATCCTAATATTAAAAATGCAGTCATTGAATTAATTACAAATGAGAGACCGCATCCAAGAAAGCCTCCAAACAGAGACAAAGTCCTTCTGCTTGGAAAACATTTGCATTTCTACCTCCCTGCCACTACAATACCTGAGAAAAGCACCTCAATAGAACAACATCCAATTCCTTCCTGGCAGGACAGAAATACAGTTCAATTATCATTTGCCCCTCACAGAGAGGATCACAATTCTCCCTGCCCACAGCCTGATGCAAGAGCTTGTAAACAAAACCATGCTTTGTTTTTCCCTGGCCTGCAATGCCTGACCTGTTCACTTTGGCAGGGGATTGGTGCACGTACTCCTGGTGGGAAATGAAATTCACTGCACAGTGATTTTTACTTATTGGCTTAATAAACCTTTCAGATCTTTTATTGAGGGTTGGAGAAGAGGGGAAAAAGTTAACTTTGCACAGAGGAAACTTCCCCAGTTGTGGTGATTTAGTAGAGAGCCCTGCAGTAAATCCAAGGCAAATCACTGTCTTTTCACAACAAATCAAGCAAGCAGTGACAAGAGCCAGCTTTTTAGGCCCTTGAAATACTTCACTGCCAAAAACTGGAGGTGCAGTTCACAAAGGAGTGGGCCCAGAGATGAGGAGAACCTCTGGATAGACCCTGATCCCTTGGAAGACTCAGCACAGCTCTGCTGCAGGCTGGAGGGGTTTGGTTGTGGATAAAGGCAGCTGAACCTCAGCTATGATCCCCTGCTCTGCAGCTGAAGGGAGAAGGAATCCCTTCCCTTTCCCTCTCACACTGGCAGCACAGAGGCAGCACATTCCCAAGGCAAGGAAAACAACTTCCATGGAGCAAGAGCCCCTGACACAAGCGAGGGCCTCAGCATTCCCTGCCCCAGGATAAATCCCAGTGCCAGTGTTTCAAAGGGCTTCCTCCAAATCTGCCTTCCAAACTCAGCCCCAGCCACCCCCAAAGGTGACCACCAGGATGTGCTACCGCCACTTGTCCTCCTCTCTGAAGTGCCCTCTCCAGGATGTGCAGGTGCCAGACAGCTCCCTGGGTTTCCCACTTTATCCATCAAACAAATCATGTAGGGGGGAGAAAAATAAAAAATACACTGAAACTCCACACAGAGGCTGAAAAGTTTGGGATGTTCAGATTTGGGAAGAGGAGGTTGTGTGGAGACCTCCCAGCACCTTCCAGGGTCTGGAGGGGACACAGGGAAGCCAGAGAGGGACCCTGCATCAGGAACTGGAGTGTCAGGACAAGGAATAACAGGTTCAATATGATAGAAGGGAAATTACAGTTTGATATTAAGGAGAAATTATTTCCTGTGAGGGTGGGCAGGCCCTGGCACAGGGTGCCCAGAGCAGCTGTGGCAGCCCCTGGATCCCTGGCAGTGCCCAAGGCCAGGCTGGACACTGGGGCTTGGTGCAGCCTGGGACAGTGGAAGGTGTCCCTGCCCATGGAATAAGATGAGCTTTAAGGTCCCTTCAAACCCATTCTATGATTTTCTAAATTAACTGAATTTACTACTTTTAGCCTCGTGGCTTTATTTACTGATGTGCCATGGCAGGGGGGAAAAAAAAGCTCCCCCAAAAGCTTTTACTCTCAAAAAAAAAATTGCACCCAATTACGACTCAACTTCTTTCCTGCTGAACCTCCCAGTGGTCAGACAAAGGGAACCCCTGGCCTTGCCATGATTTACAACCTCATCCATCTACAAGCTACAGGATCTTTTCCCAAAACAAAAGCACATGCATTAAGCAAACAGGAACATACCAGGGCTGGAGCCAGCATTAACAGAACAGCACTGAGGGAATGCTGGCCAGGCTGTCAGAAAAAGCTGCCTGGCAGCAAGAAGGATTACCAACACTTCCCCAGGAGTTGGGGAATGAACTATTAACGTTCATGAATTACAGGAACCAGAGTAAAAGTTCATGGAGCAGAGCTCTGGAAGCAATGCCCCAGGGGCAGCAGGACAGCCAGCAATGCTGGCAGCTCCTCCCCTCACTCAGCCTCCTCTGGCAGGGGCACCACTAACAGGAACCACGTGGGGATCTGGGCAGCTGCTGGGACACCAGGCTGCCCACAGGAATGGCACTCCTTTCCTTACTGAACAACCTTCCTGGAAGTCTGAAACACATGGGAAAACAGGGATAGAGAGCCCACTCCACAGACACCCCTGAACACAAGCATAGGAGGAGAGGGTGCACTCTGGGAATCTCTTTTTGCAGGAACACAGCTGTGGCTGTCACAATTCAGCTGTGACAAGCAGAGACAGAGCTGCAATTTGCTGAGCCCAGGGATGAACACGCCATCAATCCCACAGCACCCCGGCCCTCACTGCTGTCAGTCACCAGCAGAGACAGCCTGGAGCTCCTGCAGCAGAGGGGAGAACTGAGAACCCAGAGTGAGCGAGCTGTGAACCAGCAAACAGCCCAACAGACAGAGAATCTTATTAAAAAAAGCTGCCAGAGTCTACATAATCACAGGCTACACACCCACCCCAGCACTGCCCAGTGAAGCACTAAGAGCTGAGAGCAGCACAAGAAGTGAGATGGGAACGGGGCAATGCAGCACCTGGCCATGACTGAAACATCAGCTGCCTGGGGCAGAAGGGAAAATTGCGAAAGTGCTCTCAAAATGTGGCCCCAAAGTCACAGAATCCTGGAATGGATTGGGAGGGACCCTAAAGCTCACCCTGTTCCACCCCCTGCCATGGCAGGGACACCTTCCACTGTCCCAGGCTGCTCCAAGCCCGAACCAACCTGACCTAGGATACTGCCAGGGATCCAGGGGCAGCCACAGCTGCTCTGGGAATTCTATTCCAGGGCCTGCCCACCCTCCCAGGGAACAATTCCTTCCCAATATCCCATCTATCCCTGCCCTCTGGCAGTGGGAAGCCATTCCCCATGTCCTGGCACTCCATCCTCCTTGTAGGTTCCCTTCAAAATGGGGAAAGTCGCTGAGAAGTTCTGACTGCTATTAAAAAAAAAAAAAAAAAAATCCCAAATTGAGAAACGGGAATTTTCTCTCCTGAAGTAGAAACCCCTGTGAATTTTAAATAAAGAGGTGGAATTCCCATCTCCCACCCTATGCTGTAGGATACAGAAGGTCCCCCTGGTGATATCATGAGGCAGCAGCTCCCACCTCCCACCTAAACAAAGGGATGCAGCTCCATCCTCACAGAGGGAATTTTCCATTTCCCTTTGTCTGAAAAGTCAGTGCTGAGATTTCTGGACATTTACAGCATTTAAATCCCAAACTCCTGCAGACAAGCAGTGACAGGAGCTTATGCTGCCATCCAAGTGCATCAGCCTTAAAGGGCACTGAGCATCCTCCATGAAATGTAGAGGTAAAAATGATCCCACCAACATCATTTTCTTGTAGGTTCAACATGAGCCCAAGTCCTCAAGGACAAGAAACCTCCCAGGTCACAACATTCCAATGTATCTGCAGGGTGGGTTCAGAGTGCTGCACTGTTCCAGCAGCACTGCTATGCTGTAGGGCAGCTTTTACAAGGTGCTGCTGAAGCACAGCTCCAACTCACACTGCTGAGGGACCCTGCCAGAGTTTGTTTGATTTGGCAGACTTCCTTGGACAAGCCAGGAAGAAGATTGATTTTCAAAGGCACCAAAGGAGTCAAAACTAACAATGTGTCTGTGTCCACCCAAAAGGGACTGCTTATACTTGAAAACTGAGCCATAGGTTCACATTTTATGTCTTTCTTCTGTGCTACAAAAATCTCAACTGAAGCCCAGTTAACACAGTTTAACAAGTGTCATTCAGTCTCTTCTGCTCTCTCACACACAAAGCAGGCAGCACACATCCTTCCACGCTCTTGCCATCTTTTGCAGATTCTTTTTTAAATGGCTCTGTAAAGACTTCTCCACTCCATTTCTTTCCTTTCCATGGAGTTCAAGACAATAAAAACATTTCATTTCAATGACAATTTTTCAAGTGGTAAAAAAAAAAACCAAAGAATCCTGGAATGGTTTGAGTTGGAAGGTACTTTTAAGCCCATCCAGTGCCACCCCTGCCATGGCAGGGACACCTTCCACTGTCCCAGGCTGCTCCAAGCCCCAATGTCCAGCCTGGCCTTGGGCACTGCCAGGGATCCAGGGGCAGCCACAGCTGCTCTGGGCACCCTGTGCCAGGGCCTGCCCACCCTCACAGAGAACAATTCCTCATTCCCAATATCCCATCCATCCCTGCCCTCTGGCAGTGGGAGCCATTCCCTGTGTCCTGTGCCTCCATTCCTTGTCCCCAGTCCCTCTCCAGCTCTCCTGGAGTCCCTCTAGGCCCTGCAAGGGGCTCTGAGCTCTCCCTGGAGCTTTCTCCTCTCCAGGTGAGCACCCCCAGCTCTCCCAGCCTGACTCCAGAACAGAGGGGCTCTGCTGCTTTGATTTGCAGAATTTCAGGAAGTCTGCTTAAATCTGTCATTAGACAAGCAGGAAACTTAAAAAATGCACAGCAAAAAGAAAACCACCTGAAAAATGGAGCACAAAGTTGGTAAGAAATGGTGAGCAGAAGGGCTGGGCTGCTGCAGGGTCATTCCTGACCATCTCCACCAAAGGATGTGGTCAGGAAAAGGCTGCAAATTAACACTCAAAGCTCTCAAATACCTTTACCAAGGAAGTTGCTGCCATACCACATGTTAGAGACTGCTGACTGCATATCCAGACACAGGTTACATTAAAGTTATTTGGGGAGGGGGTTTTCCCTTTTATCACTCAACAAGCCTTACTCAGAAAAAGCCTCAAGCTCTCTTCTAATTTTGTTTAGCAGCTGTAATCCTTTCCACTAGCCAGGGTTTAGAGAAAAAAGATTTGAACCCAGGAAAGGGAAAGGGTGAAGTGTCCCTATGGCAAATCCTGCTGTTAATTACAGAAGTAGTCCCCAAGAAGTTAAATTTAATTTCTTAAACCTCATTTTCAAATGTAGGCTCACATTGAATTCTGAGCCAGAGTAGCACAGGTCAGAATCTGGCCCAGAGCAGCTGCTGCATATAAGGGTACATTTTTCTGTTGTTACCATATTGTAAAGCTTTCATACCTTGTTGGTGATCTCTCATGGGCAGCTCCTCATCATGCTGACACCTTCTCTCTTTCTTCATGGCCAGCTGACTCATTCCTGTCCCTAGCAAGGCCACCTAACCCTTACTATTCCTCACAGTACATCCCAGCCCTTACTGCTCTTCTCATACCCATCTGTCCCTTCCTCCTCACAGCCAACAAACTCCAACTCCCCTCTCAAGCAGCTAACCCACTCTAGTAACCCCCACCCTTATTGGCTACAGCTGTGACCCATTAAGGGCAGACCTTAATTGGACCACATAGCTGTGGCCTGTCTTGGTAATTGGAACAGCTGCAACTCCTTAGGGGTGAGACTGCCTTCAGCACTATCTCTATTCTCTTACACTCCATCCTCCCACATTTTTCATACAGGAATCATTCACCCATTAAAAGCTGAAGTTTTTGGAGCTGTCCACATCAGTTTTAACTGAAAGTTACATACCCAAATTTTGTTCCATTTGGGTAACATGTCACCGACTATTCTTTCCTCCTTTAGAGAGTTCCCAGCTGTAGCACAAAGTTGCACATGACCCTTGGTCTGTAAACCTTAGGCCTTAAATACCTCATTTCCCATTGCCCCACTCCAACCAAACTCAGCTTCCTTAAGAATTCCTTCACCCAGGGCCTGCAAGGTTTGGGCTTTCACAGCAGCCCCAGGCTCCAAGGGCTCCCAGGAAACGCTGCAAGGGCTGGGATTTACAATGGCTAACCCAGGGTGACTCTTCAGGGACCAGTGTCAAAGGGATACAGAGGGACACAAACTGAACACTCTGGGGCAGGGCTTGGTTCCTGGAAACTCTCAGTATGTTCCCATCACCCCCCTCTCTCTTTACATTGCAAATAGCCTGTCAGCATCATTACACTGCTTGTTGTAGAAAACATGAGCATTCATCTCAAAATTGCATCAACAATTATGCTCATTTGATTGCTTCCAAAGCCATCAAACAAGGAATCAGGATATTATTATTACTATTACTCATGCCTGAAGTTTATGAATGTGAAGGTTAATAAAGTCATTCCATTCCCTGGGAATGAGTGTAGATGGATCTGTCCTTTCAGCTGATCTCCCAGCTGGGGGAGACAGTCCACAATAAGAACTGGTGTCCCTGTGATTAATGGCACCTTGCAGGCCACAAACACCATCAGAGTTCACTTTCCCTGGCAAATCCTCATCAGGGGAGGAACTCCGGAGGAAAAGCAAAGTGTGCCGCAACTGCAAAACTCCAAGTCCACCTCATTCTTAAATGCACTGGAAACCATCAGCACATATGAGATTTGGTAAACTCATGTGGAATTTGCTGCTGGATCACGTACCACTTAATATACTTGAATATATTACCAATATCTACCCAACCCTGTGTCAGTTTGGGCTCAGACTCAGTGTGCAGAAGGCACTATCACCATCAACTGTGCAACTTCACACTCAGCAGCCCTTCAAAAATCCATCTCCTCTCTTACTCAGTCTGTAATAGCTATAACTCAACCTGGCAGAGAGGTTCTGGCATTCCCCTGGAACTCCTGAATCCATCTGCCTGGTTCAAGCAGCTGCAGGAATCCAGCATCTGCTTCAAGCCCCTTGACAGTACTTTACAAACCTGCAGAATATGGGCGGGGGAAGAGCCATAAGACAAATCTCAGCCTTGATTTCCAGCAAGACAAACAACAAAAGACAGATGCAAAATTAAATTAAGATGACCAGCAGAGATGTGAGCAAGGATTTATTAGATCCCTCCACAGCCTCGCTCTGCCATTCCAGAAAAGGCAGGATAATAAGGAATTCTGACTATCTGTGCCTGCCTTACCTGCTAGTGAGTCTCACAAGAGCCAATCCATGCAGAAAAGATGAAAGCTGGACCCAAAACCATTTCAAATCAACTACAATGCACACGGCAGAACCTGCTGTTCCACATCCCACAGGCAGAGGGGTGAATACCCAACAATGATACCCACAGAACTCCTGCTGAAAAGTGTCAGGCACATTCCAGACCCAAGGAACTCTGAGGAGGAAGAACTGTCTGCGACATAACCCTGAAAATACCCAAGTGTCTCTCAGACCTGCTCACCTGTGTGTGAGCAGTTCAGATCCCAAAGCCCAGAGCACTTGGCTGTGTGGGCAAGGAGTCCTGCAGGACAACAGGTTAGCTCAGGGTAAAAAAAAAAAAAAAGTGTCACACCCATTTTACACAGTGCAGCATTCCATGAGAGGGAAAATGGCTAAAATGGCCAAATGCAGAATTACTCACCTGGTACAGGAAACCTCTCAGTGCAGACTCAGAGCCTAGAAAGGGGACAGGACTTCAACAGAGGTGCCTTTATGCACACTCAGCGTGAGCTCTCAGGCCCACACCAACACCTGCCCCCTCAGGATTTGATCCTCTGCAGGAGGGCAGTGTTCAGCTCTCACAGCAGAACAGCTCTGCCAGCTCCTCCAAGGAAAAGGCTCAAAGGATCAACACCTGCAGGTTCCAGCTCCAGGTGAGTGTCTGTGCTCAGGCAGCAGCTGCCCCTCTGATGAGGGTGGCACTTGGGTCACAGCCACACCAACCTGATCTGCACAGTCACACTTACTGCAGAACACAAGCACACCCAACACCCAGGCCTCTCCCTGCTCCAGCAGAGCAGCAGGAAGGCTGAGGAGAAAGCAGTTTGGATCGTGCCTCAGCCAAGGCACACACAGCTGTGAACCTTCCCTGCCTGTGTACAAACTAACGCCACGCTGACCTCAGCACTGACTTCTTCCAGCAAACAGCAGAAAGTATTTTATTGCTATGCTCACGTTTTATTTGTAAACTGGCCTATGATATGTGGTTTTTCTGGGTTACACTGCTCCTCGATGTTGCTGTATTCTGTCTGTCAGGGAAAGCTCAATGCCCAACTCTTCGCACAACCGCAGGCTGTCACCACTGGCCGGCAGGGCTGAAGCGCCGCCCAGGAGCTGCTGCAGCACCCCGTTCCCTTTTGGCCGCTGACCTCTAGTGGTGAGCGCAGGAGAGAGGAGACAGGAACAAGGTTAATGATCTCCGTGAGGAACTGCAGACCTTTCTCCCTCCGAAGGGAAGCCAGAAGGCTCCCCAGCCTTCCCTCCCGAGCTCCAGGGCACAGGCCGATCCCGGCTCGGGGCAGAGCCCTCTCACAGCAGCCAGCCTTGCCCCATCACTGGGGCTCCTCCCCTCACAGAGCTGGCTACAAACAGCAGCGTTTGATTTACCTCCTTCCCCTCCCTGAGGGGAGGAACAGAGATCCCTGTGCTCCCCTTGTAAGCTCCTGCCCTGCAAGCACACATCCTCCTGTGAGCCACGGCCCGGCTTCAGGTAGCCCAGCAGTGCCACCTCAGCTCAGACCACCAAGGACATTATTGTATTTTCATAGAGTCACAGAGCAGTTTGGATAGGCAGGGACTTAAGACCATCCCATTCCACATCCCTTCCACAGGCAGGGACACCTTCCACTGTCCCAGGCTGCTCCAAGCCCCATCCAGCCTGGCCTTGGACACTGCCAGGGATCCAGGGGCAGCCACAGCTGCTCTGGGCACCCTGTGCCAGGGCCCCATTTTGGGAAAGAGCTGTGAGAAGCCCCACAGGACAGACACACCCAAGGTAAGGAAGGTGTAATTACAGAGAGGTCAGTTTGGTGATAAGGGCATGGACAGCAGCTCAAGGGTGCACAATGACAGCACCATGCAAGGGTCATTGAGAGCAGAGGGGGTCAGCACATCACAAGCCACCCCTCCCCACCCTGACCAACAACTGCTCAGCCAACAAAGAGTAGGGAGCACAGCAAGGCCCTGCAGCTGCTCCCTGTCCCTAGTGCTTTGTGTGAGTGAAGCGAGTGTGACACATCCCAACTCAGATGGAGCACAGGAAACGGACACCAACAGAACCACTGGGAACAGACCCAGCAAGAGCCTGGGATGGAGCAGGAACTGGGGCTGTGTGACAGGCCCAGTGTCTGAAGCACAGACCTCATCCTAGGGCAGCAGTGAGGAGGGCAAGGTGCTCTGGCAGCTGCACCTGCAGCTCTGCCCCTGTCCTCACACACCTGCATTTCACTGACAACCCACAGGCAGTACAGCAACAGGACCTGTGTTCAGGCACTGCACTGGAAATCTCAGTACAGAGACTGGCAGCCAGATTCAATGCAGCTCTGCAAGCAGATCTTCCCTCCGACCAGAAGGCACAGGTTATAACTGCAGCATTTGCTTGGTGAGCAAGCCACAGAATCAGTCTGTGACTACACCCAACACACCTCCAAAGATGTTCTTTTTGGGGACAGGTTCTTCAATAGCTCATATTTTAGTCTCCCTCTAACCAAACACTACAGATTCAAATCCAGCCAGCTACATTTTAATCAATCCAGCTGCTCAGTGAACAAGACCTAACCATTCCATACCACCTCTAACAGCAGTACCTTTGCTTTCTTCATGTGGCCCATGATATTGCCAAGATCTTCAACATCAATGACAGAATCTGTGCCTCCAGCTTCCTCCTCACTACTGGTTTCAAACAATTCCTCTGCCTGTGGGAGAGACCAGAGAAAAAAAGAATCTATCTCACTGTTAAATGTAAGACTAAGCTAACCAGTGAAATGAGCTCTTCTCATCAGTAAAGACCACTCAAAACAAGCAGTAGCCTACCAAAAACCTGTAGGATGAATATGGAACCCTGGACCCCTTTAAATCCAAGTGCCTTGCTGACAGCAAGATTTATTCCTCCTGCTCTGCAGCAACCAGCACTCCCAAACCCAGCCAGAAGAACCACTTACTTTCCTATAAAATTCAACCCAGCAATAACTTCCAACCCACAGTATATGGCTCGAGGGAGGATTAAAGTGCCATACCAGCTCTGGGCCTTGCACTGGAGAGCAACAGAGAGGATTTCGTCAAAATCTGTAATCAGTAAACACTCCAGAGGAGAGAAATTATTACAGGCAGACACACACAAAGGACATACAGGACCTGCTCAGGTAACACGCCCCAGCTACCTTTGGAAAACCCTGGGATAAAGGCAGAGCAGCTGAGCTTCACCGGGTTGAAGCGGAAGCAGATTAACGACTCACAGGGAACTGAAGAGTCCCCTTGGCCTTGGGACAAGGCAAAGGCTCTGCTGAGAACCCGGCCTGGCTCCCTGGAGCATCTGTCCCCAGCCAGGAGCAAGACTCCCTCATCACACAAATGCCATCGAGCCTGGGTCCATCACTAATTCTTTGGTCCTTTCAGATGGCTCACTCTACTTGTTATTGCCATGGGATCTCATCTCTCTTCTCCCCCTGCTCCAGAACAAATATCAGGCTCCCACAGCAGCCCTCTGGACTGCAGGAAGAAGGGGAGAAGTCAAACAGTGCTCCAAATAAAATAAGGCTCAAGGATTTTGGCTGTACCTCAGTATTGTCCTGTTCTGACGTCCCATGTTCATAGTCCAAGCTTTCCTTGCTCTGCTTCCCTGAAGATTTGCACTTCCCCTTCTTGCACTTCCCACTGCAGGGCTTCTTTTCCCCTCTGCAGAGCGCCTGGAGCCGAGTGAGGAATTTGGCTTTCCAGGCCTCAAAGTCAGCCTCAATGCTGCCATGCTTGCTCTGGGCCACGTTGCAGTCCCCTTCAGCCCGAGTCATGATCCTGCTGGCACTGAGCATCCACAGCCACCTGTCCATCCTCCTTCCAACCTAGGGCAGGAGGAAGGGTTGGAAAGGAAATTAAACCAGGACCAAGTGCAAGCAGTCAACCAGAAAAGCAAGGATTAGCCCTGGGAAGAGCCAGTGAGCTGCATGGCACTGCAGGGCAGGAACCTGGGGAGTCCCTCTCAGGTGCTGGCTCAGCACAGACACACGGCAGCTTGAACAGCACCACACCCCCTCAGACTCCATTGGAAAATCTCTCTGCCACCCCTGGGGTGAAGGGATGGGCTCTGGAACAGACTGCTCTGTGTGGTGCTTATTGGTCAGAATGGCCACATGTGTGACACACAGCCTCAGCTCTGAACACAACCTGTGACAAGTGATGCCATTTTTCTGTGTGAGATGAGACCAATGACCAGGCAGAGGTACTGCCACAGTTCACATCAGGGAATAAGGCTATAACCCACATCATAAAAAGGAGCCACGTTTAGAAGGCAGCAAGAGCAAGAGTTTACAGTGCTGTGCCCTCAGGCAACTGTAGAAAGTTTTCAAAGCTGGGAAATGAACTCGGTAAGGATTTACCAAATGTGTTACCACACCTCCCAGTGCCTGTGGGACTCATTTCCCATTTGAAATCCAATTGCTTCAAAGCTGAACTGCCCAGGTGGCCAAGAAGGAAAATGGCACTGGCTGGTACAATGGTGTGGCAGCAGGACCAGGGCAGTGACTGTCCCTCTGCACTGGCACTTCTGAGGCACCTCCAATCCTGGGGGCAGTTTTGGGCCCTCACCCCAAGAAAGACCCTGAGGGGCTGGAGTGTGTCCAAGGAGGGAACGTAGCTGGGAAGGGGCTGCAGCCCCAGGAGCAGCTGAGGGAGCTGGAAAGGGGCTCAGCCTGGAGAAAAGGAGGCTCAAGGGGGACCTTGTGGCTCTGCACAGCTCCCTGCCAGCCAGGGGGGTCAGGCTCTGCTCCCAGGGAACAGGGACAGGAGGAGAGGGAACGGCCTCAGGCTGGGCCAGGGCAGGCTCGGGTTGGACATCAGGAGGAATTTCCCCATGGAAGGAATGGTCAGTCACTGGCAGGGGCTGCCCAGACTGGTCTGGAGTCCCCATTCCTGGAGGTGCCCAGGGAAGGCCTGGACACGGCACCCAGCACTCTGGGCTGGGAACAACGTGGGGATCAGGCACACAGTGGGTTCAGTTATCTTGAAGTTTTTTTCAAAGTTCAATGGCTCTGAGATTCTGCCCATGCCCTAAACCCAGTGCCTCACCCAGTCAGCACAACAGCTGCAATTCCCACACAGATCACCAGCCTCACTCAGGTTTGATGCACTTCATGCATCTGAGGCTCTCAAGGAGCAGAAGCCAAGCAGGGAGCTCGAGGGACACTCACTGTGTTGTAGTGATCCACGTAGGCCGAGTTCCCCAGCCCAAACACGGCGTATCTCAGGCCCTGCAGGAAGCTTTTCCCAACACGGAAATCATTGGCTGCCTCTTCCAGCCACTTGCAGAACCAGGCTGCACTCTCTGGGGGCTGCCCCTCGGTGTAGGTGGCCACCAGGAACACACAGATGTTCCTGCTGCTTGTCTGTTCACACAAACAGGACATGAGGGAAAAAAGGTCACCGCATTTTCCAAAACCTTCTTTTAAAGCAAAGAGTTACAACTCTTTGTTGTAAGAGTACAACAAGTAAAGAGTTACAACTCTTTGCTTTAAACTTTTAAAGCAAAGCTGCACAGGCAGCTGGGAGAAATCAAAAGACAAGACTGTCTCCTGCTGGGGTGGGATGGTGCAGGTGACAATCCCAAGGGTGCTGAACAATCTGCACAGCACCTTAAATTAGCAGAGAGAGGTCAAGCTGCACAGGGACACAGTGCCAGAGCAAAACTGGACATCCAGCCCCATTAGCAGCTTCCTGTCCCCACGCCTTTATCAGGGAAATGCCCCATGGATAAATATTTCAAACGCCTCAACCTCACATTTACAGGTGTGTTAAGGGCAGTATCAAATGCTGGGAATTCATACTGACACCTGAAAGAATTCCCAGCATGCAGTTCCCACCAAAACTTTTTGTTAGGATTAATTAGAACTCTAAAGTGACAACTATCAATATTCACAAAAGAAAAACTCATCAAGGATTACTCCGCATAAATACACTTCACAAGGAGTTCCTATCTTAAAAGCCTCTAAAGGCTGCAGAGACATCACCACCTTCCTGTTCTGGTTCTGAACCTTGCCCAGGTGTACAGGACACCTGGAGCAGCCACTCTCACCCAGCTCACCCCTGAGTTACAGAACTGGCTCATACAGAGTCACCATCAGAGCAAAATGTCCAACTGGTGCTTTGAAATTCTCAAAATGTAGATATTTTCTGCTGAGGGCTGATGGGCTACATTTGCATAGGTAGAGAAGCAATTCAACACAAATCTTTGGGGATTTCCAGAGCAACAGGAGAGAAATACAACAGGGAAATAGCCTTGACAACCACAGGAAAAGCTTGTACTTATTACTGGTGTTTATGCCATACCCACCTCCTCTGCTAAATGATCTTCTGGATCATAGTCTTCCATGTTAACGACTTCCGCAGGTAAATTAAGGGAAGCAACAGCTTCAGCCAGAGCTTTGGCAAATCTCTGCACAAAGAAACACTGGAAGTTATCAATTACTTCAAGTCACACAAGCCCTGCCATGCTCAGCCACAAGACTTCTCCCAGCACAGGAAGAATAATGACACAGGAGGCCTGGACACTGGCATTGCAATTCCTCACATTAAAACAAAAATGGAGTATGCTGGCTGAGAGCTACAACATTATAATGACTAATCACAGTTACACACAAAAATTACATTTCTTCATGAGAAAGCACCAAACCCAGCACTTCTTTCTACAAAGTCTTGCTCTTGCTAGAAAATTAAAATTAAAGTGCAAGAGAGAACTTTTAGCTCTACAATCATCTCTACTGCAAGCCTCGCTTAAAGGGAGGAGGAAAATTGTAATTTTTATTTAATTTTTCATTTATCTTGCATGTTGGGCAATGATTGTAACAAGCTAATAAATGTGCTGATGAACTCCCAGATCTGTACCCAGGGCAGTGTTTTAAGGCAAGCGACATTCTCAGATCCCAACAATATTTCAAAGCAATTTCACAGATGTGCAATGAAAGTACAGATACCTTTGCTGTGCCAGTCTGAGAGCCATAGAAGATCTTCACTCCAGCAACATTGACCCCCTGTGCCTGATGGGGGACACATCCATTTCCCAGTTTGTCTGCTGTTCCCTTGGGGGAAGAGGGACTCCCCTGGGATTTCTCACCCTACGAAACAAGAGCTGTGTCACACGCAGTCCCTTCTCCAAGGGCTCTCAAACCAAGAGCATTTAAAATTCAAATCCTGAGACCACTCTCAGCAACAGTCAAAGTATTTTGGTTCCTCTCACACCCAGAAAAACACACAAGGACCTGTTTTCTTGACCTAAGCCATGCTACAATACCCACTTGTCAGCGAGGTAACAGGATCCAGGTGAACCTCCCAAGTCCTGCAGTAGACCTTTACCCACCAGCAGAAGGAGGTTTTGAATTCCTACAATGGCTAATTCCCTCCCATCCCAAAACCAGCCCAACCCTGTCACTAGCATCATGAAAACATGAAGGTGCAAACACTGGCCACAAGCAGACGGAGTGACAGAGCAATCCAGGGGGACACATTCTCCCAGGAACAGTGTGGGGAGTGTCCTGCTGAGCTCTGCCCCAAAGTCAAAGCAACAAGAGCATTTAGTGACCCACAGACACAAACAAGTCAGGCTGAGGGTCATAACCAGATAACCAAACTGCATTTGGGATTTGCAACACCCTCAGCAGGCCCATAGCAGATGCCTTTATCCAGTAACTACTCACTTCCACCCAGGTTTTTGGGGTCTTCTAAGAGAGAAGTGCTGACAGGCTCAGTTACCTTCCTTTTGGTTCTGGTGGTGGTGAACTGAATGACAATCCAAAGGCTGATCCCAAAAGCAACAGCAGAATAGATATAAAATCTGTGCAGCCATATGGACATCAAGCAAGTATGGAAGTAGCTCCACATATCCATTGAGACATCTAAATCTGGAATGTCACAGATTCCTACAAAGTGAATATAGAATGAGCATACACAAAATAATCACACAGTACCCACACCCTCACAACATAAGCAATTGCCCAGGCTTTCTAGAAAACAGTTTCTGGCTAAAGACAAGGCACTGAAATTGAATCAAGAAACCTTCACCTCGTCAGGTGTGTCAGATGAGCTCCAAGCTAGCATTCCATACTGTCAGAGGGAAACTCGGGTTTTCCTTGATAGGCCAGCTCTGTTACAAAGAAAAGCAGAATATACTTGTGCTGTCCAAGTGCCTGAAAGTAAAAAGTCCTCACGAAACATCCAGTGGATCATACTGGCTTTAGTTTTACACAAACCAAACAAATGCAGCTCTCTGGAAAGAGAACGCTCCAGTCCAAGGGGGAAATCACCTGCACAGAACTTTCTGCTGAACACAATCCTTGCTTACACACATTTGATGTCACACTGATTACAAACAGAGTTTCAAGGGTAGACTGAAACACAGATTCAATTGGAAACACTTTCACATAATTCTATGATCCAAGTGAAGCTTTATTTGGAACCACTGAGATGTTTCAGGTTGGTTGAGAACATTCAGGGCACAGTAAGCCAGGGTGCAGCCAGGAAAGCACCTGCATGGTGTCTGGGAATATCTATTTCATATGGAATATTTAGGCACTCCAAAAAGGCTGGTTTGTGATATTTATTGACTGAGGAACACAGCTGACACCTTTCTACTGTCATATGCAGCTTGGATCTTGTTTTTGCAGATATCAGTCGAGAGCACAGAATCCAAGTATTTCCAAGAGGCTGGAAACTCGTACTGGCTGTTACTCAAGTTACAAGGGCAAAGGCTTAGGGGGGGTGCCCTTCACCCCTCCAGCAGCAACACTGAGACTCACAAAAGAGAAGAGCCAAGAGCTCTTTCCAAGTGTTCCCAGTTTTACCCAAACCAGCTATAAGTAAGGATTCCCTTACCCTCTATACAACTTCCTCAAATGCAATAGATGCTACACATATTTAAGAGAATTTTAGCTCCAAAACAGGCATACACACGCACAGACGTGCTCGCTATTATTCCCTACACAAGTACACACCCCCTTTATGGCTATCACCCCACAAACACACACCCCACCCTCGTGGTTATTCCTCCTCTCACGGCTAATGCCCCTCTCTCCCCCAAATACCCCTCGCGGTTATTACCCCATCTTCTCCTGCCTCTCACGGTTATCATCCCACCACCCTCACAATTATTAAAAACCCCCAACCTTAGAGTTACTGCCCCCGTACACCACTTGCGGTTAATAAACTCCCTCACAGTCATTACCCTCACCTCCCTCCACAGCACCCTCTCACAGTTATAACTGCTCATACACACGGTTATTATATCCCCCACCACAGTTAGAAGCCAATACATACATTATTATCGCACAAATTCGCTTATTAGCCCATACACACAGTTATCACCCCATAAAGGCAGTTATTATATCCCCCCTCAAGGTTATCACCTCTACGGACAGGGCTATTACAGTTATTACCCCACAAACACAGTTATTCTGTTCCCCCATCACGGCTCGCTCTGTCTCTCAGTCACACTCACACAGCTATCACGCCGTCCCCAGCCGGCATTAACCCCGCTCCCCGCCCGGCTCCCCTCAGGCCGCCATGCGCCGCTCCCGCCCCTTCCGCCCAAGCCGGCGCGGCCGCCTTTCACTGCCGGGCCGGGCGGGGGGCGGAGCGCGCGGCCGCCGCCATGTCCATCTTTACCCCCACCAACCAGATCCGCCTCACCAATGTGGCCGTGGTGCGGGCACGGCGTGCTGGGAAGCGCTTCGAGATCGCCTGTTACCGCAACAAGGTCATGGGCTGGCGCAGCGGAGCGTGAGTGCTCGGGGAGCCGGCGAGGAGATGGCTTGGGCCCGGCGTGGGGCCCAGGGAAGGGCCCGTGTGGGGACTCGGGTGTGAGGGGATCGTACCGGGCACCCCGTGTGGGGACTCGGTGGGGGTGCGGGAAGGTAGCCCGTGTGAGGACCGGGAAGGGCCCGGGCTGTGGGAGGGGGGTCGGCAGTGGCCGTGCGGGACCCGGCTGTGGGGCCGGGGATCCTGCGCGGCCCCGGTCCCCGGATGTGACCCCGGGAGGAGGCGCAGGGCCGGTAACGGGAACATCGTGCCCGTGCCTGGGCAGTGACGCCTCTGTGCTGGAAGGTTCCAGCTGTGCTGAGTCAGCCCGGGGCAGCGGGGAGCTATTTCTCTTCGCTGAACACAGCTGCGCTCCTGGCATTGCTGCTTTGCTGGAGAGGGGCTTTGGACAAGGCATGGAGTGCCACGACAAGGGGCAATGGTTTCAAACTGATAGAGGGCAGGGATGGATAGATGGGGTATTGGAAAGGAATTGGTCCCTGGGAGGGTGGGCAGGCCCTGGCACAGGGTGCCCAGAGCAGCTGTGGCTGCCCCTGGATCCCTGGCAGTGTCCAAGGCCAGGCTGGATGGGGCTTGGAGCAGCCTGGGATAGTGGAAGATGTCCCTGCCCATGGGATGGTGATACTGGCATAATTCTGGGATTATTCTGAGTTTTCTACATTTGTCTCAATCTCTAGGGAGAAAGATCTTGACGAGGTCCTGCAGACACACACAGTATTTGTCAATGTCTCTAAAGGCCAGGTGGCAAAGAAGGAAGATCTGGTTAAAGCATTTGGGACAGATGACCAGACAGAAATCTGTAAGATGGTAGGTTTCACACACTTTGCTTTATAAAAGATGTGAGGAGATTTAGTCACGCAGTTAAGTTGGTTTGCACTGAAGGGTACAAAATGCTGCTATAGGTGAAAGGGTTGTTTGTTAAGAAATGGGTAAAAAGGAGCTGTAGCTCTGTTTTACAGTTTTAAATTTGGCATATGCGTGTGGCTGGAAAGAATTCTGTCTAACACACAGCTTGCATGCACCAATGTGTCTGGACACAGCCAGCACTGAAGAGTTCCTCACATAAGATAAGTTACTAAGAATGCAGAGAAAGGAAGGGGATAATTGCTTACTTTGGAGAGTGCGCTTAGGTGTTTGTAACAGATCTAATTTCTTAGTCCTTACTGGTGGAATATGAACTGTGGACTTGCTGTGGGTGGTAAGATTTCAGTAAATCTCTTAAATCAGCACTGCCGTGGCAGCCAGGAGGGACGTTTCTCTCCTGGGGTCACCAGGCCCAGTATCAACAGCTGGGCCAGGGAGGACATTGTCCTACTCTGCTCTGGGCTGGCCTCACCTCCAGTGCTGGGGCAGTTTGGGGTGCCACAATATAAAAACAATCTGAAGCTGTCAGAGTCCAAAAAAAGCTCCAAAGAAGGTAAAGGGCCTGGAGAGGCCACACAAGGACCAGCTGAGGGCACTTGGTCTGAGGAGACTGAGGTCAGACCTCATCAGGGTCTGCAGCTCCTCCAAGGGACAGCTCTGATCTCTGCTCTGTGTGACAGGGCCAGGACCCAGGGAATGGCTGGAGCTGTGCCAGGGCAGATTTAGGTTGGATTTTAGGGAAAGTTTCTTTCCCCAGAGGGTGCTGGCACTGCCCAGGCTCCCCAGGGAATGGGCACAGCCCCGAGGCTGCCAGAGCTCCAGGAGCTCCCAGGGATGCCCAGAGTGGGATTGTTGGGGTGTCTGTGCAGGGACAGGAACTGGACTGGAAGATCCCTGGGGGTCCCTTCCAGCTTAAGATATTCTGTGAAATCTGTGCTTCTCTTGCTGCTGTTTAAGTGTTTCTGTGGTGAGT
The DNA here is from genome assembly GCA_013400575.1 of Peucedramus taeniatus. Classification (NCBI taxonomy): domain Eukaryota; kingdom Metazoa; phylum Chordata; class Aves; order Passeriformes; family Fringillidae; genus Peucedramus; species Peucedramus taeniatus. The sequence goes on along the minus strand of WBNO01023657.1, from coordinate 27,077 downwards.
TTTTTTGTCTGAAGCCTTTCCAACGCTGTCTGTTGTAATGATTCACAGTAATAATTTATTTTTTGTTTGCTGCACTTCAGATCTCACCCAACCTTTCAAGCAGCTGTCAAATTTGACAAGGTTACTCAAAGTTGTCAAATTTAACTTGTCACTCTTCAAATCCACGATGTTCATTAACCAGTTTCTCTGTTTTACAGATTTTGTCCAAAGGGGAGCTGCAGGTGTCGGACAAGGAGCGGCACACGCAGCTGGAGCAGATGTTCCGAGACATCGCCACCATTGTGGCTGACAAGTGCGTGAACCCCGAGACCAAGCGGCCCTACACAGTGATCCTCATCGAAAGGGCCATGAAGGACATCCACTACTCTGTCAAACCCAACAAGAGCACGAAGCAGCAGGTGAGTTTCCTGCAGTATCAGCTCCTGCTCTGAGGTGCTTACATCCAGTGTAATTCCTCAGGTCTCAGGCACAGAGGGATCAGCAGAGCCCCAGGATCTGAGGCCTGCACAAGGATTAATCAGCCATCTGGCAGCTGAGTGCTGGAGAGAAGCAGCTCCTGAAACTCAGGCGATTTGTTTGCTAAGAATTCAGGGAAGGGAGAAAGAAAAAAATCATAAACCTTTTATTTCTGTTCTAAGTGTATCGCTGTTGGAAAAAAACCAACAGTGATACACTTAGAACAGAAATAAAAGGTTTACGATTTATGCTAATTGAGGTGGTATATCAGGTTTGCATCTGAGCCACGTGGGTTTGTGGTGTTTTGCAGTATAGCTATTTAATTTTATTTCAGACAGCTTTTAAGTGTTCAAAATGATCACAAACAACAAGAAGTCTGCCTTTTCTTGTTCATCTGTCAAAAGAGCATGATAGCAACCTCCCCGCAGCAGGGCAGCAGTGACCAGCACTGAGAGATGGGAAAGTGACCAGCACTCTGAAGCTGGGGAAAAGGTCTGAGATTTGGATCTGGGTGCTGGGTTTTAAGCAGCTGTGCAAGTGCTCTTTTTCTTGTCCAACAGGCCCTGGAAGTGATCAGGCAGCTGAAGGAGACCATGCAGATTGAACGTGCTCACATGAGGCTGAGGTTTATCCTGCCAGCAAAGGAGGGCAAGAAGCTGAAAGAGAAGCTTAAGCCACTGATTAAAGTTACTGAGAGTGAAGACTTCCAGGAACAGCTGGAAATAGTAAGCAAAAAGCAGTCCCTGGGGTTCAGGTTTGACTTGAACTACACATGTGTATTTTACTAGGAGATGAATTCATAGATGGGAGTTGTTCAGATGAACTGCAGGCTTACCAGAGATCCTGAATCGGAGCTGCAGTTGGGAATTTTTAATTTCACACAATCCTAGTGATGTGGGCATTGAAGCAGCCTTTAGTATCCAGAGGTTGCTGCTCCAAGCTGAGGAGTGCACAGTGCAATTCCTCTTAGTAGTAATGATCCTGCAACATTGGTAAGTTTCTCTCATATGTGGAAAGTTACTGTTATTTATTTGGTGGCTTCTGTCTGGATTTTAAGGGTGGCTAATTATTTTTTTTTAAGTTGGTGTGTGGTAAAGCAAAATTTGGTATTAAAATCTTCATACAAAAATATTAGAATCCAGCAATCCCAACTGGCAAAAGCCATGTCCAGCATGGGGAACTGGAACTGTAGAGCTCTGTGGAAAGATTGCTGCCAGACAGAGCTTGTCAGCTCTTTGGAGTCCTCCTCAGTAACTAACTAGGATTGTTTTAATGAAAGTGAATGTTAGGCCTTGGGTAGGGACCGATGAAATTCAGACATTCTTGGCTGACTGAGGAAATGTGGAACATTGCAGGTGTGCCTTATTGACCCAGGCTGCTTCAGGGAGATCGACGAGCTGATCCGCAGTGAGACGAAAGGGAAAGGATCCCTGGAAGTGCTCAGTCTGAAGGATGTGGAGGAAGGAGATGAAAAGCTTGAATAACAAAATATTCCTGCAGCAGATCTGCTTCAACAACCTCCCTGCAGTGACTGGTGTAGCCACTTTTCTGTTAGGCCTTCATGGTTTTTTTCCAATCTCTTGCTGCCAAATATTTTCTGACACTAATCCTTTGGGATTTTTCCATGCAGTGTGGGTTGGGTTTTTTTTATCATTTTACACTTGCTTGGTTTACAGATGTCTTTGCCTGTAAGAAGATTTTGTGTCAGAGTTGCACTAATAAGGACTGAGGGTGTGGTAGGAGGTTGTTCTGGTTTTGCTTTAGTTTTAGAGTTGCTGTTGAAGAGTGTTTGAGTGATTTGGTGCCAAATGTTTGTACCTTCAGGTTGACAGTGTTGAGTGGGAGATTGCACTGGTCACTGAGGAGGGGCTTTGTATGTGAGGAGAGGGACCTTAAGAAAAGAGCGCTGCATTTTCACTTCTAAACAGGTGCAATGTGGATCATGCCTAAAAATCAGTCTCTTGGCAGCATGAAAACTGACTTAGGCTTCAGTAATTGGCTACTTAGTAATTAAAGAACTTCAAAGGACCATTCATAAAGAATTCCTTCACTGGCTATAGCAGCCATTGCTGACATAGAGATGATGTTCTTCAAATAACTTATTTGTAGAATATATTTAGCTACCTTAATAAAAACAAATTATCATCTATTTATATATTATAGATACAGAAAGAAATAAGATACTTATTTTTGTTAATAGTAGAGGAGATACCCCTGGCTGTGGCAATGCTTTTGTAGGCTGAAGGAGTAGCCTGTGCTTGGGAGCTGCTGCTTTCACATGATAAAATGAATCTCAAACAGGCAGTGGTGGCCTCTGGCCATGGAGCCAGACAGGCTTTTGTTGGACAGTAATTCCCAGCAGGAATTGTTTGTGTGTGCCCCTTTGCTTTTTAGTGTAACAGAACAATTCTGGCAGCTGTCCTTTATCCTCTGTCCTTTTTTTTTTTTTTTTCTGCTCTCTAATCCATGCACGGAATTACCAGCCAGCTCCTGAGGCATGGGATATAGTTCTTGCTAATTCTGTTAAATCTTGCTGCAGCTGTGTTAAACAAATGATCTAAAGTTGAACTGGGGTATTTCAAAGAAAAGGGGAAGAGAGGACAACAATGGGGGAAGGAGATACTAAAAATACAAACCACCAGGCAAAGCAGATACAGTTCAGTGACTAAAAGCTAAATAAATCAGCAGGGATTTGAGGAGCCTTTAATATGACATTCCTGTTTCCATGCAGATAGCAGGCAGCAGGTGAGGAGCTGTGAGCCAGCCAGGGAGGAGATCTCTCCCAGGTGAGCGTGGTGCTCTTTGGTTGCTGTTGCCTTCCAGAGACTCCCCCCTTATGTGACAGTTAAACAGAGCTGGGTTTGTGCTTCTGACCTTTCCTCTGTGCCTTTAACTCATTGTGAATTTCCTGAAATTTTATCAGGGAGAGTGGAAATCAGTTGCAGGAGGGGAGGCTTGGCATGTGAGGTGGCTGCAGGGCTGGAGCCTCAGTCCAAGGCTGCCCCTTGGGAGTGGATTTCTGCAGCAGCCAATTTGTGTGCACTCGTGCAAGGCCAGGATCAATTCCTTCAGCAGTATTTTGGGAGGATCTGCCTCTCTAGAGCCTGAGTTTTGCTGAGGGCAGATGAAATAGAGATTCTTGAACCCCTTTATCCATTTTAAAATGCTCCCAGGGGTTTAAATGCTGCCTAGGAAATGCAGGGGTGTAGTGACTGGATATGCCATGCAGACAGGGCTTGATGTGGAGAGCTCTGTGTGCACAGGCATCTCCCCTGGGTACCACCCTGGGTTGCTGCCTTCATGTGCCCCTCTCTTCAGGCCATTTTGGGAAGCACTGAAGATGATCATGTTGATATTTAGCTTGTCACTGGCAATTAGCACTAACATGCAAATGAGATGCTGAGCAAGAGCCTCAGAGGATATTGGGTCAGTAATACCTGATTTCACAATTCTTTAATTTCTTGGTTTGCTGTGTTTAACACCTTGAGCACAACAGGATGGCAGCAGATTAAATATCTGGAGTTCCAGAACCTGAATCTAAGGTGATTCATGAGCTTGGTGCTAGGAAGGCAATTTCTTTATAAAGTCTTTTTCTGCAAATCCAAACATTAAGGATTTTCTCTGGTAGAGGGAGCTTGAGTTTATTTATGGACAAATAAAGATACATGCTGGCATTTCTTGTTATGTTTGTAGTTCAGCAAGAGCATATGGTGAGCATCAGAATAAAGCTCAGGATTGGTAACTGGTTTGTCTTTGCCCATTCTAACGAGAGCATAACTCCCTGCACAACTGTGTCCTGGCTAATTAACTGGAATTTTCAAATAGGTGGGCATTTAAATAAGCTGGCAGCTTTCAGGAGAGCACTGCTGGTGTGTTTGGGTGCACATGCACATGTGTTTGCCATGAAATTGCCCTGTTCCTGGTGGGGAGAATGGTCCCTGACAGCTGCCACTGCCACGACAATGGAAGACGAAGCTGGAATGCTTCTCTGCCCCTGTCCAAGAGCTCATCAATCAGTTGTTAATTAACCTGTTCCCTGCAGAAGTGTTGAGGAGGGGGCTGGGCCATGGCTGAACAGGAGGCGTGTGGCCGGTGGCAGTTGACAGTGCCGTGGTGACAGTTCCACAGTGGAACCCTGTGGTCACAACACTGCGACACCTCCCGGGGCAGCAGGGCCTCGGCATCTGTCCTACAGGAATCTGGGAATGGTGGGCCAAGGGATGGAGGCCCCCGGCAGCACGCAGGGCCCTAAGGCCGACCTGAGCCAGCGCAGCCAGGAGATGCGTGTCCTCGTGGGCCTGCAAGGTGCTGCCTTGGGCTGCTCGGGGACAGGGGGGTCACAGCCCCCTCATCCCACGCGGTACCATTGGCTGCCTGATGTCCCCCAGAGCAAGGCAGGAAGATTTTCGCTCAGTCCTGCGAGGAGAAGCTCCGGCAGAACAGGGAGCTGCTCCCCAGCCTGCAGGCGGCCTTGCAGGAGGATTCCAGTATCCTGGAATTTGTCCTGAAGGTACAAGCAGGTCCCTCCTGCTGCAGCCCTGCCTGGGTCTGGCCCTGCACCCCCAGGTCCTCCAGGAGCTGGCAGCACAGGCCAGCAAAAGATGTGTCATTCCCAGGCTGACAGTGACCATCTCTTTGTCCCTCCCCTGCCCACAGTACAACAAACTCCCTATTAAGGATGCTTTTGGAGAAGGCCAGGAGCTCATTTCAGCCACTGAGAGCCTGGAGGTAATGGCAGGGCTGCTTGTGGGGGCTGGGGCTCTGGGGACACTGAGAAGAACAGTACACAGCAGAGGGACATGGGGCCAGCACCAGGACAACCCCACAGGGCTGCTGTGGAGACACAGGGTGTTCACGTCTGGTCCCATGGGACACATCCATGCAGCCCCTTTGTCCCAGCAGACCTGGCTGTCCCACCCTGTGTGTCCCTGGCACTGCCCGTGTTCCTACAGGGTCTGGTTGCATCCCTGGCAGAGAGATGCTGTCCCTGCCCTTCACTGCCTGTCCCAAGGTTGTGCCCTGGTTATAAACCCGTGGAGATCGAGGCGCTGTGCCTACAGAGCTGCCTTTGCCCAGAGGCCTCGCGCAGTGACAGAGCGGTGCTGCTGCTCTGACAACGTCCCCATCTGGGCCCCGATTGATTTTATTGATTCCCCAGCCCTGCTCCATGTTATGCAGAGCCCCTAAGCCCAGTCCAGCCGTGCCACCAGCAATTGCCCACCTCTGCCTTACCCCAACCATCCCCCAGAGCAAAGCTCTCCCAGACCCCATCCTGTCAAACCAGTGACAACATCCTGGAGCAGCATCTCAGGGTCCCCAGCTCTACCTTGGGGGGAGTTTTCTGGGCAGCACCCCCTTCTCCTGCAGCATCCAGCCTGGAAAATGGTCTCCTGCCCATCCAGGTGGTCATAAAGAAGATCGAGGCCAAAATCCATGACCAGGTGAAGGTGTGTGATATGCTGCTGCACCAGCTGAAGCAGTGGAGCCAAGCCAGGGATGAGCGCCAGAGGCACCTGCAGGATCTGCAGGATGCTGAGATGGATCCTAAGTGGCAAGAGCCACAGTTGCAGGTACCCAGGAGCTCTTCCTGGTGTGCCAACACCCATGGGGGGCTTTAATCCAGCCCCTGCACCCCCAGCTGGGCACTGGGCTTGGCACACATAGTCACTTTGTGTCTTCCCCCCGTGTCTGCCCCAGACCATTCGCCAGCTGGGCAATGACATCGAGAAGATGCTCATGAAAATTCACAGTGGAGAGATTGTGACCAACCTGTACCTGCAGCTGCAGGAGGTCCTGAGGAGGGTGAGCTCCTCCTCACCGTGCCACTGTTTCACCTGCTCTCCCTGCAAAGGCACGGGGTGCCCAAGGGGCTGTGTCCCAGGGGGACACCCTGCTGGTCCCCTCTGTGCCCTGTCACAGCACAGGGGATCCCAGTGGGTGATGTGCTGTGGCTCTCTGTGTGCCAGGAGCTGGTGTACCTGCCTCGATACCTAGACCTCCTGTCTGGGATGACTGTGATGTACCACGATGAGCTTACAGCCCGGAGTAGCCTCAAAGCCAATGATGTCATCAAGGTGAGATAATTGGGACCCTTTTCCCCCCCTCCAGTGCCCACAGACAGCACCACATACCTGGGCCTGAGAGTCTTCCTTCAGCAAGGGGCAAAAGAGATGGAGCTGAGGTTGCCCACAGCCCCCAGAGGCCTCCATAGGTCCTCCCAGTCCTTCTTGTCCTCTGTGACTGGGGTCAAGCTGTCTAAAGTACAAGCCATGGCAAAGGCAGCGTGTCCTACACCCCAGCCCACCTTGCCAAGCTTCCTTCACAGCCTGTTTGCATGGACTGGGGTCACTTTTGACACTGAGCATCCCAGGAGCTCATCCAGTAGCTCAAATCACAGATTCATGGAATGGTTTGAGTTAGCAGGGACCTTAAAGCTCATCTCATTCCAACCCTCTGCCATGAGCAGGGGCACCTTCCACTATCCCAGGTTGCTCCAACCCTGTCCAATCTGACCTTGGGCACTGCCAGGGCTGGGGCAGCCACAGCTGCTCTGGGCACCCTGTGCCAGGGTGTCACCACCCCCACAGGGAAGAATTTCTTCCTTATCTCAGTCTAAACCAATACTTGAACCTATTAACCAATCTGTAGAAAACTCCAACTGCCTTTGGCAGCAACTCTTCCCTTCTCTGTTATGCTCCAGAAACTCATGGCCGAGGCGGGACCCCAGGTCCGTGTGGAGAAGCAGCTCAGGGACCAGTCCCTGGCTGAGCAAAGGAAGCACCTTGAGAGCCTCCGGCGCCAGGAGGAGAGCGAGAGGCAGCAGAGGCAGGTGAGCTGAGGTGTGGGGCAGGTGAGCTGGGGATATGGGGCAGGCAGGGCTGGGGGCAGCCTGCAGAGCTGAGCCCCCAGGGCTGACAGTGACTGTCCTTGCAGCAAGCTGTGTCCATGCTCTCTGCAGAGCAGGAGCTGAGCTCCTCGGACATGCTGGCGGGTGAGTGTCTGGCAGGGGGCAGGGTGGGGGGATGTGGGCACAGCCACGGACATCCTGCCCTGCTCCTTCCCTGCCACCCTAGGTGCTGACGTGCAGGCCACCATGGCCAAGATGCAGCGCGAGGCCTTTGTGACCGACAAGATGGAGAAGGCAAAGACTGCCCTGGAGTGCTCCTGCCTCTGGGTAATGGAAAACCCATCCCTGGTAAAACCTGGGGCTGCTGGAGCGCTGGGGAGCTGAGACCTCTCTGCTCCCCCCGTGTCCCTGTGGAGTTATCTGCTCTTCTCTCCCTGGAGCCCCACAAAGCCCCTCCTTGCAGGCAGGCACAGAGCTGCCCTTCTCCATGAGCAGAGACTACAGAGCTCCATGGTGCTGTAACCCCCCTGAGGGCCCTGCTTCCAGCTGGAGCACCTCGGGCTGAGTCCTTGTGTCTCCCCTGGCCAGGACATCCCCAGCAGCATCCAGGCGCAGAGGAAATCCCTGGGGAACCTGCAGCAGCACATTGATGAGTGCACTGAGAGGAAGAACGTGCTGAAGAAGACACTGCAGGAGCTGGAGTCGAAGCAGGCTAAACTGAAGTTTAACCAGCCCATCAGCACCACCAGGTGTGCTGGCCTTGACAGTTGTGCCAATCAGGCCACCATGCCTGGGGGACATGTCCCAAGAGGCATCCTGACTTCCACCCCACTGCAGCCACACACTCCTCCCACACTGGGAGGGTTTCTGAGCTCCCAGCTCTGCTGCTGGCAGAGCACCCAAAGCTCCCACTGGGGTCCAGGAGCTCCCTTTCTCCTTGTTTGGCATGGGAAGTGCTGCCAGCAGCATGGAGCTGGCCTGCAGTTGGGGGTGGGGCAACCTGAGCAGCTTTTGGAGCAGCTTTGGGGTGTCCCTGCACCCCTCTTCAGCTGTGTGATGTGAGTGTGGCTGGCTCCAGGCTGCGGGAGGAGGAGCTGAGGGAGAATCTGAAGCAGGAAGAGGCTCGGCTGGAGCAGATGCGAGCCCAGATGCTGAAGAACCAGCAGCGCCTGATCGAGTTTGAGAACATCATTGACAATCTGTTCCTCCGCCTGCAGGGCATCCCCATCCCTGGCCAGGTACCACGGGACTCCAGGGGAGCAGGGCCACGCAGGCAGGGCACCTGCAGCACGGGGACATGTTGTTGTAGGACATGAAACAAACGACGCAGCAGCAGCTCTTTTCAAGGCAAAAAGGCTGTTTATTAAAATCTGACTCCAATTTATAGTTTTCTGAAATGCCAGTGTCATTGGAGGGTGACAGTCGTTACCTCCTCAATGCCACTGGGCAACCTAATAGTCTATCAAGTTACTCATCTCCTATAAAAAATACAAACAATAAGTTATTTACATAAAATACATTAAAAAATTGATACAAAAATGTAAACATCAAAAAGCTTTAAAAAAACTGAAAAAATTAAGGCAACAGGGACACCTGGCACAGCCACCAGGGCCTGGCTGTCCCCACCAAGGTGGTTCTGTCTCCCCCAGGAGGACTCTGCTGCGGTGGTGGGGCTGGAGGAGAAGCTGCAGCACTGTGAGCAGAAGCTGAAGCTCCTGAAGGAGAAGATGGCAGCCCGGCCTGAGGACAGCACTGATGAACGCAGTGAGGTACAGGAGCTCTGGCCCTCTGTGGCCCTGGGGACACACACAGGGCCCTCACAGATGGCCACCCAAGTCATCCTTCCTCAGCAAGGCCACAGGGAAGAGTCATGGAGCAGCTCAGCCCCAGATGGCACCGGGCACCCGTGGAGTACCTCAGGTGTGGCACCCTTGGGTTGTAACACCCACCTGCCTTCCAGCACTTAACCCAGCCTGTCTTTCACAGACTTTTGTCAAGGTCAGGAACCTTCTGGAGAAAAGAACTGCAGGTGAAACAAAGAACCTGAAGATTTCCTTTGAGGATGAAGACGCTATGGAAGATGGTAGGAGAGCAGAGTGGGGACATGTCCCACAGTGACTGTTCCAGCCCCTGCCCCCTGGGATTTTTTGGGAGTCCTTGTCTGTCTCCCACCAGCCCAACAGACACCAACCCACAAATTGCCTCCAGGTCTTGAGGCTGACTTTTGGCTGTTTCCAAGGCTTCAGACATGGGTGGTGGTTTTAGGCAGGGGTGAGGGAGAACGAAGCCAGGTAGTGACATGATGAGCACCAAGCCACTGCAGGAACAAGGAGAGATGTTGTGGGCAAGAGGGGACACCCTCATCTCCAAAATCACCTGGTTGTGAAGAATAATCAGTGCTTGGTTCTGCCTGTGGATGCTCCTGGAAGAGGCAAAGAGCTTTTGGCAGCTCACCACCTTTCTTTAGCAAAGCAGGAGCTGTGCCCACCACACTTTAGCTCCAGACCTTCACGGGAAGCCCCAGCACCATTGGAGATGGCCCATGGTGGTGGCATCACCAGGTCCCACAGGTCACCCTGGGATGCTGGGGTGGAAAGGCCCACGAGGACTCTCCTGGATCCCACGAGCCCAACAAAATGTGCCAGCTCTCCCAGGGACATGGGCACAGCAGAGGTGGCCTCTAGACCTCCTCTCCACTCTCCCCTCCAGACACCTTGGATTTTGAGGACGAAGAGCATGACTACATCCCCAGCCGGGAGGACATCAAGAAGCAGGGGCTGCAGCTGATCCGAATGAACACCAGACGTCGCAAGAAGAAGTAGTGGTTTCTCCACGTGAGCTTTGAGGGCCCCAGGCCACCCCTTGTACCCTTTTCCCAGCAGGTTTAATAAATCAGATCTTCATTCCTCCCAGTTCCATGATGAGGCTGGAACAGGTGGTCCTAGGTCACTTCTGTCATTCATAACACCTTGGGGTCCATCCTGAGGGGTTCTGAGCTGGGTTTGGAGGTGGGGATGGGCTGGGTTAGGGACAGCTTCAGCCCCTGGAGCAAAGCTGGGGCTGGCCTGACTTTCTCCCCTTTGGTGCTGTGGGGCCAACACCTTCCCGGGACCTCTGATGCCTCAGGGGCTAGAGCCTGTCCAAGCCAGTGATGGGGAAATGTGGGGAATGGCTAAGTCCTGTGGGGCCCTTAGAGGGGGGGAGTCCTCATGTCCGTGCATGGAAGTGGAAGGGCAGAGCCTACTTAGGAAGGAGAGACCCAAAGCTGAGCTGAGCCCCCAGCCTGGAGCCTCTCTACTCCCTGCTCCTGCACACACATCCTGCAGCTCCTGCCCTGACCCTGGAGCAAGCCCCAGGTGTCACCATGGCTGCAGGAGGGTCTGGCAGTCAGGAATGCCCTGGTGTGACCCAGGACAGCAGAGGCTGCTGCTCCAGGGTGGGATCCCTAGTCCTGCTGAGGGGCACCCACCGTGTCCCCTCTCCTCTCGTGCTGCAAATAGATGGTGCTGTTTCTCCAAGAACAGCTGGAACCGAGGGGCTCTGCCTGTGCTTCTGGACAGAGAGCCAGGACAGGGGCACCTTGTGCCCTTCCACAGGGGAATGCCAGCGTCAGAGCAGCCTTTCCCTGCTTGTTCTGCTCGGTCCCTGTGCTTCGTGCTGGCATCATCAATGACATCACCAGCGAGGGGAGGAACGACTGCTGCTCCCAAGCCTCTCAGCACTGCTCCTGGTGGGTCTCGTGGAATGGGCATTATCTTCACAAAACACAGCACAACTTGAGGTTTTTCAGGGAAGCTCCAGAAATAACATCACGTGTCAGTAAAGGCATCTCATGGAGCTTCCCAGAACCCACAGCCACAGGTGGGCTCTTCTGCAAGTAAAGACCAGGCTGTAATTGCATATCCATCTGTTCATGTCGTGTTCTCGTGTGCCCACCACAGCCTCACCACCCTCACAGGGAAGAGTTTCTTCCCAATATCCCATCCATCCCTCTGGCAGTGGAAACCATTCCCTGTGTCCTGTGCCTCCATCCCTTGTCCCCAGTCCCTCTCCAGCTCTCCTGGAGCCCCTTTAGGCCCTGCAAGGGGCTCTGAGCTCTCCCTGGAGCCTTCTCCTCTCCAGGTGAGCACCCCCAGCTCTCTCAGCCTGAGACATGTGTCAAGCTCTTGGTCTGGTCTTCCCACACTGGCTGTGGAGAACAGGGAAGTGGGAAAAAGTATGGAAGGACTGGCTGGAGGCTCCAGCCTGTGTCCCATTTTCTGGCTGGAAGGTAATTCAGAGATGGGTTAGCTGCCTTTACTGGAGGGGCAGAGCAGCAGCAATGGGGTTTCACTTCTCTGAGCTCCTCCTGCCCTGAGCAGGTGATCCAAGGACCACCTGCTCCATCAGGAGCATCCACTGGATGTGTTCAGACACCGCATCCCAAACCCTCATCACAGCTGCCAGAAGAAGGGAAGGGCTGTCAAACCCAGCCAGCAGCTCCTGGGCACACAGATGGAGCCAGGTGCAATCAGAATGACTGCTCCTGGCTCCCCTGGATCTGGGAGAGACAGGAATGGGCACAATCAGAATGACTGCTCCTGGCTCCCCTGGATCTGGGAGAGACAGGAATGGGCACAATCAGAATGACTGCTCCTGGCTCCCCTGGATCCAGGAGAGGGGGCGCCAGGAATGGATGTGACAAGTGGAGAAGAGGTACTGGAGTGGGGAGGAAAGAGCCAGAGGCAGTGCCTTGGTTTCTGGATTTGAAAAGATGGGCAAAGGTGGGGCTGCAGGGGCTCTCCCATAGGGGAAAATCTAATTAATTATATAAGGAACAAATAAGTAGATAAGGGAAGGGGAAAAGGGAAATGGAAAGGAAGGGGAAAGGGAAGCAACAGGACTGATGTCACCTGAGGTCTCATTAAGTGTCAGGAGTGGGTGGCACAGCCCAGAGAAGGAGATAAGAGATTTCCTTTTCTGCCCTAAGAAACCTTTATTCCCTTCTTCCAAGCTCAGCTGGAGCTCCAGCACGGATGCTGCAACCAGTGCCAGGACTGGTGAGAAACCAAAAATAGGACATTGGGGAATTGCATGGAAGCATTTGCCATGTGGAAATATCAGTCTCTGCACTGGGAAGGCTGTGTTTGCGTGGGTTTGGGGCTTTTTATTTTTAAAGGTGTGATAATCACATGGAATGGAGTGCAGGGAAGGGTGGGCACAGCTGGGGATGTCACTGGAGCATCAGTATTGGATTTTATCCTCTGGGAAAATGGGAACCAGGTAAATCAGCCTGTCTGGGGGCCAAAAGCAGAGGCTCTGATGGCTGCTCTGGGGAGGAAGAGGCAGCCAGGGGATCCTTCTTGGAGCTGCAGTGGTGGGATGTGGGAGGTTTGTGTATCCCAGCCTTTGGGGTGAGAGCTGCTTCCAGCCAAGGAAGCACAAACATTTTCCATTCCCATGTTGATAAGAGGGTTCACAGGGGGCATGGGGGGGTTTGGCCTGGTGAAGAGCAGGAATTGGCATCACAGCCACAGTGGGGCTCAGCACCCTGGACCAAGCAAGGTGGGGCTGAGGCAGTGCTGGTAAAGGAGGGAAGGACCCCAAGGAGGTGGGGTCCATGCTCTGACCCTCAGCAAGGGGAGAAGAGGCTGGCAGCAGAGCAGTGGGTGGGACTGGCAGGTCCCATAAGGCAGCTTTCCTCCACAGCAGAGACCATGGACCACCCCAGACCATTTTGGTGGCTTCCTCTTGGCCTGATCTACCAGCTGCATGTCTGTGCTGGGATGAGCTGGAGGCAGCTCCAGAGGGGTCTCAGGAGAGCAGAGCAGAGGGAGAGCATCCCTTCCCTCCCCCACTGCCCACCCTGATGGGGTGAGCCCAGGACACACTTGGCTTCCTGGGCTGCCAGTGCCCATGGCCAAGTCATGTCCTGTTTGTCACCCACTGGAGCCCCCAGTTCTCATCCATCCATCCATCCCTCATTCATCCATCCCTCATTCATCCATCCATCCCTCATCCATCCACCCATCCATCATCCATCCACCCATCCATCATCCATCCCTCCATCCATCCATCATCCATCCATCCATCATCCATCCACCCATCCGTCCATCCCCCATCCATCCATCCATCCATCATCCCTCCATCCCTCTATCCCTCATCCATCCATCCATCCATCCATCATCCCTCCATCCATACCTCCATCCTTCCATCTCCCCCTCCACAGTCTGTGCTGGCCCTGGGGATGGCCCTGCCCCAGGTCCCTGACCCTGCACTCAGCTGGGCTGGATCAGCCCAAGGGCTCTGTAGGGAGGAGAGGGAAGGGATGCAGGGGCAGGGGTGGGGATATTGGGGTGCAGGGTGGGATAATGGGATACAAGTGGATGGTGCCCTCTGGGAGGCAGCTGGAGATGCAGCCCATCCATCCCTGTGTTGCTCTGCCCATCCCTCCTGCTCCTCCCCCCCAGCAGGTCCTAGGAGACCCAAACTGGGCTGACTGGACACAGGTACTGGTGGTGTCTCCTGGCAGGGCTCCCCCACTGGTGGGGGGACACAAGGGTGCCCAGGGGCAGCACGTGGAGGGCAATTCCATCCCCGGCTCAGGCTCTGCCCTCCCCACTCCCATCCCCACCCTACACCAGCAGCACCCATCACCCCCAGGCACATGAGAGGGGGAGACCCCTCCTTGTGCCCCCTCATCCCAGAGCTGGATCCCAAGAGGCTCTCCCACCACACCCAAAGCTGGGTGTCCCTGTGAGTGCAGCACAAACCCCCCAATACCCCATTTTGAGCCTTTTCCAAAGGAACAGGAATTCTGTGCTCTTGTGGCCTCTTGTGGGATCAAGAGGCCACAGGGTGGGCCACCACCAGCCTCAGAACGTGGGTGCCCAGGGCTGTGGGATGCCCAGGGTCATGGGGTGCCCCCATTTGGTGGAAGCCACGAGGGGTTGCAGACAAGCCAGGTCAGCCGTATTTATTGAGAACGGTTGTGGAGGGATAAAAATATTTCCACTACTCTATAAGAATTTATAAACCTATACTCTCTGATCCGTTAATAAACGCCTCTAGGACTGTCATGCCAGGGGAGGGGCTTCTGTAAGAAAATAGCGAGATTAAAAAAAGGAAAGCACTAAATATTCCCTGCAGGGCCCTGCCCGGGGGAGCCCTGCCCACGGGGGCCACAGGACACCCCGCTGGCACAGAGACACGGGGGCACAGGCCGGGTGCTGCCCTGGCACCCTGCAGCCCCAACTGCTGAGCCCCGGCTGGGCACAGCCCCCGCCAGCCACGCCCCACCCGGGGGACCCCAGCTAAGGGGGGCCTTGGTGGGGACAGGACACATCCCCACACCAACGAGCTCCCAGTGATCCCAGCACTCCCAGTCCTGCCCAACCTCACATCCCCTGTGGGCTCTCCCGTACACAGGAGGGGGTTTGGATCCATCTCCCCAGGGGTGCTGGAGATGCAGCCAAGGCTCACCCTGGGAACACACAGTGGGGCTTTGCAGGAAGCAACACAGCTGGGGACATCCTTGGGGACACAGGAACACTACATAGAGCCCTGCAGGGTGGTGACATGGCTGGGGACATCCCAGGGGGACACAGGGATGCAACATAGCTCTGTGGGAAAGCAACACAGATAGGGACAGTCTGGGAGGGGGACAAGCTGCAGTGCTCTGTAGGGCAGCACACTGACCGGGACACGGTGGGGAACATGGGGACACAATGGGGGACGTGGGGGACACGCAGCAACACTTTGCTGGGAAGCAGCACAGATGGGCATAACCTTGGAGAATACACAGGGCTGCTGTGCCAAGAAGCAGCAGGGACAGGGACATCCTGGGCACACAGGGACACCACAGACAAGCAAGTGGCAGCAGGGGCCGAAATTCCAGCCAGGGCCAGTGCTGTTGCCATGGGCTGAGAGGTGCCACGGGCCCAGGCCACTCATTATTGCTTTACAGGGCCAACATCACAACGGGCTGGGGGTGCCCAGCCTCTGATTTGGGGTTCAAGGGATTTTCCCTGGGGACATTGATTCCCCAGTGCTCCCTGTGCCACAGTCCTGCTGTCACTCGGTGGGGACAGGGTGAGGACACAGGGCTGGACACTGACAAGCTTCAGTCCCCCTGCACTGGTGCTGGCATGGAGCAGGATGGTGGCTGTCCCTCCGTCCCCTGTGGTCCCCAGGAGCCGCTGTCCCTCCACGCCAGCCAAGGCCAAGGAACAGCCCTGTCCCCCACAGTGGGGCAGCTGGGGCCTTTGGGGGACTGTCACCAGTGTCCCTCTTTCCTCTTCCCTTAAGCCAGGGCCAAGCTGAGCATAAAGGCTGTAAGCAGGGAGCCCAGGGTGACACGGGGCCAAAGGGACATGCTGTGGGGACCAGGCTGGCCAGGGCCCTCCCCAGAGCTGTGGAGAAACGGAAAACCAAATCCTGGGGGACCAAGCTGTCCCCAGTGAGTGAGGGGGAGTGGGGCAGGGGACCCTGCGTTGGGTGCCCTGTCCCTCGCTGTTCCTTCCTGTCCCCTCATGTCCCTTCGCTGTCCCCTGGTGTCCCCGCGGGTGCAAGGGGGTTGGATAAGGCGATGCTGCAGCTTAAGGTGGTGGGTGGGTGTTGGTACCGAGTCTGGCAGCGGGGCCGGGCAGGTGGAGCGTGATGTAAACATTTCTGATCGGGGCCAGGAGGAGGAGGAGGGAAGGGCTAGTGCGAGTCCTTCATCTGCTTCTGGATCTTCTGGAGCATCTCCTGCATCCGCCGCAGCTGGAAGGGAGCAGAGACAGGATTGTGGATGGGGCCAAGCCCCAGCCACGCAGCTCCCGTGCAAATGGGGCTCGGGCTGAGCATCCCAGACAAACTGGGATCGCCAACAGCTAGGGAGGGGGGGAGGGGGGAACCCTTGGATGCACCTCCAGACCCTGCTCGTTGGAGCAGCAGCTGCCGGGATGCTGCAGGAAGGGTGGCTCCTGATGGCTGTGCCATCGCCGGGGCTGGAGGGTGTGGGGCCGGGGCTTTGGGGGCTCAGCCCACCCCACGCTCACCTCCTCGTCCTTCTCCCGGATGAGCTTCTCCGTCTCCACGTCCGGCACCGGGGGAATCACGGGGATCGGGAAGTCTGTCCCGCTCTCCCGGGTTAGCTTGCTGTGGGCAGAGACAGGAGGTGAGGGTGCTGCCCCAGCCCCCCAGGGACATTCCCCCGCGGATGCCCCAACCACTGCAGGTCCCCAGCAGCCCCTGCACAGCCCCTGGGCTCCACGGCCACCATCAGAATGGCTTTTTCCAGGCAAGGGAGATGTGAGCGGGTCCAGACAACCCCCAAACCGCAGCAACCCCAACCCGCCGTGCACCAACCAAGGGGGGACCCAGGGACTTCCTCCACACTCTCCCATTTTCGGGAGAATCCCACTGGGGCTGGGCTCTCCTGCGGCAGTAGTTTCCCTGTCCCTTTAAAACATCAAAACCTCGGCATCTCCCCTCTGTCCCCTGGCCTCCGGATGGGGTCTTCAGGCACTCCACTGCCCTGCCAGCCCCAGGCACGCCCCACACCCTTTTCCCGAGCCTCTGCCCCCATTCAAGCCCATTCCTGCCGGAGAGAACCGCGAGCATCCCCCTGAGGCCGCGCCACCGCACAGGACCCGGGCCAGCCCAGTCGATGGCTTCTCCCATGCCCCCGGCACCGCGAGGGACCCGCTCTCCCACCCGTCCCTGTGGATGCCACGTGCCACCGCAGCGGGTGACAAGGCCGGGACACCAACAGTGGCTGGCAGGGTCACGCGTGCTGCCACGTGCCACCGCCACCTGCCGCCGCCAGCGCGGCCCCTCCGGGCAAAGGGGTCATGGACAGAGGTGGGGAACGGGCGGGACGGGCCATCCCTGCCCCGAGCCGGACGGGCCATCCCTGCTCCGAGCCGGACGGGCCATCCCTGCCCCGAGCCGGACGGGCCATCCCTGCTCCGAGCCGGACGGGCCATCCCTGCCCCGAGCCGGACGGGCCATCCCTGCTCCGAGCCGGACGGGCCATCCCTGCCCCGAGCCGGACGGGCCATCCCTGCTCCNGGCCATCCCTGCTCGGAGCCGGACGGGCCATCCCTGCTCGGAGCCGGACGGGCCATCCCTGCCCCGAGCGGGACGGGCCATCCCTGCCCACGGGGTCCCGCCGTGCCGGCGGCTGGGCCAGCGCCAGGGAGGGGGTTTGGCCGCCTCAAAAGCGTTGTTTCGGCTTTCACCCTGGGGGACGTGGGGAGCACGTGGAGCTCCTGCCAGCCCTGGCAGTGACACGAAGCTGGAGGCGGGCACCAGCAATGGGGTGAGCAGCAAAGGCTCTCAAGCACCCCAAAATCACATCCCTGTGAGGGCAGCACGACTGGGGCACCCATCCCCTGGACAGCCTTGGGAGCTCAGTGCCACCAAACAGTGACACATGCCCCAAACCTGGGTGAGCCGGGGCTCCACCAGCACACAGCATCCTTTGGCACCCCAAGGGCAGCTTGAGTGGGACACGAGTGCGTGGCCACAGGGCCAGAGTGGGCGGCCACAGGGCCAGAGTGGGTGGCCACAGGGCCAGAGTGCATGGCCACAGGGCCGGCTCGCCCCGAGGGCAGCTGCCTGGCCCTTGCGCAGGCACAGAAGGACCGAGACAGCGTTGGGTACCAACAAGCACTTTATAGAGGGGCCAGGGGGTGGCAGGGCAGGCAGGGCGGGCAGGGCAGGCAGGGCGGGCAGGGCGAGGCCCAGCGGCCCCGGCCGGTCCCGGCTCAGTCGGCGGAGCAGTCCCCGCAGCACAGCCTCAGCACGGAGGGATGGCTCCTGCCCCGGGGCACACAGGGAGAGACACTTAGAGGTGCCTAGAGAGGTGCCTATAGCCACTGCCAGCCCCCCCACAGCATGGCTCCAGTCCCCCTGGACCCACAGAGCCTCCACTTGCTTCCACACTGCTCTGAGCCCCGGCTGGAGGCTCCCACCGGGGACCCTGCTTGTGGGGGCTACCTCAGCACCTCGGGATGGCTAAAGCAGATGTGGATGCCATGAACGTGGCTGATCCGCAAGCAGAGCCTCAGCACCGGCTTCTGCTGGGCTCCTGCTCTGGTGCTGGAGCCTGCAAGGATGCCAGGGCCCCCTCCCTGATGGAGCATCCCCCCACAGCCAGCCCCAGGGGGAGGCAGGATCCCCCTCAGTCGACACACATCCAGCCCAGAGGGGACACATGGTCCCCCTTGCTGCCAGAGTACACCCCTGGCCCCAGCCCCAGCCCTGGGGGCACATGGGGTCCCCCTCACTGCTGGCACATGCCCCCCAAACCAGCCCCAGCTCTGGGGAGATGCAGGATCTCCCTTGCTATCAGAGCATCCCCCCAGCTACCCTGGGTGCTCCTCACTGCTGGAGTGTCCCAGCTAAGACAGACCCAGCCTCGGGAGATGCAGGGCCCCCTCAATGCTGGAGCATCCCCCCCAGGCACTCCCAGCCCAAGGGCACAGGAGGGGCCTTTCACCACACCGGGGCTCCACAGCACCAGAGCTCCCTGGCACGGCCCCACACACAGCCCTGACCTGTCAACACCGCCACTCGCAGTGGGTGGGGTCACCCCGAAGAGCGGAGCCTCCCACCCCGTCCCCAGCCCGTTCCCGTCCCCAGCCCGTCCCCGGCCCCAGCCCGGCCCCACCCCGGCCCCAGCCCGTTCCCGGCCCCAGCCCGGCCCGTACTTGCGGTTCCGCTCCTTGACCACCATGCGGGTCATGCTCTGGATGCACTGTGTGCGGTAGTTCTCGTAGTGCGTCTCTCGCGTCACGTCCTTCAGGTCCTGCATGTGCGTCCTCACCAGCATCGTCCGCAGCTTCACGAAGTCGCAGTGGGACGGGTTCTCCACTGCGGGGGACGTGGGGTCAGAGGGCCACAGCCTGTCCCAGGCCCGGGGCTGTGATGGGCACGCCATGTCCCTGTCCCCAAAGGCCGGAGGCTGCCGGGGACGGCCCAGCGTTACCTTCCACAATGCCCCAGGGGTAGAGGCGCCCGCGGACGCGTCGGCCCTTGGCCTCCACCACTGTGTTGCTGCCGATGACGGCGAAGGGGATGCTCTCCTGCAAGGGCACGGGGGATCAGCAGGGCCCTGCCACGACCCCCACCTGCCAGGACCCGCATCCCTCCGCGTGCCCTCCTCGGCTGTGTCCTGCACCCATTTACCAAGATATTCTGAAGGCCTGGCTGTGGAGAGCCCCAGTGGCACAGCAGAGGTCGTGGGATGGGGTTCCCCACCCAAGCCCCATCCCACCGAGCTGCAGGTGTCACCCATGGGATCTTGGTGATGTATCTTGGTGAGATAGGTGCCGGCCCCTCCATGCTGGAGAGCTTGCGTGGCCCCAAAGAGCCCAGCAGGTACCCCAGGGTGATATGTCCTCCTGGCCACAGGGCTCTGCCCCTCCAGTGATGGAGCTGGAGGAGCCAGACCCACCTTCAGTGCCTGGTCCTGCAGCTTGAACTCCTCATCCTCGTCCGAGTCACACTCAGGGAATTGGTAGATGCGGATGCCATAGTGGTCGATCTCCTCTCGGATCTGGAGGCAAACAGCCCCCTGAGGGCAGGGCTCCAGCCTCGGGAAGGGCATGGGAGGCACCACACAGGGCCAATGGCCCCCAAAAGCCTGTTCCCACCAGACCAGAAGTCATGGACACCCCCCAGTCCCTCCAACCCCCAGCTGAGCTCTGGGCAGATGCGTCCTTGGTGGCCATGGGGGCACTCTACAGTGCCGCAGGCCAGAAAATGCTCCAGGACAAATTCCAGGCAAGAGATGGATGGAGACCCCAGGGCACTCCCATGCCTAGGGACCTGCTGGGACAGCTCCCAGCTGACCCACCTCCCCTCACCTTGTTCTTCATGCGCTCCACCTCAGCAGGGGTCAGGGTGTCAGCCTTGGCCAGCACGGGCACGATGTTCACGCGCTGGTGCAGAGCTCTCATGAACTCCACGTCCAGGGGCCGGAGCCTGTGGGGGGAGCCTGGTGAGCCCCGTCCCACCGAGCCCCTGCCCCACCCCCCGGCAGTGCGGGCAGGGCTGCCCCATACCCATGGCCAAAGGGCGAGATGAAGTAGATGCAGCAGTGCACTCGGTTGTCCTGGATGTTTTTCCGGTTGAGGCCACTTTCGTCACGGAAATACTGCTCAAACTGCTGGTCGATGTAGTCAGCCACTGGCTTCCAGCTGCAGGGACAGCGAGGTGACACCGAGTCCTCTGTGGGACCCCCCTGCTCCCTGTGGATCCCCAGCTCAATACCTCCCATGGCTCAGCACCTAAGCCCAAAGAACCATGGGCATCCCACCCACCACGGGGTGTCTGCCCTGGAGAGACCCCCACCCTGAGGCACTCCCCATCCCACCCCCCCTAGGGACAGTCCCCACCCCATGGCACTCACCATCCCACCCACCCTGGGGACAGTCCCCATCCTGTGGCACTCACCATCCCACCCACCCTGGGGACAGTCCCCATCCCGTGGCACTCACCATCCCACCCACCCTGGTGACAGTCCCCATCCCGTGGCACTCACCATCCCACCCACCCTGGTGACAGTCCCCATCCCGTGGCACTCACCACTCGGTGTTGTTGACAGCGTCCCCAAAGCCTGGCGTGTCCACGATGGTCAGGCGCAGCTTGACCCCCTTCTCCTCGATGTCCACCACATGCTTGGTGATCTCCACCGTCTGTGTGATGCGCTCTGTGGGGAGGGACATGTCACCAGGGGGAACACCAGGGAGGGTGGTGGTTATGTGGGGACATGCTGTGACTCCCAAATGTCATCCCCCACCCATTAGCCCTGACACATGCCATGCTCCAGCCCGAGAGAGGATACTCCATGCTGTGGTCCCCCCATCCCCATGGATGGGCACCCATCCCTTGGTGGTTGTACCACTGCCACCCCAGGACCCCAGCTCAGGCAGCACAGGGTCTGCTGGGGCTGGGTCTTGCTGCAAGAGCATTTCAGGTGACTCCGGAACTCCAGACTGCACGTGCCCCTTCACCCCAGGACCCTCCATGTCCCTGCATCCCCAAGGATGCTCCTGCTGCATTGTGTGATTTGGCTTTCACTCCAAACAACGGAAACAAATCAAACAAACCCCTCGAACTCCTGGGGATTTGGGCATGTTTGGGCCATTTTAATTCAAAAACTGGCTGCAGCTAAACTGGCACTGTGCTCCAGGCCCTGACTGTCCCCAGCGTCCCAGAAATGCTGTGGATCCAGCCAATCCCCAACAAGCCAGGGCTTGTTTTCCCCGTGGAAATAAAGTCCCCATGGGGGGTCCCCATCCTGTGCAGGGGGGTCCCCACTGCCTCAGAGTGGTCCCCAGTGCCAGTGCGCAGCTGGCAACACAGCACAATGTCATTTCAGGGGAGCCTGGCTTGGCAGGGAGAGGAGCTGCAGCCCACAGGAGCATCCCTGGGCTCTGCCACTGCCCAGGTCACCCAGGACACCCCTCTGGGCCGTGACTGTCCCCCCGACCTTCGGCGTTGAGCAGCTTGCGGTCCCTGTACATGTCCGTCAGGAAGAGGCTGTTGACGAGGGTGGACTTGCCCAGCCCGGATTCTCCTAAGAAAGTAGAACAAAGATGAGGGGTCAGCCGGGATCCCCCCCTCCCCAGTGCAGGGTGTTTGGGATCCAGAGTGGGGTCAGCACCCCCAGGCTGGCTGGACGCCTGTACCTGCCACCATGAGGGTGAAGTCAAAGCCCTTCTTCACTGACTTGCGATGCACCTGGTTGGGCAGCGTGGCAAAGCCCACGTACTCCTTGTCATCCTGCAGAGGGCAAAGGGGACGTGGGACAGGGACACCACCAGCCCACCTCCTGCCCTGGAAAGCCCCCCCTTCCCCCCGCCTGCAAAGGGATTCCCAGGGTTGGAGTTCCAGGGGATGAGGCCACGCCTGCCCAAAGCCTTTGCGTTCACAAGATGGGAACACCCTCGATCCCGCAGCCCCTCGCCCCACGAGTGTGTCCCCCCTCCCCACGGACATGTCCTGCACCTCGGAGGAGTCGTAGGGGTCCAGCTGTCCCCAGGGGCTCCGCGGGCGGTTGGGGCTGGGGGGCGGGGGAGCGGCGATGTGCTGCTGGAAATCCGAGGGCCGGGAGCGGGAGAAAATCCTGGTGTCCCTCTCGTCACTGGCTTCATCTGGGGGGACCCTGGCCACGCCGCCCAGAGGGTGGCCGGACTCCCGCCGGCTCTCCAGGGCCTCCACCTTTCTGGAGCTGTCAGCTGGTGGGCAATCCCGCAGGAACTGGGTCAGCTCAGCCTCGTCCGAGTCCTCCTTCAGGAAACGTTTTATCTGGGGACCAAGGAAGGAGGTGACACTGGTGGTGGCAGTGCCAGCTCGACGTGGCACCACCCAGCTCAGCCTCACAAGCCCCCAAGCCGCAGCAGCCAGACACATGCAGCCTAAAGGTGGCAGGGATGGGAGGAGAGACGGGACACGGCCACCCCAGGGAATCAGCCACCACCCTGGGGACAGCCACGGGTACAGCCACGGGGATGGCAGTGGGGACGGCCGCGGTCCCGTGCACCTCGGGCGCTTACGACTTGCGGCGCGGGGATGACAGCCAGCTCCTGGCACTCCGGGGGACAGGGGTAGGCACCTTCCCCCTGGGCACCCCGCCGCTCCTCAGGATCTTCTGGGGCAGCCAGGACCCCCCCGCGCCCCATGGCCTGCCAGGAGGACAGGGAGGGGGCCGGGAGGAGGCAGAGACACCAAGAAGAGATGAAGAGCGATTGGGGGGTGACCCGAGCAGGACTGCAGCCAGGGGAGGCAGATAGTGGGCAGGGGTCCCCTGGTGCCCATGCCCCCCGGCCGCTGCCCGTTCACGGGGTGTCAGCACAAGGGGCCCCCGTCCCCGCAGTCCCGGGAGAACGCCAGGGCAGGGGACCCGGCTCAGAGACATGACCGGGGACCCCGAGACCCCCTTCCCCTGGCTCTTCCCGTGGAGCGGAGCGCGGGCAGCGGGCGGGGGGCTGGGGGGGACAGGCACAGCCGCCCCGAGCTGCTGCCCGTGGGGTGACGAGGGACGGGAACGCCGGGACTGGGATGGCTCCACATCCTGTTTACAAGCGCTGGCGGGAGGAGACGCTTTCCCAAGGGCACGTCCGGCAGCGGCTCCCGTGGGACCAAGCCCTGCTGCCAGCAGGCACCAACGTTCCCAAGGTCCCAAGGCAACTGCCGGGCGACCCCAGCCCCAAACGAGAGGCACGCAGGGGCCGGGCGGGCCCGTGACCCCGCAGGCTCCCAGTTGGGGGAGTGCCCCCCCAGGCCGGGGCCTCGAGGCGATATCCCTCCGTGGGGGGGACACGTGTCCTCCCCTACGCCTCGTCCCCAACGCTCGCTGGCGGGGCGGGCAGCGGTGCCGGCGGCAAGGCGAGATGCGCGGAATTAGCGGGCTGGAAACAAGGTCACGGCGCTGCTCGGGCTGAGCTCGCACGCCTGGCCCCGCTCCCGCTGTCCCCGCGGCCACAGCACGGGGACAACGGGGCCGGGCTGGGGGGCAGCAGGTGGCCCCGTGGCGGGGGCTGCGAGACCCCCGTGCTCCCCTCTGCCCCAGCGGGTCCCGAGTGCTCGGTGGGTCTTTGTGACCGCAGCATCCTCTTCCTCCCCCCCTTGACCTGGGGAGCCTCGGCGCCAGCCCCCAGCACAGCCCGGCCGGGGACGCTCGGGAATGGGAGGTGATACCACCCCCAGCGGCGAGCGCTTCCAGCCCTGCTGCCGCCCCATCCCTGGGGGCTCCAGCCCTTTCGGGCTCGTCCTCATCTCCCACCCCCGGCGAAGCCGATGACTTCGGCAGCGCCGCGGCGCCGAGGTTCGCGCCGCATCCTTGGGCGTCCTGCAGCAAGTGCGGCCCCCAGCAGGGCTGTCCCAGGGACGGAGCATCAGCTGTGGCACCTTCCCGCAGAGCCGGGGTGGTCCGTGCCCCCCCACCCCCTCTGCCCCCTGTCTCGCCCCGCCGGGGACGGGCGCTGCTCCCGTACCTCTTGTCCAGGCTGCAGCTCGGGGCAGGTGGCCATGGCACAGCCAGTGTCGCCCGTAGCCAGCAGAAGATGCCGAGTGGCACCGGCTGCGCCGAGGGCTGGGGAGCAGTATTAGCATAACTCCACCCTGGGCAGGCTCCGCGCCGGGCGCCCGCGGCACCCAGGAGCCAGGCACGGCCCCTGCGAGGGGCACGGCAGCGGAGAGGGACCCCCCGGGCAGAGCCAAACCCAGCTCCTGCCCGGCTGTGGAGGTTTCAAGAACCAGCCGTCATTGGCCAAGGGAGGTCCTGGGGTGGCTGCAGCACCACTAGCACCCCTGGGCTGAACACACAGATTGGCTACAGCCCAGGAGGACATTCAGTCCTTGGAAAAACCTCTGTCCCAGGACAAACACCTGCTTCTTCCTGTGACAAAACTCCCTCTGTCCCGGGACAAAGTTCCTCTCCATCCCAGTGCACACCATGTCCACTCGCACTGCCCACCTGGAGCATTTCCCAGCAGGGCTCCACAGCCTCTTTGAGGTCAGAAACCCAGTTTTCCCACACTTTTGCACCTGAAAATTAAAGCTTCCCCACCTGGCTTCAAGCTCTTGCTCGAGCTGGGCCTGGCTGGGAAGGACCCAGTCCTGGCCTGGGAGAAGCAGGGACACTGCCCACCACGGGGATCTCAGGCAGAAGCTCTGACATTCCTGCATCGGCTTTCGCGGCTCATCCCTGGGAGGCAAAGGGTTAGCAGTGCCCCAGGAGGAGCCGTGGGTGGCAGTCAGGGTTCCCCAGCTGTCACCTCGGGGTCACCGGGGATGGTGATTCACCTTGATGCGTGTCGAGATGCATCAGAGCAGCTCAGGCGCGATCCAGGGTCGCTCGGCCACTTTCCCAGCGTCCCAGCCCGCACTCCCGGCAGGAGCAGGGATTTACGGCAGCGAGAGCCCGGGGCTGTGTCGGTGCCCCCGTAAGCAGATTACACACGCGGCTGAGTGCAAGCCGGCCTCACACCCGGGCTGTCAGCAGCCCCGCAGCCCCAGCGAGGGCCCGCACGCGCAGGCTCGTCCCCGCCTGTCACTCTGCATCGCACCGTCCCCGCGCGGTGACAGCCCGAGGGATGCGGCGCGGGGGGACACGGGGGCAGCGTGCAAAGCCTGACCTAGGAAAGCCGCCGGCTGGCCCTGAGCATCGTTCCACGGGTACCACATTCCCACGGGAGGTGTTTTTCCCGCCTGCTTCTGCAGGGAAAGGAAGGGAACATCCCGGCGAGGTGCTGTTCCTACCGCCAGGCTGACAGAAGCGTTCCCAAGCCCTCTAAAGGTGACACCCAGAATGCCACCCGCGGCACAGCCACTGTGTCACTATGGCTGAGTATCCCAGGCACAAACGCTGTCCCAAAGGCACGAACCCCGCGCAGGACAAGCCCCCAGTGAAAGCCCAGCGCTGCCAGGACCAGGCCAGCTCGCTCCCAGGGAGACAGGACCTGGGCTGTGCCTGCTCGGCCCCGCCTCTGGATGTGCGGGACGCTCCCGCCGCAGAATCAGGGCACTGCCAGCTCTGCCATCCCACCCATCAGCAGCATTCCAGATGGGAAACTGAGTCTCCCGGCAGCTCCAAGAGGAGCAGGGTGCTGGGCACCCCAAGGATGGGGGGCAGGTTGAGGTGTGGGTCCCTGCTCTGGGCAGGGGGTCAGCACCAGGCGGTTGAGCACAGGGGATGAGAGCCACAGCCCTTGGTGCAGCAGCTCCAGTCCCTCTCCCATAGGGAATCCTCCAGCTTGAAGGGCCTGTGAGCACCCGAGTGGGAACCCCAGGATGGGACCAAGACCAGTGGCTCTCTGTGAGCCAGGACACGACAGCAAGGCCTGTCCAGGCTGGAAACCAGGTGGCATCTCAGCATGTGGGGCTGGGCAAGCTCTGACCCACTCAGAGCCGGGAGCAGAGACTGGTGGGGACCAGTGCTCGTGCTGCTGCTCCGGGGCAGCTGGGAACGGCTTTGGGGACAGAGGGATGTGGCACCGGTGGCAGGGGCACCGGTTCTGCCTCTGTGTGTCCTTCCGGAGCACCTCCAGCCCCAGCTCACCCCACGTGCACGGGCGAGGGAGCCCAGCTGCCCCCGGTCCCCAGCTGTGACTGCTGCGCCCTCCCGATGTTTCCGAGGCTGATGTGCGCATCCCACAGCGACAGTCTGGAGCCTCTTGGGAAGGCGCTTCGTTGCGACACGCTCCGCCAGCCGCCCTCCTCTCTGGTTTCGCTGCATCCAGCTCCGGAGGAATGTGCCGGGATGGTTCCCACGGCGGCTGCCGGGGCAGCGCGGCCGCAGCGCTCCCCCACCAAGGCCACTCGTCCCAGCGGCCACAAGCCGGTGCCACGCGAGCCACGGCCGCAGCCCTCCGTCCTCATCCCCACCCTGGACACAGCCCGAGGTCCCCGCGGAGACGTAGCCCGGCCAGGCGGCTCCTGGGGACCTGCCACCACCGCGGAGGAGCGAGGCAGAACGGGAGATGCAGAGCAAGCTCCCGCGGGCTGGGAATGCCGGCGGCGACTCCGGACCTCGCCGGTGAGTACAGAGCCGGCTCCATGCGTGCGGCCGTCCCGGCCGAGGGCCCGGCCAGGCTGGCAGTGCCACCGGCGCCGCAGCCCGGGGACCTGCCAAGAGCTGGGAACCGATGCTCGGCACGGAGCCGCACCAGAGCGGCTCCCGCTGCCCGCGCAGGGACACCCGTGAGGAGAGCGCGGGACAGGGGGACACGCAGGTGACGCTCCCCAGCGCTGCCCTCCCGGATGCCCCGGTGAGGGGCCCGTGGGCCCCCCCCGCCTC